>CM059791.1:61244356-61646856 GCA_030435695.1 Brachymystax lenok tsinlingensis
TAAAATCACACTGCTATTCTTTGGTGCTGAAAATAGTGGCAGTATATTTTTCAAAATTTTCAGATATATCAGTGTCCTGAAACCTGCCATATCTATTCAACAATTAATGTTTCATTATTAAAAATTAAAAATTATTGTTTGTACATTTATATTACAAATAATTGAGTAGACTGACCAGACCAGTTTAAAAAGCAGTATCAGTCAAAAGACAGACAGTGAGGTATCAGATTTAGATTGTATTGAGTAAACAGTGTTCACTCAAAATGACACAACGACTATGTTCCAGTTGAACAACGTTTACTAAACCGTATTTCCACAATACATGGTTACCATGGCACTCAGGCCAGGTCCATCAACAGTGAGACTCCCAGGCGTACTAATAACAGAGTGATAGCACCGTAATAACAGAAATATAGGGAGACTTAAAACATGAACTTAACACACAGTCCAAACAATATCTATTTTGACAATGAAGCTAATATTGTAAATGAAAGCACTTTGTGTATCCAGTCCCCCCATTTGAAGAAGTCCAAAGTATTCTGACCAATTGTATTAAAGTAGTCAAACATTTTGTATTTGTTCCCAAACTTGTTGAATGCATTTGCAGTTTGTCTTGGTTGTGTTTTGGATGATGTTTTTCCTAATAGAAACTGAATGGTGAATAATGTCCTGTCATTTTGGAGTCACTTCACTTGTATTGTCAGTAAGAATACATATGAATACTTTAATACAATATAGGTGAATTTGTCCAAATAATTACGTCTTCTTCAAAATGGGAGAACTAGATACATAATGTGCTTTCATTTCTAAAAGGTAAAATATATATGTATAAATAGGTTTAAATAAAAGGTGACATTCTGTACTGTCAGCTAAAACAAAAAATCTAAAATGCTGGAGCATAGCACCACATTTAAAACTGTAAGCTTCACTGTCCAAACACATATGGTGTGGACTATGTGTGTCTGGTAAACACATGTGGATCTGGTGAACAGTTATCACTTGTTGACCAACTACAGGAATACTGACCTCAGAGTCTCCAGTTTACAGTGGGGATTCCCCAGTCCAGCAGAGAGCAGCTTCACTCCTGAATCCTTCAGGTCATTGCTACTCAGATCCAGCTCTCTCAGGTGTGAGGGGTTTGACTCCAGAGCTGAGACCAGAGAAGCACAGCCTTCCTCTGTGACTCCACAGCCTGACAGCCTGCAAAGAGATCATCATGACTTCACAAACACACTGTTGATTTAACGAGTACAATGACAATGGCAGATGAATTTGGTTTATTCTCCCAAACAACATATAGATTCACCTTCCGTCTCCTAGAACTGTCTGGTCATATTGTTATACTAATGTGAAAATCAATGCATTTATTCAATATGTTTTTCAATATAATATTATATACATATTATAATAGATATATTTCTCTAAACTGAATGTGTCTTCCTGATGATTAGTTCTTAATGTCATTTTATTTACTCACAGAACAGCTCTGGAGGCTTTGACCACTGGCAGCAGCCTCAGAAGACCTTCCTCTGATCTGGAGTATTTCTTCAGGTCAAACACATCCAGCTCCTTTTCTGAAGTCAGCAACACAAAGACCAGAGCTGACCACTGTGCAGGTGACAGGTTGGGTTCTGAGAGACTTCCTGAGCTCAGGAAGCTTTGGATCTCCTCCACTAGAGAATGGTCATTCAGTTCATTCAGACAGTGGAACAGATTGATGCTCCTCTCTGGAGAGGGATTCTCCCTGATCTTCTCCTTGATGTACTTGACTGTTTCTTCATGGCTCTGTGAGCTGCTTCTTGTCTTTGTCAGTAGACCTCGTAAGTGCTTCTGATTGGACTCCAGTGAGAGGCCCAGAAGGAAGCGGAGGAAAAGGTCCAGGTTTCCCATCTCACTTTGTAAGGCTTTATCCACAGCACTCTTGTAGAAAGTAACTTCAGACTTGTCTTTTGTTTGCAGTTTGGTCATTAAATTCTCATTGTTGTTGATGAATGAGAGGAACACATATACAGCAGCCAGAAACTCCTGAATGCTCAGATGAACAAAGCAGTACACCTTGTCCTGGTACAGCCCACATTCCTCTTTAAAGAGCTGTGTGCACAATCCTGAGTACACTGAGGCTTCATTGACATCAATGCCAGCCTCTTTCAGGTCTTCTTCATAGAAAATCAGATTGCCATTCACAAGCTGTTGAAAAGCCAGTTTTCCCAGTGACAGAATGCTCTCTTTATTCAAGTTTGGAGCTGTCTCTTCTTTCCCAAGATACTTTTCGTTCTTCTGTTTGGTATGAAACACCACAAGGTGTGTGTACATCTCAGTCAGAGTCTTGGGCATCTCTTCTCTCTTATGTTTCAACATGTGTTCAAGGACTGTTGCAGATATCCAACAGAAGACTGGAATGTGGCACATGATGTGGAGGCTCCTTGATGTCTTTATGTGTGAGATGATTCTGCTGGCCAGGTCTTCATCACTGAATCTCTTCCTGAAGTACTCCTCCTTCTGTGGGTCATTGAACCCTCGTACCTCTGTCACATGGTCAACACACTCTGAAGGGATCTTATTGGCTGCTGCAGGTCGGGTAGTTATCCAGAGGAGAGCAGAGGGAAGCAGATTTCCCTTGATGAGATTTGTCAGCAGAACATCCACTGAGGTTGACTCTGTGACGTCCCAACAGATCTTGTTCTTCTGGAAGTCTAGGGGCAGTCGGCACTCATCCAGACCATCAAAGATGAACAGAACTTTGTACTTGTCGTAGTTGGAGATTCCTGATTGTTTGGTTTCCATTGAGAAGTGATTGAGAAGTTCAATGAAAGTGTGTTTGTCCTCTTTCATCAAATTCAGCTCCCGGAAAGGGAATGAAAATACAAATTGGACATCCTGATTTGCTTTTCCTTCCAGCCCAGTCCAGAATGAACTTCTGCACAGAGACTGTTTTTCCAATGCCAGCGACTCCCTTTGTCAGCACAGTTCTGATACGTTTGTCTTGTCCAGTTAAGGGTTTGAAGATGTCGTTACATTTGACTGCAGTCTCTGGTCTTGCTTGTTTCCTGGTTGTTGTCTCAATCTGTCTCAGCTCATGTTCATTATTGACCTCTCCTGTTCCACCCTCTGTGATGTAGAGCTCTGTGTAGATCTTATTGAGAAGTGTTGGGTTTCCTTGTTTAGCGATACCCTCAAATACACATTGAAACTTCTTCTTTAGATTAGATTTGAGTTCACGTTGGCAAATCACAGAAAGCTCATCTGAATCTAGAAATAACACAGAGGATATTAATATTACGTCTGTTTTAAAGCCTACAGTATTGTAGGACTGTTATAAAGTTTTAAATTATTATCATTTATTATCTTAACTGAATAAATGTTTTCATAATGCATTACAGACTGGTCTCTCTCTCTCTCTCTCTCTCTCTCTCTCTCTCTCTCTCTCTCTCTCTCTCTCTCTCTCTCTCTCAATTAATCACCACAACACATCCCTGCTGCTACTTGATGAGGTCACTAGGTGTTGTGTTAAGGCTGCTACAATATCATTGAGTTACACAGGTACTTTAGCTGTACTTTAGCTACAGCTTTTAAATGTTATAAAACAGCATTCAACATGAGCCAGACAGATCTTACATTTCTCCAGTGTGTCAGCAAGCTCCTTCTGGTTCATTTTCCTCAGGACGTGCAGTGTGATCTTCAGAGCCCCCTCTCTGGCACTGCTCTCCTGCTTCTCATCTTCAGCATCCACCACTTCCTTATCCTGCTTCTGACTCTCAAAGCCTTGTGGGAGTTCTGGACTAAGAATCCTCTTGAACATCTTCAGCTCGTTCTTCACAAATGTCATAATATTCTCTTCAAGCAACTGAAATAAATCAAGTAAATAAGTTAAGCAAGAGAAGAAATGCTTTCTCATTAACACATTAATGAATGATTGACAGATCAACTTTACTTGAGGTAAACAAAAACAAATGTACATAACAGGACCACATACACTGAATATGGAGGCCAGGTCTGTTTGATGACTCTGGGAAGACTGACCACTGAGAATCTCTGACTCTGATCTCTCCTGTTGGTTTCTGTGGGCAAAACATGAGATTACATCTCCTCATCCAGGGAGTACACACACACACACACACACACACACACACACACGTTGCTTTTGGTTAATTTGTTTTAGGACTATGAAAATGGACAAAAGGATATGAAAACAAACAAAAGAAATGGGAAAATGGGAGAGGATAAATGACTAGAGACAGTGTTGTTTAACTCACTGACCATGACCCATGAGTTCTTCTTACCTTTGTTCAGTAGAAAAGTCTCCCTCTCTAAACTTTATAGGAAGTTCCATAGACTGGTCACTCTTCATGGACACACAGCTGGGTACAGGGGAGGCTGGTCTCTCCTGCTTGATTTTGCTTCAACACAACAGAGACAGTAGTACTGCTAGGTTTTACACAGTAATAATATATATCTGCCTCACTCTCAGAGAAATCAGTAGTACTGCTAGGTTTTACACAGTAATAATATATATCTGCTTCACTCTCAGAGAAATCAGTAGTACTGCTGGGTTTTACACAGTCAAATGTGACCGACCGGCTCGATTCGGTCTAATGTAGCAACATTTGAAATTGTGTTTTTTACATTGGATAAAAGTTGAGACTATAAAATGGTATATCAGACACTACAGTTGAGGAACAATGGGAAAATAGTTCTTCTTTGAAAGATGATAAACCTCTCTTTTGAGAAAATGTCCTTTGAATGTTTTGGTACTTACTTACAATAATTAACTAAATGTATGATGTTTTTGGTTTATGTCAGTTTCATTGTTTGTTACGCTATAAATGGTTATTTTATGGTTGTAAGTGGTAAAATGAACTAGAAAATGTTATATTTTGCAATTCTGAGTAATTCCTACTTTAGTAAGGAATTAAACATTCAGTACTGCAGTTCCTATATAATTCCTATAGTTGGCATCATAAGACCACAAATGAAATCAAGTCAATAGATTCATTTAGTTTCTCCCTGGATACACCACCCCTCCCCCTCACAGGAAAACTCCTGTGTGGCTTCTTTCTGTCCCTTTCCACACTGCTAACACAAGAGGAAGGACTGAAAAAGCATTGAACACATTACTGTGAAGTAATATAATGATCATTCATGTTCATTATTACCTGGTTTTATGCTCATGTTTTTAAATTATACTTCATTAATATAACGATGATCAATAAGCCTGAACACTAATTTAGTCACCTCTGGTGGAGAAAAGTAGTTTCATAGTACATTCATTGTCAAATTCATCAACCAGCATCGACATTCATTGGTAAGGTAATATTATGAAACTGGTCTCCATGGCGGATGCAAAGAACTAGTTTTCATCAGAAAAAGCCTTGTTAAAAATGTCATGTGTCCAGCCTACTGAGGAGCCCTGAAAATAATATTCAACAGTTCGGTCCTTGGACACAGAGGGGTTCAACACTAAAGTGACCGTCCATCTAGTGAAGAGAGGAGAACCGGACAGAGGTAGCCAGCATCCGTCAACGAGAGAGGGAGAAGCCCTCCACGGGATTTAACAGGTGGAAGAAACAACCGGGGAGCTCCATCGGTCCACAAGAGATGGAGACAGCCGGTGATGATGTAACTAGCTAGTTTACCGAGCTGTACCGACTAGCTTGGCTCGGTAGCAGGTCGTTTCTGTCCCTCATCTCGAGGAGGATGATGAATCCAGTCAACCGCAAATGAAACAAGGATAGAGAGTGAAAAGGATCTGGCTACACTCATACTGTCCCTGACTGAACAAGAAACAATCAACTTCTGCGACTCAACACTTTAACAAACTCCTTAGTTATTCCCCAAGATCACCTCAGCCCGCTCTGCGCGTAATCGGACAATATCCACACCGTACGGGGACGCGGACAGTTCTATACGGGGACGCGGACAGTTCTGTACGGGGACGCGGACAGTTCTGTACGGGGACGCGGACACTTCTGTACGGGGACGCGGACACTTCTGTACGGGGACGCGGACACTTCTGTACGGGGACGCGGACACTTCTGTACGGGGACGCGGACAGTTCTGTACGGGGACGCGGACAGTTCTGTACGGGGACGCGGACAGTACCAGAACGCGGACATGAGCAGTGCCACACAATCAACTAAACCTTAGTCTTTACAGTGGGTTACATTAGTAATATTAATTCATTATTATTATGTTAAACAAACATTCTACGTTTTTTATAACAATATGTTGAGATCTGGGCCCATATCCACAAAGCGTCTCAGAGTAGAGAATTGGTCGCATAAGTGCTGAGAATAAAGACATTTTACACTTATGGGTATAAATGGAAGCTATGCATGAAGTCTCTAGTCCCACCTAGTCAGCAGATATTTAGGACACCTTGTGAGCTGTCCTAAGTAGTTAAGAGTTAACAGCAGGTGTCTTGATAATACTATAGAATAATGCAGTGAGTCAGTGGTTCCTGATCCACATGTAATTGCTTTGGAGTAGTTGAAAATAATGTTTTGATATTTCTATATAATCAATCCATAAATAATATAGACCTACATGCACCAGTATGTCTTGTGCTTTTGGCAATGATTTATGTGTAAGAATTATGTATAACAAGTGATACCATGTATGTCTGCATAGCATTTTGTCTTCATTTTGGCAGATTAACTCATGCTTATTTCTGAAGAGAAACTCAGGTTTTAGCCCAGCTGCTAAGGAGTTGGAGCTGTGGCTGGTTTGAATCCCGGGCCGGTTGCTGGAAAATACAGGCGGACTTGATCTGACCACTGGAGGGCTGCTGGGTTCACATCCTCAAAACATTCACCTTTCGTTGATCAGAACTCTAGAGGTTCTTCTTCACTGAACCCAAATATATATATAATTTTTAGTGGTTCCATATATTAAGGAAGTGATAGAAGCCTTTTTGGTTCTATAAGGAACCTTCTTTTCTAAGAGTGTATAATAAACACGTTGTTCTTTTGATTATTGAATTATCTACATCATGTTATTTCAAGGGCGGCAGGTAGCCTAGTGGTTAGAGCATTGGACTTGTAACCGGAGGGTTGCAAGTTCAATCCCAAGCTGAGGTAAAAATCTGTCGTTCTGCCCCTGAACAAGGCAGTTAACCCACTGTTCCCGGCGCCGAAGATTAAGGCATCTCCCTGCACCTCTCTGATTCAGAGGGGTTGGGTTAAATGCAGAAGACACATTTCAGTTGAAGGCATTCGGTTGTACAACTGACTAATAATGGTGGCTATAAACTGGGCAATTGAAGGCATCTAGGGTGTATCTAGGCATCTAGGGTGTTCCATGAAAATGAACATTGTAGGCAACATTATTGGCAAGGGACTTGATGCCTACTATGCCAAAGCTATTTAGAGTTGTTAAATGGGTGTGAAGAGTGTGTTGATAAAATGGTAATATTGTCAAAATTCTGCTTGTAACAACCATCAGAATTAGTCAAAAAAAATATGCATTATATTATGCAATAATTCAAATCAAAACAAATTGTATTAGTCACATGCGACGAATACAACAGGTGTAAACCTTACAGTGAAATGCTTACTTACGAGCCCCTAACAAACAGTGCTGGTAATGAAAAATACGAATAAGAAATAAAAGTAACAAGTAATTAAAGAGCAGCAGTAAAATAACAATAGTGAGACTATATACAGGTGGTACCGGTACAGAGTCAATGTGCGGGGGCACCGGTTAGTTGAGGTAATATGTACATGTAGGTAGAGTTGTTAAAGTGATTATGCATAGATGATAACAACAGAGAGTAGCAGCGGTGTAAAAGAGGGGGAGGGCCAATGCAAATAGTCTGGGTAGCCATTTGATTAGATGTTCAGGAGTCTTATGGCTTGGGGGGGTAGAAGCTGTTTAGAAGCCTCTTGGACCTAGACTTGGCAATACGGTACCGCTTTCCATGCAATAGCAGAGAGAACAGTCTATGACTAGGGTGGCTGGAGTCTTTGACCTCTACACCGCCTGGTATAGAGGTCCTGGATGGCAGGAAGCTTGGCCCCAGTGATGTACTGGGCCATTCGCACTACCCTCTGTAGTGCCTTGCGGTCGGAGGCCGAGCAGTTGCCATACCAGGCAGGGATGCAACCAGTCAGGATGCTATCGATGATGCAGCTGGTGAACCTTTTAAGGATCTGAGGACCCATGTCAAATCTTCTCAATCTCCTGAGGGGGAATATGTTTTGTCGTTCCCTCTTCCCGACTGTCTTGGTGTGCATGGACCATGTTAGCTTGTTGGTGATGTGGACACCAAGGAACTTGAAGCTCTCAACCTGCTCCACTTCAGCCCTGTCGATGAGAATGGGGGCGTGCTCGGTCCTCCTTTTCCTGTAGTCCACAATCATCTCCTTAGTCTTGATTATGTTAGGGGTACCAGGTAGTTGAGGTAATAATGAGACTATAAGGAGTACCAGTACTGAGTCAATGTGCAGGGGTACCAGGTAGTTGAGGTAATAATGAGACTATAAGGAGTACCAGTACTGAGTCAATGTGCAGGGGTACCAGGTAGTTGAGGTAATAATGAGACTATAAGCAGTACCAGTACTGAGTCAATGTGCAGGGGTACCAGGTAGTTGAGGTAATAATGAGACTATAAGGAGTACCAGTACTGAGTCAATGTGCAGGGGTACCAGGTAGTTGAGGTAATTGAGGTAATATGTACATGTATGTAGGGGTAAAAGTGACTAGGCAATCAGGATAGAGATTACATCTCCTCATCCAGGGAGTGCACACACACTCACTCACAGACACACAAACACACACACACGTTGTGTTTGTTTAATATTGTTTTAGGACTATGAAAATGGAAAAAAGGATTAGACTATGGATTATGAAAATGTTGGATTCTGGGTAGTGCTAGAGACTGGTTTTTACATCAGAAGTTAATGGTTCATCTATAGGAGCCAGATGGCTGTGGAATGTGCTGGGTGGAGGAAGTCACGGGAGTGCTATAGGGGATACGGGTGGATATCTTTGGATTAGGCCTCAAGGGGGTTGAGGTCAGGTCAGATTCCCTTAAGGGAAAAACAATGGTTTATTACCCTATCACTTCATCTTCCTGTCGAACCATATTGAAGGATTGGAGAGAGGGAAGAGTGCCTTAATACTAGTGGTGGTGGGAAAATGTTTCTGTCTGACTGCAGCTGTATTGACCCTCTGGGCAGAATAATAAACAAATAAATACACTTGGTTAAGCTTTCATAAATGTCTGTTGAGTTTTTTACTCTGAGAATTAGACTAACACAAAAATAATAAACAAATTAATGGGAGAGTAGAAATGACTAGAGACAGTGTTGTTTAACTCACTGACCATGACCCATGAGTTCTTCTTACCTTTGTTCAGTAGAAAAGTCTCCCTCTCTAAATAATATAGGAAGTTCCATAGACCAGTCACTCTTCATGGATACACAGCTGGGAACAGGGGAGGCTGGTCTCTCCTGCTTGATTGGACTTCAACACAACAGAGACAAACATTACATCTCTCATCTACTCTGAGCTCAGATGGGAAACATAAGAAGAGTTTCATTTCAAAATGCTATATATCACTTTTCAGAAGCATTGGTAAATTATATTTATTGTTTAAGTAAATTATTACCACTACAAGGTTTTATAGAGGCATCTAAAGTGTATACTTTCTACCTAGAAATGTCAGACAACCACATATCACACTCAAATATACAGCATACAAACATTCTACTCCTGCTAAAAAATGGAGATAATAGCATTTTAAATAAAAGCACATTTTCATACACAGCTAAAATATACAACAGTTAAATAGAATGTACCCATAAGAAATACTTTCTGATTAAAACACATTTTAAAATATACATGCTTAAACAATACTGTCAGCTCACCTCTTAGTTTTGGTGTCATATCCCCCAGAGAGACTCATTTTAGAGGCAGGGCCCCCCTCCTCTCTCTCCCCGGAGAGACTCATTTTAGAGGCAGGGACCCCCTCTTCTCTCTCCCCGGAGAGACTCATTTTAGAGCACTGACCCCTAAACAGAGATCCAGCATGTTGGTTGTGGTTAACACAGTGACAACTAATTATTCCCTCCATAAGGCAATCAAACAAGCAAAGCGTCAGTATAGAGACAAAGTGGAGTCACATTCTGCCGCCTGTTATAGACCCTCAGCTCCCAGCTGTGCCCTGGACACCTTATGTGAAATGATTGCCCCCCATCTATCTTCAGAGTTCGTTCTGTTAGGTGACCTAAACTGGGATATGCTTAACACCCCGACAGTCCTACAATCTAAGCTAGATGCCCTCAATCTCAAATTATCAAGGAACCCACAAGGTACAACCCTAAATCCGTAAACAAGGGCACCCTCATAGATATTATCCTAACCAACTTGCCCTCCAAATACACCTCTGCTGTTTTCAATCAGGATCTCAGCAATCACTGTCTCATTGCCTGCATCCGCTATGGGTCCACGGTCAAACGACCACCCCTCATCACTGTCAAAAGCTCCCTAAAACACTTCTACGGGCAGGCCTTTCTAATCGACCTGGCCTGGGTATCCTGGAAGGATATTGACCTCATCCCATCAGTCGAGAATGCCTGGTCGTCCTTTAAAAGTAATTTCCTCACCATCTTAAATAAGCATGCCCCTTTCAAAAAACAGATATAGCCCTTGGTTCACTGACCTGACTTCCCTCGACGAGCAAAAAAAAACATCCTGTGGCGGACTGCACTAGCATCAAATAGTCACCGCGATATGCAACTTTTCAGGGAAGTCAGGAACCAATACACACAGTCAGTCAGAAAAACAAAAGCTAGCTTTTTCAAACAGAAATTTCTCCCAAATCTCCCAAAATGGTTGGGACACTATAAAGTCCATGGAGAATAAGAGCACCTCCTCCCAACTGCCCAATGCACTGAGGCTATGAAACACTGTCACCAACGATAAATCCACGATAATCGAGAATTTCAATAAGCATTTCTCTACGGCTGGCCATGCTTTCCTCCTGGCTACCCCTACCTCGGCCAACAGCTCCGCATCCCTGCAGCTACTTTCCCAAGCCTCCCCCTGCTTCTCCTTCACCCAAATCCAGAGAGCAGATGTTCTGAAAAAGCTGCAAAACCTGGAACCATACAAATCAGCTGGGCTAGACAATCTGGACCCTCTCTTTCTAAAATTATCAGCTGCCATTGTTGCAACCCCTATTACCAGTCTGTTCAACCTCTCTTCCATATCGTCTGAGATACCCTAAAGATTGGGAAAGCTGCCATGGTCATCCCCCCTCTTCAAAGGGGGTGACACTCTAGACCCAAACTGTTACAGACCTATATCCACCGTACCTTCTCCGCTGTGCAATCCGGTTTCTGAGCTGGTCACAGGTGCACCTCAGCCACGCTCAAAGTAATAAACGATATCATAACCGCCATCGTTAAAGACAGTACTTTATCGACCTGGCCAAGGCTTTCGACTCTGTCAATCACCGTATTTTTATCAGCAGACTCAACAGCCTTGGTTTCTCAAATGACTGCCTCGCCTGGTTCACCAACTACTTCACTGATAGAGTTCAGTGTGTCAAATCGGAGGGCCTGTTGTCCTGAACTCTGGCAGTCTCTATGGGGGTACCACAGGGTTCAATTCTCGGGCCGACTCTTTTCTCTGTATATATCAACGACGTCGCTCTTGCTGCGGGTGATTCCCTGATCCACCTCTACGCAGACGACACCATTCTGTATAATTCTAGCCATTCTTTGGAAACTGTGTTAACAAACCTCAAAACGAGCTTCAATGCCATACAACACTCCTTCCGTGGCCTCCAACTGCTCTAAACGCTAATAAAACTAAATGCATACTTTTCAACCAATCGCTGCCCGCACCCGCCCGCCCGACTAGCATCACTACTCTGGACGGTTCTGACTTAGAATATGTGGACAACTACAAATACCTAGGTGTCTGGCTAGACTGTAAACTCTCCTTCCAGACTCATATTAAACATCTCCAATCCAAAATTAAATCTAGAATCGGCTTCCTATTTCGCAACAAAGTCTCCTTCACTCACGCCGCCAAACATACCCTCGTAAAACTGACTATCCTACCAATCCTCGACTTTGGCGATGTAATTTACAAAATAGCCTCCAACACTCTACTCAGAAAACAGGATGCAGTCTATCACAGTGCCATCCGTTTTGTCACCAAAGTCCCATATACCACCCACCACTGCGACCTGTATGCTCTCGTCGGCTGGCCCTCGCTACATATTCGTCGCCAGACCCAGTGGCTCCAGGTCATCTATAAGTCTTTGCTAGGTAAAGCTCCACCTTATCTCAGCTCACTGGTCACGATAACAACACCCACCCGTAGCACACGCTCCAGCAGGTATATCTCACTGGTCATCCCCAAACACATCCTTTGGCCGCCTTTCCTTCCAGTTCTCTGCTGCCAATGAAGGGAAGGAATTGCAAAAATCGCTGAAGTTAATCTCCCTCAATAACTTTAAACACAAGTTATCTGAGCAGCTAACCGATCGCTGCAGCTGTACATAGTCCATCTGTAAATACTTTTTTGCTCTTTTGCAGCTGTACATAGTCCATCTGTAAATACTTTTTTGCTCTTTTGCACCCCAGTATCTCTACTTGTACATCATCATATGTACATCTATCACTCCAGTGTTAATTTGCTAAATTGTAATTACTTCGCCACTATGGTCTATTTATTGCCTTACCTCCTCACGCCAATTGCACACACTGATTATATACTTTTTTTAAATGTATTTAATTATCTTTTTCTATTGTGTTATTGACTGTGGACTCTCCTTCTCCGTGGCCGACGTGTGTAAAACATTTAAGCGAGTTAACCCTCGCGAGGTTGCCGGCCCAGACGGCATCCCTAGCCGCGTCCTCAGAGCATGCGCAGACCAGTTGGCTGGTGTGTTTTCGGACATATTCAATCAATCCCTATCCCAGTCTGCTGTCCCCACATGCTTCAAGATGGCTACCATTGTTCCTGTTTCCAAGAAAGCTAAGGTAACTGAACTAAATGACTATCACCCCGTAGCACTCACTTCTGTCATCATGAAGTGGTTTGAGAGACTAGTCAAGGATCATATCACCTCCACCCTACATGTCATCCTAGAACCACTCCAATTTGCTTACCGCCCCAATAGGTCCACAGACGATGCAATCGCCATCACACAGCACACTGCCCTAACTCATCTGGACAAGAGAATACTTATGTAAGAATGCTGTTCAATGACTACAGCTCAACATTCAACACCATAGTACCCTCCAAACTTGTCATTAAGCTCAAAACCCTAGGTCTCGATCCAGCCCTGTGCAACTGGGTCCTGGACTTCCTGAGGGGCCGCCCCTAGGTGGTGAAGGTAGGAAACAACAGTTCCACTCCGCTGACCCTCAACACTGGGGCCCCACAAGGGTGTGTTCTCAGCCCCCTCCTGTACTCCCTGTTGACCCACGACTGTGTTGCCATGCCCGCCTCCAACTCAACCATCAAGTTTGCAGACGACACTACAGTGGTAGGCTTGATTACCAACAACGACGAGACGGCCTACAGGGAGGAGGTGAGGGCCCTCGGAGTGTGGGGTCAGGAAAATAACCTCTCACACAACGTCAACAAAACAAAGGAGATGGTCGTGGACTTCAGGAAACAGCAGAGGGAGCACCCCCTATCCACATCAACTGGACAGCAGTGGAGAAGGTGGAAAGTTTGAAGTTCCTCTGTGTACACATCACCGACAAACTGAAATGGTCCACGCACACAGACAGCGTGGTGAAGAAGGGGCAACAGCACCTCTTCAACCTCAGGAGGCTTAAAAAAATGTGGCTTGTCACCAAAAACCTTCACTAACTTTTACAGGTGCACAATTGAGAGCATCCTGTCGGGCTGTATCACCGCCTGGTACGGCAACTGCACCGCCCACAACCCCAGGGCTCTCCAGAGGGTGGTGCGGTCTGCAAAACGCATCACCGGGGGCAAATTGCCTGCCCTCCAGGCAGGGGCGGTTCTAGCTTGTATGGCTCCCTGGGCGAACCCCCCCTTCAACGATAGGGATAAAACCGCTGCCGGAAGACCACACAGGACTTTGGAGGCTGGACACGTGCCTACAGAGAGTGAACTTGTCCCGTTTTATATAAAAAAAAAAAACACAAAAAAGAGGAAGATGACAACTGAAGTAAAAAGAAAATGTAATGCTTTTTCTATTGTTATGACTTGACTGTTAAGAACTTCATGTTGTGCCGTTATGTTTGGACTTTCTATAGAAAAGGATGATGCTACGGAGTCTAGTTGATAGGTAATCCACTAGCTGGGCTGTTCCCCAGACTCTGTGTGTAGGGACTTGTACAATGCTTGAACAAGGCTATTGAACTTGACATGTGTCTGTCTGTATTCTTTTATCCAACATATCATACTGAAACACTTCTGTCTGTCAGCAGCTCAAGTAGCAGTTCTACTAACTAGTAATATCTCATTAATTCTCTTACTCTGTCCATTAGAATAAATTATTGTTCAGAAATACTTACTTTATTTTTCAGTCATCACCATATAGTGTTTTCTGCTCTGTCGTCTCAAAATAGATCCTTTACAAAATAACAAATTAACTTTCTGTTCCACACTGATAATAGTGTTTTGTTGGTGTCTCCACTAGATGGCAGTAAACACCTGCAGTAACTTGACAACAACAGTGACCAGGTTTAAGGGCACACCAATATCCCGTTATTATTCGGGATACTCAAGTAGTCTGTTGTTGAGATGTATGTACACATCTTATCCCATTTACTGTTGTTTCTGCGGTCTGCTAAGGCTCAGGTTCACATATCATATGTGTTGTGTGATGATGTTTTCATCTGATTGTCAAAAATATAACTTCCAAAACTAGGCTACCTGTGTAGTTTGATCCACTGTAATAATTTATTCATCTGATACTCTGTACTGGACCTTATAGCCTACTGGCTACTTTTACCCCTAATTTAGATACCTTTCTGCTTATAATTCAGGACATTTGGTAGGCCGTGAGTTCGACAACTATAGTTTGATACATGCAGCTTCTCTTCTGTCAGAACCTGTTGCCCCAGAAGACTAAATAAAGTAGTGCTTTCCAGAATAATGTCTTACATTGATAGAATGAATTCATTAGTAATGTACTAGTAGTAATGTACTAGTAATGTACTAGTAGCCTAGTGGTTAGAGTGGTGGACTTGTAACCGGATGGTTGCAAGTTCAAATCCCAGAGCTGACAAGGTAAAAATCTGTTGTTCTGCCCCTGAACAAGGCAGTTAACCCACTGTTCCCCGGGCGCCGTGGATGTTGATTAAGGCAGCCCCCCGCACCTCTCTGATTCAGAGGGGTTGGGTTAAATGCGGAAGACACATTTCAGATGAAGGCATTCGGTTGTACAACTGACTAATAATGGTGATTTTGACTTTAGTTAACACTGGTAAAGTTGACCCTTTAGTTTAGGGACCGGGAGAAAACTCAATAACTCCACAACAGTGGAATGATTGGTCCTGTGCAAAATGTCCAAATGTCCAAATCAGTTTGAACGGTTTTAAGGAAATGAAAGCTGAGGAAATGATGAAACACGTTTCTGATAAGGTTGAAAATACTGTCTGCTTGCATCATAGTGTCAAAGATAACACCTCACACTCTCATTCCCATTTTCTCAAGAGATACTGAAATAAATCCTATTTATCCACCCCTGTTCCCCAGACTAAATTAACATGTGTTGTATCATTTAAATGATAAGAAATGTATCATTTTGCATGAGTTCATATTATATTAAGTTATAGCCGACAGTCAGTGTCCAGATTTCAGTTCATATTATATTAGTTAATAGGCCTACAGTCAGTGTCCAGATTTCAGTTCATATTATATTAGTTAATAGGCCTACAGTCAGTGTCCAGATTTCAGTTCATATTATATTAGTTAATAGGCCTACAGTCAGTGTCCAGATTTCAGTTCATATTATATTAGTTAATAGGCCTACAGTCAGTGTCCAGATTTCAGTTCATATTATATTAGTTAATAGGCCTACAGTCAGTGTCCAGATTTCAGTTCATATTCCATTTAACCAATATGAATTTAAATGAGGAATATTCTGTTTATTCATGGATACTGGGATACTTGTGAAACGGGATATCATAGGTGTATGTAAACAGTTTACCCCGAATAAGACCTTAAGAAGGATATGAGCTATTGTCTGGAATACCGTGCGATGTAAATGTGGTCAGTATGTGTTTAGTGTCTTGGTCCTGGTGACTCCTGGGCCCTTATTCATAAAGGCAGTGTCTCAGTGCTGACCTAGGATCCTGAAAATCGGTCTTCTCACAAAATCATATGTGGAGTTTGAACGGGTCGGCCAACAAACTATTATGACACCACTCTATTGAATGGTGAGACTCTTACGAACATGATGCTGTTCTCCGTTTTGCTCTGGGAATTACATCAAACTATTATGACACCACTCTATTGAATGGTGAGACTCTTACGAACATGATGCTGTTCTCCGTTTTGCTCTGGGACGCCCACAAGCCTCACAAGACTTGTCTGAAGTCGGTCCAGTCTCTTCTGGTAACGTCTGTCTGTAGTGTCTAAACAGTTTGGGCTACACACTAATATGACCCCTCTGTGGAAAGGTGAGACTCCCATGAACACGATGGTGTTCTACATTTTGCTCTAGGAATTACAACAAACTAACAGGGTGGGAAGGGATATTAGGGGGACACACAGAAACTTAAATTAAATAATATGAATGAAAAATGAATGAACAAATGAATGATTGAATTAATTAATGAAATTTTATTTTCGTGTCAAATCGCCAATTGGCAACCCATCCCTTATGGGATGAATTACCACATAAACAAACATTATAATAATTCACTGTGGTAATTAAATGATCATTCTCCTTCCGGTGTTCTCTGCACTGCGCATTGCATAAAGAGTGAAAACAATGTAAGGTCAAAATAATAGTAAATACGGTGATGCAAACAAGAATTACATCCCTAGAGCAGTACAATAATATATATACACACACACTGTATACACACACACTGTATATATACACACACTGTATATATACACACACACTGTATACATACACACACTGTATATATACACAATGAATATATACACATACATACATAATATATACAGATAAATAAATACAGAAACAGAAGGCATTTGAACCCAGTCTGGCACAAAGAGAAGATTCATATGGGAGACAAGTCTATACACAATCTATATACACACGTACCATTTACCACATAGAAGATTCATATGGGAGACAAGTCTATACACAATCTATATACACACGTACCATTTACCACATAGAAGATTCATATGGGAGACAAGCCTATACACAATCTATATACACACGTACCATTTACCACATAGAAGATTCATATGGGAGACAAGCCTATACACAATCTATATACACACGTACCATTTACCACATAGAAGATTCATATGGGAGACAAGCCTATACACAATCTATATACACACGTACCATTTACCACATAGAAGATTCATATGGGAGACAAGTCTATACACAATCTATATACACACGTACTCATTTACCACATAGAAGATTCATATGGGAGACAAGTCTATACACAATCTATATACACACGTACCATTTACCACATAGAAGCTGAATATTTTTACAATTGAATTATTGGTATCCCTTTTTCTTCTATTCCAGGCTTTATCTAAATATTCCATAAACAGAAACACACAATGGACAAAAACATTTAAATTTCTCCTCATCACTCAGCCACATAATGCCAGGGTATATCTGGTGGTCTGTCTCCTCATCACTCAGCCACATAATGCCAGGGTATATCTGGTGGTCTGTCTCCTCATCACTCAGCCACATAATGCCAGGGTATATCTGGTGTGCTTTCTAGAATAAGAACAGAGTATATCATGGTAGAAAGGGCAATAGAGGATAAAATCTGTTTTATTCTCTATTTCTTCAAGGTCACAATAGTTACATTGGCTTTCCTCTTCCATTTCACCACAATATCAACCTCTTCAATACGTAGAGGCAATATCCCTGATCTGACCTGTTTCAATACGCAGAGACAATATCCCTGATCTTACCTGTTTCAATACGCAGAGACAATATCCCTGATCTTACCTGTTTCAATACGCAGAGACAATATCCCTGATCTTACCTGTTTCAATACGCAGAGACAATATCCCTGATCTTACCTGTTTCAATACGCAGAGACAATATCCCTGATCTGACCTGTTTCAATACGCAGAGACAATATCCCTGATCTTACCTGTTTCAATACGCAGAGACAATATCCCTGATCTGACCTGTTTCAATACGCAGAGACAATATCCCTGATCTTACCTGTTTCAATACGCAGATACAATATCCCTGATCTGACCTGTTTCAATACGCAGAGACAATATCCCTGATCTTACCTGTTTCAATACGCAGAGACAATATCCCTGATCTGACCTGTTTGAATACGCAGAGACAATATCCCTGATCTTACCTGTTTCAATACGCAGAGACAATATCCTTGATCTGATCTGTTTCAATATGCAGAGACAATATCCCTGATCTTACCTGTTTCAATACGCAGAGACAATATCCCTGATCTTACCTGTTTCAATACGCAGAGACAATATCCCTGATCTGACCTGTTTCAATACGCAGAGACAATATCCCTGATCTTACCTGTTTCAATACGCAGAGACAATATCCCTGATCTTACCTGTTTCAAAACGCAGAGACAATATCCCTGATCTGACCTGTTTCAATACGCAGAGACAATATCCCTGATCTTACCTGTTTCAATACGCAGAGACAATATCCCTGATCTTACCTGTGCACATAGCGATCTCTTGCTTTTAGGTAGGTTATACATAATATATCTCTCACACACCAATTCACCCTGAATCAAACAAAAGGTTCTCAATTTAGGTTGATGATTCATCTCCTCCACTCATTTTATTTTCATATTACATCAACAGTTGTTTTTAATCATGAAAAAAATAATTGATGAAAGAGACTTCAACTAGGACTATGAAATAATGAAGAAATAGTTTTAAAAAAAATGTATGGCTTATATTTCTTGTGGAAGTTGATAACACAAAAACGCCTGCATCTTCTGACAAAAAGTGTTAAAATGCTTAGAATTACCTTTCAGGATCCATATTTTGGTGTTTTTAAGGTAAAGGATACCTTATAATTAAAGCCTTTTTGAATCCACATTTTCCACTAAATAAGAACTGATATTTCCAGGGGACAGAAAAGGCACCGCATGGTAGGAATGACTCAGCAGCACTCCGACACTAGTCTTGTGGATTCCAAATGTTCCCTCTACTTTATTCTAGAGTATTAACCTGAAATACTCCTTTTACTTGGTTACTGCGTTGCAGTTTAGAGATGAAACTATGAGCTGCTCTGTCATCTCAAAATGGCCCTGTACATATTATTTTTTTCAGTTTCTACTGCAGTAAGGCGTCACCCCTTCATATAGCAACAGTAACCAGAGGGGGGCGCTAACAGTCAGTTTCAACTGCAGTCAAGGTGTCACCCCTTCATATAACAACAGTAACCAGAGGGGGGCGCTAACAGTCAGTTTCATGAGACAGCAGTAAATCATGACATTGTGCCGCATCTTGCTTCATTTTTTATATTCCTTCTTCGAGACATCCCTCTTACATTATTTTAGCTAAACTTATAATTTACCAGAAACCAGGATTAGTTGTGTTTTTTTCTCTCTAAAATATCAATTACTGTAGGCCTATAATAATTGTTAACAGGCCTTCCAAAATCAAAAGATTTTACTTTGAGAATATATGCCTCAAATATTAAACTGTCTTTAAAATATTAGATGATTAGTTGAATCAGGTGTGTAAGTGCTGGTAAGAACAAAAGGATTGAGGAACCCTGAGATCAACATAAAACCATATAATTGAAAAGCTCCTCCAGCATCTTTACCAGACGTTTTACTGATAACATGTAGACCTACTGATTAGTTTCCACTTTGAAAACTGCTGTCTGTCAGCAACTCAGCTCAAGTAGCAGTTCTACTAACTAGTAATATCTCATTCCAGGTATTCACTCACCTATTCTGTTCTTTAGAATTGATTGTTGTTCAGAAATACTTAGAAATGCTGACTTAATTTTTCAGTTCTCTCCATGTAGTGTTTTCTGCTCTGTCATCTCACCATGGATCCTGTACAAAATAACAACGTGACTTTCTGTTTCATCTCAGCCTGATGATAAAGTGTTTTACTAGTATCTTCCACTAGATGGTAGTAAACACCTGTAACTAGACTTTACAGCAGAATCATTATGATATAAAAAGATAAACTGATCCTAGATCAGCTCTCCTATGAATACTGTCACAGGTTTACAGCAGAATCATTATGATTTAAAAAGGTTTCCACGATGGAATTGTAAACACCTGTAACTAGACTTTACAGCAGAATCATTATGATATAAAAAGATAAACTGATCCTAGATCAGCTCTCCTATGAATACTGTCACAGGTTTACAGCAGAATCATTATGATTTAAAAAGATAAACTGATCCTAGATCAGCTCTCCTATGAATACTGTCACAGGTTTACAGCAGAATCATTATGATCTAAAAAACTAAACTTATCCTAGATCAGCTCTCCTATGAATACTGTCACAGGTTTACAGCAGAATCATTATGATATAAAAAGATAAACTGATCCTAGATCAGCTCTCCTATGAATACTGTCAGGTTTACAGCAGAATCATTATGATATAAAAAGATAAACTGATCCTAGATCAGCTTTCCTATGAATACTGTCACAGGTGACTCCTCAAGATGAGGCTCTTGATTTATAAGTGATGTATTTGTTTATCTTTGTAGATATTGTCTTTATTTAAACCAAGGCAGTTTGAAATAGTATCGATGCAGTTGGAAGTGTCAGCTGCTGTAAACCTGTGTGATGGGATGTTATAGACCCCCATCTGAACAGTTTGTCACCAACTGGCCATCTGGCCCATAGAGACTATATGACTATACACTCTACACTGCACACCACATCAACAGAGAAGTAGTGGAGGGCAAACCCATGGAAACATGCTTAGGCAGATTTTTATTTCTAATATATCATTTACTCAACTTTGTATTTTGTTAATTGTCGTTTCCCACTTATTATGCGTTTCCAGCGTTAAGTCTAAATTCCATCGTGGAAACCGGGCCCAGGTTGGTCAGCATGATAAAGAATCATATCTCAAACCTACTCTGTCTATTGAATGTCTGACTACGTCCTAACTTTATAATAGTTATATGTAGCCAAGACTTACCGGAGTCTGTCCGTCTGTCCTTCACATCAACACATGTATCCTACTTCTAATGTTGCAGAGAAATGTGCTCTACAGTTTCACCAGTCATTTAGTAACGGTGTAGACTACACACTTACTGTCCCTTTATATAACAGTAACCAGAGTCTGTCCGTCTGTCCTTCAAATCAACACATTTATCCTTCTTCTAATGTTGCAGAGAAATGTGCTCTACAGTTTCACCAGTCATTTAGTAACGGTGTAGACTACACACTTACTGTCCCTTTATATAACAGTAACCCGAGTCTGCCCGTCTGTCCTTCACATCAACACATTTATCCTACTTCTAATGTTGCCGAGAAATGTGCGCCACAGTTTCAACATCCATTTAGTCAGTGCATTCGCTACAAACTTACTTTCAACTAGATGAGGAAATTATATAACCAGAGTTCCTAACCGGAGAGACGCAACATCCCGAGACACCGGGAACGAGGAGGAGCATCCTGCAGGAAGAGGACCGATGCCGTTATTTGGGGGTTGAGAAGTCAGAAGTGCCAAATTCTTCCTTAGTTGTAAATGTTCTCGAAATCTAAAGGCAAAACCTAGATTCGAGCCGATGTCTTAAACATTTGAACATGTTATTACTCCAACTTCGTGAAAGTGACAAACTGACACGTTATTATTTTAGTCCAAAACGACTTTATATCGAAGGAGTGTCTTTGGGTCGACGGCCTTCTATACTAACTATACTAACTTCTATAACATTATGTGAACTGATCTGAACAGGTTTAGACTGGTCATCTACTATAGTCTACTTTACATAATATAACATCTACATATAACTAACATCCCCCTATTATACATTATAACCTAGTCTACTTTACATTATATAACATCTACATATCACTAACAACCCACTACTATACATTATAACCTAGTCTACTTTACATAATATAACATCTACATATTACTAACAACCCACTACTATACATTATAACCTAGTCTACTTTACATAATATACCATCTACATATCACTAACAACCCACTACTATACGTTATAACCTAGTCTACTTTACATAATATAACATCTACGTATCACTAACAACCCACTACTATACATTATAACCTAGTCTACTTTACATAATATAACATCTACATATCACTAACAACCCACTACTATACATTATAACCTAGTCTATTTTACATAATATAACATCTACATATCACTAACAACCTACTACTATACATTATAACCTAGTCTACTTTACATAATATAACATCTACAT
Organism: Brachymystax lenok tsinlingensis; assembly: GCA_030435695.1. Taxonomy (NCBI): domain Eukaryota; kingdom Metazoa; phylum Chordata; class Actinopteri; order Salmoniformes; family Salmonidae; genus Brachymystax; species Brachymystax lenok. Next base: position 61,266,913 of record CM059791.1, read on the forward strand.
ATCACTAACAACCCACTACTATACATTATAACCTTTACATTTAGAAAATAACAGATTGAAAGACAATAAATAGCCTACTGTTAATGAATACTAATAAGTGTGAGACATGGCCTTGTGTTGCTGCGCTGTCTATAACTACTTTAACAATGTAGTGGAGATGAAATGTCACAACTAAATGTTCATGTGATTACCTTAAATCACCTGACTGTTTCGATTTGTCTGTTAGTAAATGTTTTATTTCTCAAAGAGATAATGAATAAATGAGAACAATTGACATTCAATAATTAGGTGTCACTGTGTTAACCACAACCAACATGCTGGGTCTTTGTTTAGGGGTCAGTGCTCTAAAATGAGTCTCTATGGGGAGAGAGAGGAGGGGGGCCCTGCCTCTAAAATGAGTCTCTCTGGGGAACATGACACCAAAGCTAAGAGGTGAGATGCAATTTTATGAAGAATTTATTATGTTCATTTCCAAAATAAATATCTAAAGATGAATGCACTTACTGTAAATCACTCTGGATAAGAGCATCTGCTAAATCAGGGTTCTCAATCCGGGGTCTGTGGAGGGTACTGCAGGGGTTCTCAATCCGGGGTCTGTGGAGGTACTGCAGGGGTTCTCAATCCGGGGTCTGTGGAGGTACTGCAGGGGTTCCACGGCACCCTGACTGTACTCGTTGCAATGTAAGACATTGGATAGAATTTTCAAATGACACGACCAATTTGCCTAATCTTAATTATTGCCTAATATAATGGAATGCATGTTTTTCTAACCAATTCTGATCATCGTTACAAGCAGAATTTTGACAATATTACCGTTATATCAACACACTCTTCACACCCGTTTAACAACTCTAAATAGCTTTGGCATAGTAGGCATCAAGTCCCTTGCCAATAATGTTGCCTACAACGTTACATACAATGTTCATTTTCATCTTATACATACTACGCCCTAGATGCCTTCAATTGGCCAGTTTATAGCCACGCCCAATTTAGGATTATTTTTTAACAACATGATGTTGCGCTCCAAAGGGAGAATTTGAAATAACATGATGTAGATAATTAAATAATCAAAAGAAAAACGTGTTTATTATACTCTCTTAGAAAAGAAGGTTCCTTATAGAACCAAAAAGGCTTCTATCACTTCCTTAATATATGGAACCACTAAAAGTTATATATATATTTGGGTTCAGTGAAGAACCTCTAGAGTTCTGATCAATGAAAGGTGAATGTTCTTAGAATGTGAACCCAGCAGCCCTCCAGTGGTCAGATCAAGTCCGCCTGTATTTTCCAGCGCCCAACCCGGGATTCGAACCAGCCACAGCTCCAACTCCTTAGCAGCTGGGTGAAAACCTGAGTTTCTCTTCAGAAATAAGCATGAGTTAATCTGCCAAAATGAAGACAAAATGCAATGCAGACATACATGGTATCACTTGTTATACATAATTATTATACATAAATCATTGCCAAATGCACAAGACATACTGTTGCATGTAGGTCTATATTATTTATGGATTGATCATATAGAAATATCAAAACATTATTTTTAACTACTCCAAAGCATTTACATGTGGCTCAGGAACCACTGACTCACTGCATTATTCTATAGTATTATCAAGACACCTGCTGTTAACTCTTAACTACTTAGGACAGATCACAAGGTGTCTGTCACGTTTCTCTTCCGAAGGAACAGACCAAGACGCAGCGACGTTGCCAGAATACATATTTAATGATAACACGGGAACAAGACGGAACAAAACAATAAACGGAGAACGTAACGAAGAACATAACTGACAAGACAAAACAGCTATGAACTTACAATAACCCACCAACCCAGAGTGAAACCTACTAACCTAAATATGGTTCCCAATTAGAGACAACGACACACAGCTGCCTCTAATTGGGAACCATTACCCAACATAGAACTATGACACCTAGAACTAACAAACCCTACACCAAAACAAAACCAAAACGCTCCAGCCTGTAATCTCGGGCCTGGGCCTTACAGTACCCAAAGGCGCGGACTCGGACGCGCCAAAAGTCTGTGGGGGTCTTCGGTGGGTCCCTTTGTCCCAGGTGGGGCTCCGGTGCTGGCCGTGCTGGTCTGAAGTCCTGAACCGGAGGCCCTGGACCATCTCCTGTAACTCTGGTGCGTGGAGCAGAAGCTGGCAGTACTGGACTCGTGATGCTCACTGGAACTCTGGTGCGTGGAGCAGGAACAGGCCGAACTGGGCTCGGACGCGCACTCTGGTGCGGGAGTGGGAACAGGCCGAACTGGGCTCGGACGCGCACTCTGGTGCGGGGAGCGGGAACAGGACGGGCTGGACTCTCTGAGCGCACGGGGAGCTGGGTGCGCGGAGCCGGAGCAGGAGGTGCTGGACTCTCTGAGCGCACGGGGAGCTGGGTGCGCGGAGCCGAACAGGACGTGCTGGACTCTCTGAGCGCACGGGAGCTGGGTGCGTGGAGCCGAACAGGACGTGCTGGACTCTCTGAGCGCACGGGAGCTGGGCGCCGGAGCCGGAACAGGACGTGCTGGACTCTCTGAGCGCACGGGAGCTGGGTGCGCGGGCCGGAACAGGGCGTGCTGGACTCTCTGAGCGCCGGGAGCTGGAGTGCGCGGAGCGAACAGGACGTGCTGGACTCTCTGAGCGCATCGGGAGCTTGGTGCGCGGAGCCGAACAGGACTCTGAAGACGCACTGGGGACCTGGCACGTGGAACAGGGACTGGACGTGTAGAACCCACTACAAGGACTGGGGTCTTGGAACGCGGAACTGGAACAGGACGTGCTGGACTCTGAAGACGCACTGGGGACCTGGCACGTGGAACAGGGACTGGACGTGTAGAACCCACTACACGGACTGCGATCTTGGAACGTGGAACAGGGATCTCGGAGCGTGGAACAGGGGTCTCGGAGCATGGAACAGGGGTCTCGGAGTGTGGAACAGGGGTCTCGGAGCGTGGAACAGGGACTGGACGTGTAGAAACCACTACACGGACTGGGATCTTGGAACACGGAACAGGGATCTTGGAGCGTGGAACAGGGATCTTGGAGCGTGGAACAGGGATCTTGGAGCGTGGAACAGGGATCTTGGAGCGTGGAACAGGGATCTTGGAGCGTGGAACAGGGACAGGACGTGTAGAAACTTCCACCCGGACTGGGGACCTGATACGGAGAGCCGACATCATACCTCCAGCTAGCTCACTAACCCTGGCCTCACGGGTGAGTGGAGCTGGAATCTCTCGGACTGGGCTGTGGATTCGTACCGGAGATTCTGCCCGTAGGACCACAGGATATCTAGGTCCCAAAAGACGCACTGGAGCCCTGGCGCGCAGAGCTGGCACCACTCTACCAGGTAGCACACAGACCTCGGCCCGACCAATGAGTGGCGCTGGGATCTCTCGCACTGGGCTGTGGACACGTACCGGAGACACCGCACGCAGAACTGGAGCAGGATATCCGGGTCCCAGGAGGCGCACTGGAGACTTAGCGGCCGCAGAGATGGCACCACTCCTACTGGCTGAACACTTAGTTTCGCCCGACTGATGAGTGGAGCGGGAATCTCTCGCACCAGCCTCTGAATCCCTATAGGGAAACCGCGGCGCAACACTGCATAGCACGGTGTCCTTCGTGCGACGCTCTCCCCAACGCTCTCTCCACAAGGCACGAGGAGTTGGCTCAGGAGTCCCTCCTGAACCGCCAACCTCCTCGTGTGTGCCCCCCCAAAAAGTTTATTGGGGCTGCCTTACGGGCTTCCTAGCCCGGCGAGGTTTGAGAAACCTGCCTCTCACAGGATCCCATGCTCCCATCAGGTCCTGACACCTGCGCCGCTCGCCGCTGCTTCCAGTTCCTCTCTGGGCCGACGATACTCCAGGCTGGTCCCAAGCACTTCCATAGAAGAGTTCCTTTTCCCAAGACCTAAGCTCCCGGGTCTCTCGCTGCTTGATCTTTTTGTGGTGGGTTATTCTGTCACGTTTCTCTTCCGAAGGGACAGACCAAGACGCAGCGATGTAGCCAGAATACATATTTAATGATAACACGGGAACGAGACGGAACAAAACAATAAACGGAGAACGTAACGAAGAACATAACTGACAAGACAAAACAGCTATGAACTCACAATAACCCACCAACCCAGAGTGAAACCTACCAACCTAAATATGGTTCCCAATTAGAGACAACGACACACAGCTGCCTCTAATTGGGAACCATTACCCAACATAGAACTATGACACCTAGAACTAACAAACCCTACACCAAAACAAAACCAAAACGCTCCAGCCTGTAATCTCGGGCCTGGGCCTTACAGTACCCCCCCCCAAAAGCGCGGACTCCGGACGCGCCCAAAAGTCTGTGGGGGGGTCTTCGGGTGGGTCCCTTTGTCCCAGGTGGGGGCTCCGGTGCTGGCCGTGCTGGTCTGAAGTCCTGAACCGGAGGCCCTGGACCATCTCCTGTATCTCTGGTGCGTGGAGCAGAAGCTGGCAGTACTGGACTCGTGATGCTCACTGGAACTCTGGTGCGTGGAGCAGGAACAGGCCGAACTGGGCTCGGGACGCGCACTCTGGTGCGGGGAGTGGGAACAGGCCGAACTGGGCTCGGGACGCGCACTCTGGTGCGGGGAGCGGGAACAGGACGGGCTGGACTCTCTGAGCGCACGGGAGCTGGGTGCGCGGAGCCGAACAGGACGTGCTGGACTCTCTGAGCGCACGGGAGCTGGGTGCGCGCGGAGCCGGAACAGGACGTGCTGGACTCTCTGAGCGCACGGGAGCTGGGTGCGCGCCGGAGCCGAACAGGACGTGCTGGACTCTCTGAGCGCACGGGAGCTGGGTGCGCGAGCCGAACAGGACGTGCTGGACTCTCTGAGCGCATCGGGAGCTGCGCGCCGGAGCCGAACAGGACGTGCTGGACTCTCTGAGCGCACGGGAGCTGGGTGCGCGGAGCCGAACAGGACGTGCTGGACTCTCTGAGCGCACGGGGAGCTTGGTGCGCGGAGCCGGAACAGGACTCTGAAGACGCACTGGGGACCTGGCACGTGGAACAGGGACTGGACGTGTAGAACCCACTACACGGACTGCGATCTTGGAACGTGGAACAGGGATCTCGGAGCGTGGAACAGGGGTCTCGGAGCGTGGAACAGGGGTCTCGGAGCGTGGAACAGGGGTCTCGGAGCGTGGAACAGGGACTGGACGTGTAGAAACCACTACACGGACTGGGATCTTGGAACACGGAACAGGGATCTTGGAGCGTGGAACAGGGATCTTGGAGCGTGGAACAGGGATCTTGGAGCGTGGAACAGGGATCTTGGAGCGTGGAACAGGGATCTTGGAGCGTGGAACAGGGACAGGACGTGTAGAAACTTCCACCCGGACTGGGGACCTGATACGGAGAGCCGACATCATACCTCCAGCTAGCTCACTAACCCTGGCCTCACGGGTGAGTGGAGCTGGAATCTCTCGGACTGGGCTGTGGATTCGCATCGAGATTCTGCCCGTGAGGACCACAGGATATCTAGGTCCCAAAAGACGCACTGGTTCCCTGGCGCGCAGAGCTGGCACCACTCTACCAGGTAGCACACAGACCTCGGCCCGACCAATGAGTGGCGCTGGGATCTCTCGCACTGGGCTGTGGACACGTACCGGAGACACCGCACGCAGAACTGGAGCAGGATATCCGGGTCCCAGGAGGCGCACTGGAGACTTAGCGCGCAGAGATGGCACCACTCCTACTGGCTGAACACTTAGTTTCGCCCGACTGATGAGTGGAGCGGGAATCTCTCGCACCGGCCTCTGAATCCCTATAGGGGAAACCGTGCGCAACACTGCATAGCACGGTGTCCCTTCGGTGCGACGCTCTCCCCAACGCTCTCTCCACAAGGCACGAGGAGTTGGCTCAGGAGTCCCTCCTGAACCGGCCAACCTCCTCGTGTGCCCCCCCCCCAAAAGTTTCTTGGGGCTGCCTTACGGGCTTCCTAGCCCGGCGAGGTTTGAGAAACCTGCCTCTCACAGGATCCCATGCTCCCATCAGGTCCTGACACCTGCGCCGCTCCGCCGCTGCTGCTTCCAGTTCCTCTCTGGGCCGACGATACTCTCCAGGCTGGTCCCAAGCACTTCCATAGAAGAGTTCCTTTTCCCAAGACCTAAGCTCCCGGGTCTCTCGCTGCTTGGTCTTTTTGTGGTGGGTTATTCTGTCACGTTTCTCTTCCGAAGGGACAGACCAAGACGCAGCGATGTAGCCAGAATACATATTTAATGATAACACGGGAACGAGACGGAACAAAACAATAAACGGAGAACGTAACGAAGAACATAACTGACAAGACAAAACAGCTATGAACTCACAATAACCCACCAACCCAGAGTGAAACCTACCAACCTAAATATGGTTCCCAATTAGAGACAACGACACACAGCTGCCTCTAATTGGGAACCATTACCCAACATAGAACTATGACACCTAGAACTAACAAACCCTACACCAAAACAAAACCAAAACGCTCCAGCCTGTAATCTCGGGCCTGGGCCTTACAGTACCCCCCCCCAAAGGCGCGGACTCCGGACGCGCCCAAAAGTCTGTGGGGGGGTCTTCGGGTGGGTCCCTTTGTCCCAGGTGGGGGCTCCGGTGCTGGCCGTGCTGGTCTGAAGTCCTGAACCGGAGGCCCTGGACCATCTCCTGTAACTCTGGTGCGTGGAGCAGAAGCTGGCAGTACTGGACTCGTGATGCTCACTGGAACTCTGGTGCGTGGAGCAGGAACAGGCCGAACTGGGCTCGGGACGCGCACTCTGGTGCGGGGAGTGGGAACAGGCCGAACTGGGCTCGGGACGCGCACTCTGGTGCGGGGAGCGGGAACAGGACGGGCTGGACTCTCTGAGCGCACGGGGAGCTGGGTGCGCGGAGCCGGAACAGGACGTGCTGGACTCTCTGAGCGCACGGGGAGCTGGGTGCGCGGAGCCGAACAGGACGTGCTGGACTCTCTGAGCGCACGGGAGCTGCGCGCCGGAGCCGAACAGGACGTGCTGGACTCTCTGAGCGCACGGGGAGCTGGGTGCGCGGAGCCGGAACAGGACGTGCTGGACTCTCTGAGCGCACGGGGAGCTGGGTGCGCGGAGCCGGAACAGGACGTGCTGGACTCTCTGAGCGCATCGGGAGCTGGAGTGCGCGGAGCCGAACAGGACGTGCTGGACTCTCTGAGCGCACGGGGAGCTGGGTGCGCGGAGCCGGAACAGGACGTGCTGGACTCTCTGAGCGCACGGGGAGCTTGGTGCGCGGAGCCGGAACAGGACTCTGAAGACGCACTGGGGACCTGGCACGTGGAACAGGGACTGGACGTGTAGAACCCACTACAAGGACTGGGGTCTTGGAACGCGGAACTGGAACAGGACGTGCTGGACTCTGAAGACGCACTGGGGACCTGGCACGTGGAACAGGGACTGGACGTGTAGAACCCACTACACGGACTGCGATCTTGGAACGTGGAACAGGGATCTCGGAGCGTGGAACAGGGGTCTCGGAGCGTGGAACAGGGGTCTCGGAGCGTGGAACAGGGGTCTCGGAGCGTGGAACAGGGACTGGACGTGTAGAAACCACTACACGGACTGGGATCTTGGAGCGTGGAACAGGGATCTTGGAGCGTGGAACAGGGATCTTGGAGCGTGGAACAGGGATCTTGGAGCGTGGAACAGGGATCTTGGAGCGTGGAACAGGGATCTTGGAGCGTGGAACAGGGACAGGACGTGTAGAAACTTCCACCCGGACTGGGGACCTGATACGGAGAGCCGACATCATACCTCCAGCTAGCTCACTAACCCTGGCCTCACGGGTGAGTGGAGCTACAACCCTACACCAAGACAAAACCAAAACGCTCCAGCCTGTAATCTCGGGCCTGTGCGTTACACCATCTAATGTTACTTTACCAGGTGAACAAAAAGTTTTAAATGATAGACAAAACAAAACATGATAACTTCTGTTAACAGGGAGGCCACTGTCCTCCCTTCACTCTTTAATCATTAGTGTTTTAATCCACTCCTACATTTACTGTATATACTATAACCAAATGATCCATAAAGGGACCAACCCAGAATACTCCTCTCACCCCTTACGTACGTCTACGTTTGGGTGTGGAAGGTTGTATATTATTATTGGCACTTCATCAAATCTCCAGTAATCCATAATGCACATACCATTTCAATGTCTTTTTGTATCGTCACAGACTCCACATATAAGGTAATAAATCTTAGCTGCTTACGTCCACACCACTCCATGTGCATTCCAACGACTCTCCGCTGCTACAAAGCCGCTTTGTAACCATCCTTCCCCGGAACCCCAAAGACTTTGGTTTCCCGGACGCTGCCCGGCGGGTCATAATGTGCCACACATACTTTGGGATATTACTTTGATGGGAGGTGATGGACGGAACCCATAGATAACTTTAAATATCGAAACTTATTATCCAAATTTCAATCAGTTTATTATTCAAATGTCAATCTCTTGTTATCCAAATTTCTAATTCTCTCATATCACATTCACACAGTACTGTACCCAAACATACTGAATTAATATTTATATAACCTGCAGGAATATTCTATGAGTTTCTACTTCAGGACTAGTTCCTGGAATTACATAATTTGCACATTTGCATCTTACTATAGTAACCCAGGGTATTATAATACATTATACACCTCTCCTCACAACGACAGTACGTTCATGACTCTGTGTTTTCCCCTCTTAGGACAGTACGTTCAGGACTCTGTGTTTTCTCCTCTTAGGACAGTATGTTCAGGACTCTGTGTTTTCTCCTCTTAGGACAGTATGTTCAGGACTCTATGTTTTCTCCTCTTAGGACAGTACGTTCATGACTGTGTTTTCTCCTCTTAGGACAGTACGTTCAGGACTCTGTGTTTTCTCCTCTTAGGACAGTACGTTCATGACTCTGTGTTTTCTCCTCTTAGGACAGTACGTTCAGGACTCTGTGTTTTCTCCTCTTAGGACAGTAATGCTCAGGACTCTGTGTTTTCTCCTCTTAGGACAGTACGTTCATGACTCTGTGTTTTCTCCTCTTAGGACAGTATGTTCAGGACTCTGTGTTTTCTCCTCTTAGGACAGTACGTTCAGGACTCTGTGTTTTCTCCTCTTAGGACAGTACGTTCCAGGACTCTGTGTTTTCTCCTCTTAGAACAGTGCGTTCAGGACTCTGTGTTTTCTCCTCTTAGGACAGTACGTTCAGGACTCTGTGTTTTCTCCTCTTAGGACAGTACGTTCAGGACTCTGTGTTTTCTCCTCTTAGGACAGTACGTTCATGACTCTGTGTTTTCTCCTCTTAGGACAGTACGTTCAGGACTCTGTGTTTTCTCCTCTTAGGACAGTATGTTCAGGACTCTGTGTTTTCTCCTCTTAGGACAGTACGTTCAGGACTCTGTGTTTTCTCCTCTTAGGACAGTACGTTCATGACTGTGTTTTCTCCTCTTAGGACAGTATGTTCAGGACTCTGTGTTTTCTCCTCTTAGGACAGTACGTTCATGACTCTGTGTTTTCTCCTCTTAGGACAGTATGTTCAGGACTCTGTGTTTTCTCCTCTTAGGACAGTACGTTCAGGACTCTGTGTTTTCTCCTCTTAGGACAGTACGTTCAGGACTCTGTGTTTTCTCCTCTTAGGACAGTACGTTCAGGACTCTGTGTTTTCTCCTCTTAGGACAGTATGTTCAGGACTCTGTGTTTTCTCCTCTTAGGACAGTATGTTCACGACTCTGTGTTTTCTCCTCTTAGGACAGTACGTTCACGACTCTGTGTTTTCTCCTCTTAGGACAGTATGTTCAGGACTCTGTGTTTTCTCCTCTGAGGACAGTACGTTCAGGACTCTGTGTTTTCTCCTCTTAGGACAGTACGTTCATGACTGTGTTTTCTCCTCTTAGGACAGTATAATCAGAACATCCTTTCTATTATGACGATTGCTTCATAATCTCATAATCTCTAAAACGACAATGCATTCTTAGTCTAAATTACTCTACAGTTCGCAGTGTGTAGACCTCTACAATCAACTTCATATCCCAATACGAGCATTGTTGAACAACCCCCTTCCCTCCCGGCACTCAATCTTCTGGCGTCTCTTCATTTTCTTCTTCAGATAGCTTCACAGTTCGTCTTCCCAATGGCAGACTTGTTCAAAGTGAATGGCCCATGTGTGATATGTCTGGGGTGTGTGGAAGGAGTCAGGCGCAGGAGATATGCAGAATATGAGTATGTTTAATGTAGTCGCCAGAGAAACATACAGGCTCACTAGCAGAGCAATACTCCAAAATTTAACACGGGTATAAAAGGCAACTACCCGGAGTACCGAAACATACAAATCAAATACCCTATACAGAGCAAGACGTAAACGGTAGCAACCTCTCTGTCAAATGACAAAACAATCACGCACAAGGGAAGACGGGAAAAGGAGGAAATTCTAACAGGGGCGTGATTGGGAAAAATTCAAATCAGGTGTGAACAATCAAAGCCAAAGCCAATAGAAACACAGGAAAGAATCGGTGATAGTTAGAAAACCGGTGACGACGAACGCCCGAACACCGCCCGAACAGGAAGAGGGACCGACTTCGGCTGAAGTCGTGACACCATGATAATGCCTCTGTCCGTTACAGTCCATTATGTCTTGTCCATTTGCCAAGCAGTAGACCAGCAACATAAGAGAAGTTTGGAACAGATCTCTCTCCATGCTCACTCCACATGGACTCCTGTCGCACTCCTGAGAGAAAAGGCTGTTGATATGTTGGACTGGATGCCGTGTTCAGGTTGCTGGCTCAGACTCAGGTCTCACGGTAGAAGTGGTGAAGGACATTACTGAACACCATTTTCTCCATTATTTCATCTGGTTAGAAGGGGTTTGAGGTTCACACTGTTCTTGGTCAAATTATCGCTTTCATACATCTAGATACCATCTGTAGTCACCTTTGCTATAACCTCAAGAGAGGATAGACCAGAACAGTTTAGTTTAGGGCATCCAGACAAATGATTCACTGTCTGACCAATTATTATTTCTACCAATATTCTTAATACAAATGTCTAAGACACATGTCAAAGAGAATAACAACACATAGTTGAAATGCTGTTTTCTAATTGGCTTCTACTCCCCCATCATATGGACGAGCTGACCGCAGAGCTACAGGGTCAGGGAGTTAGTTCATTCTGAGGGAGAAGTCTCCACCGTCCTGCAGACCCAATCTGATTTATATTAAAGACAGAAACAGATCAAACCAAACGTACAGTCATACCCTTCTGCATATATCATTTGATACCAGTGGAGATTTTACAGTGTACATCTTGGTGGGGAAAAACTTTATTTTAATAAAGATGCCTGCCAGCAAAGCCACTACACAACACTACACTAAACAATACATTAACTGCACTATAACGCTGACAAACGGTGCCCACAAACTGTTAGGGCCCACATAAAGCTGTCCCCACAGCAGAGTCCCAACAGCAGAGTCCCCACAGCAGAGTCCCCACAGCAGTCCCAACAGCAGAGTCCCAACAGCAGAGTCCCCACAGCAGAGTCCCCACAGCAGAGTCCCAACAGCAGAGTCCCCACAGCAGAGTCCCCACAGCAGATTCCCCACAGCAGAGTCCCAACAGCAGAGTCCCAACAGCAGAGTCCCCACAGCAGAGTCCCCACAGCAGAGTCCCAACAGCAGAGTCCCAACAGCAGAGTCCCCACAGCAGAGTCCCCACAGCAGAGTCCCAACAGCAGAGTCCCCACAGCAGAGTCCCCACAGCAGATTCCCCACAGCAGAGTCCCAACAGCAGAGTCCCAACAGCAGAGTACCCACAGCAGAGTCCCCACAGCAGAGTCCCCACAGCAGAGTCCCCACAGCAGAGTCCCCACAGCAGAGTCCCAACAGCAGAGTCCCCACAGCAGAGTCCCCACAGCAGTGTCTCCACACCTTAACACCGCTACACCTGGCTATCAGAGGAGCCTTGTCTGGCAGCGGAACAGTTCATTCAGCCTCATTTACTGCCTTTTTAAAAAACACAGCTGATATGGCTGACATGTGCACGTGCACCACCAAGTCAGAACAGTAGGTGGAATTAAGAGGGGAAAAGGACCATGGACTAGCAGCCATGGGCTACTACCAGCTTTACTACACAACATACACTTAGTATTACTGTCTTAGCTACAGTATACATATCTCCCTGGCATATTACATCATTTATGCATCAACATACACTTAGTATTACTGTCTTAGCTACAGTATACACATCTCCCTGGTATATTACATTGTTTATGCATCAACATACACTTAGTATTACTGTCTTAGCTACAGTATACACATCTCCCTGGTATATTACATCATTTATGCATCAACATACACTTAGTATTACTGTCTTAGCTACAGTATACACATCTCCCTGGCATATTACATCATTTATGCATCAACATACACTTAGTATTACTGTCTTAGCTACAGTATACACATCTCCCTGGCATATTACATCATTTATGCATCAACATACAAGACATTTTTGGACTCACCTTGTTGTGCTCACTTTCTTTCAAACCAGTCATTGTTGAATTTGCAATTTCCAACATGTTGTGTAAAGTTTATGTCCAATGGCCGATGAGAACCGATACGTTTTATCTATAATTTCTCTTCATTATTAATCTCATTTGACAAGGATTGAAAAGGATTTGGCAGTAGATTGTCAACTTGTTTCATGATGATGACTGCTAGTGTCACGCCCTGATCTGTTTCACCTGTCCTTGTGCTTGTCTCCACCCCCCTCCAGATGCCACCCCTCTTCCCCATTATCCCCTGGGTACTTCTATTATCCCCTGGGTACTTCTATTATCCCCTGGGTTCTTCTATTATCCCCTGGGTACTTCTATTATCCCCTGGGTACTTCTGTTATCCTGGGTACTTCTATTATCCCCTGGGTACTTCTATTATCCCTAGGTACTTCTATTATCCCTGGGTACTTCTATTATCCCCTGGTACTTCTGTTATCCTGGGTACTTCTATTATCCCCTGGGTACTTCTATTATCCCTGGGTACTTCTATTATCCCTGGGTACTTCTGTTATCCCCTGGGTACTTCTATTATCCCCTGGGTACTTCTGTTATCCCCTGGGTACTTCTATTATCCCCTGGGTACTTCTATTATCCCCTGGGTACTTCTATTATCCCCTGGGTACTTCTATTATCCACTGGGTACGTCTATTATCCCCTGGGTACTTCTATTATCCCCTGGGTACTTCTATTATCCTGGGTACTTCTGTTATCCCCTGGGTACTTCTATTATCCCCTGGGTACTTCTATTATCCCCTGGGTACTTCTATTATCCCCTGGGTACTTCTGTTATCCCCTGGGTACTTCTATTATCCCCTGGGTACTTCTATTATCCCCTGGGTACTTCTATTATCCCCTGGGTACTTCTGTTATCCCCTGGGTACTTCTATTATCCCCTGGGTACTTCTATTATCCCCTGGGTACTTATATTATCCCCTGGGTACTTCTATTATCCCCTGGGTACTTCTATTATCCCCTGGGTACTTCTATTATCCCCTGGGTACTTCTGTTATCCCCTGGGTACTTCTGTTATCCCCTGGGTACTTCTATTATCCCCTGGGTACTTCTATTATCCCCTGGGTACTTCTGTTATCCCCTGGGTACTTCTGTTATCCCTTGTGTTCTCTGTTTGTCTGTTGCCAATTAGTCTTGTTGTCAAGCTTACCAGCGTTTGTCCTGTCAGCTCCTGTTTTTACCCAGCCACTCTTTTTCTCACCCTCTTGGTTTTTGACCTGCCTGCCGTCCGGTACATTGCCTCTGTTGCTGTAATAAACATTGTTACTTCGACACGGTCTGCATCTGGGTCTTACCTTATCCTGATAGCTGGCTAAGATTTTGAAAGTTAGACGTTGACATGATCAGTCCAATCAAAGCTACTGTACATATAATGTGATTTGACGTCATTTTATCTGTGGCCAATGACCTTGAGCCTTCTTGGATGGGCACTTCTAATGTATCTCTATGTCAGCACCCAAAGGGCTCAAAACGCTCTGTGTTTTCTGCTGGCTTGCCCCACCACCACAGAAAGCACTGAGCTGGGCTGAAACATCTGCATTTTGGAGCTGCCTTACTCAAGAAAACAAAAAAGAGACCATGTTTGTATTTGGCTTTAGTAACTCAATTATATATATATTTTTGTTACATTGTTTGCAAACTGATATGTGACACATATTAATGCCAAAATAGCATGCAAAACAGGCCAAAACTTTAATTTTTCTGCAAAAAATGTGGGGCTCATGCCAGCCCTGAATGACAGGTCACCACTGTTTGATACCGTTCTTCCTCTACAAGCAGGCATGTGAACAACATCAACTGGCATATTTAACCCAAACGCCTCAGCGGACTGGTAATCAACGCTTTCTGACACATGACTTACATCGTGATTAAACCACTGCTGGTTAAATAACAACAATACAATGGAACTGAATTAGAATCACTACCCTTAATAACTCCATAAAGAAATAAATGTATCAAAGTCAGGTCAGAGGTCATTCAACCCCTTTAAATGAGTGTTTCTTTCCCTTTCCTTCCCCCTACCTCAGACTAATTATTTATAAACATTTAAAACATTTCATAGATTTTGTATAGCAGGTTGCCCTTTTTCGACATGTTGCATTGATTTAGTCAAAATATAAACCCTGTTGTTTTACAAATCTATTAGAACCTCCAAAAAATTGGTGCAGCTTAATATTCAATAATAAAACATTACTTGGATCTACTTTAATTTTAAACACTGTTCCACGTAATGGAAACAGATTATCGTTATAGATGACATTACCTCCCATTCAACTATTTATACCTCTGCTCCAAATGTCCCATTTTGTCCCTTACAGTCTGTTTGAGTTCAGTGAGTACTACATACTGTCACTAGCAGCTTATCTATTTTGTCAGTATGAAAGCTCAAACCTTCTATTTATTATTTAACCTTGTATTGATACCGTAGCTTCTTAAATTTACTAAAATATGGCATTATCATAGTGCTATTCAAAAACCCAGTAACAACATATTACCATTCTATCACGTTTCAGGTAAGACCCAAATGCAGACTGTGTTGAAGTAGCAATGTTTATTACAGCAACAGAGGCAAGCAAACGACAGGTCAAGGCAGACAGGGGTCGATCATACAGAGTTGTGGGGCAAAGATACAGGACGGCAGGCAGGCTCAGGGTCAGGTCAGGCAGAGGTTGGTAATCCAGAGTAGAGGCAAAGATACAGGACAGCAGGTTGAGTTGTCAGGCAGGTGAGCTCAGAGTCAGTGAGATATATTTTAATATCCTTATAGATATCCTGACCTAGTGAGATATACATGGAGGAGGTTAATTATCCTGACCTAGTGAGATATACATGGAGGTTTAATATCCTGACCTAGTGAGATATACATGGAGGAGGTTTAATATCCTGACCTAGTGAGATATACATGGAGGTTTAATATCCTGACCTAGTGGGATACACATGGTGGAGGTTTAATACCCTGACCTAGTGAGATATACATGGAGGAGGTTTAATACCCTGACCTAGTGAGATACACATGGAGGAGGTTTAATATCCTGACCTAGTGAGATATACATGGAGGAGGTTTAATATCCTGACCTAGTGAGATATACATGGAGGTTTAATATCCTGACCTAGTGAGATATACATGGAGGAGGTTTAATATCCTGACCTAGTGAGATATACATGGAGGAGGTTTAATATCCTGACCTAGTGCGATATACATGGAGGAGGTTTAATATCCTGACCTAGTGAGATATACATGGAGGTTTAATATCCTGACCTAGTGAGATATACATGGAGGATTAATACCCTGACCTAGTGAGAAATAAATGGAAAATGTTTAATATCCTTGTCAGAAGCTCAGGGTTAGGACTAGTGTGAAAACCTGAACAGTCAGAAACGTGAACCCAAATGCAGAAAACCAGATGACAGTCCTGGGAAATGTCTTCAAATCTTTTATTTATGATAAGGAACATCCAAACATTCCTAGGAAGTATTCAAAAAAACTCCAAAAAAGGTTAGACAATGGTTCCAAAAAGTGAAAACAAAAATTTGACAAAGACACTCCAAAAGGAATTTGAAAAGGTTCACAAAGAACAGAGAGTACTCCAAAAATGTCAAATAGCAAAAGTAAATAAAACAATTGAACCCTACCAGGTACACAGAGTAGAATAAGATCGCTCCAAAGGAGGCAATGCATGGGAATGACCTAGACACGGTCATGGCACTGGAATCACTCAGCAAAGTACTCAGGAGAAGGGTGACTTAAATACACAAACAGGGAACAAGGCACAGGTGACAACAATAAGATCTAATGACAGAGACTGAAAACAAACAAGAGACGCAATGGGGACCTCTAGTGGCCAAACATAAGTCTAAGACCCTGACAGGTATGCTATCAGCAATAAACATTATCAGCTGTATCAGCTGATGCAGCATAGTGTCTATAAATATATAGGCTGGAGCATGGGGTGTGGCTATCTACATTATCACTTGTATCAACTGATGCAGCATAGTGTCTATAAATATATAGGCTGGATCATGGGGTTTGTCTATCTACATTATCACCTGTATCAACCGATGCAGTATTAACAGCTGTCTGGGTAATGAAACAGCATCTTAAACAGCTGTCTGGGTAATGAAACAGCATCTTAAACTGCTGTATGGGTAATGAAACAGTATCTTAAACAACTGTATGGGTAATGAAACAGCATCTTAAACAGCTGTCTGGGCAATGAAACAGCATCTTAAAAAGCTGTCTGGGTAATGAAACAGCATCTTAAAACAGCTGTATGGGTAATGAAACAGCATCTTAAACAGCTGTCTGGGTAATGAAACAGCATCTTAATCAGCTGTCTGGGTAATGAAACAGCATCTTAAACAGCTGTCTGGGTAATGGAACACCATCTTAAACAGCTGTCTGGGTAATGAAACAGCATCTTAAACAGCTGTCTGGGTAATGAAACAGCATCTTAAACAGCTGTCTGGGTAATGAAACAGCATCTTAAACAGCTGTCTGGGTAATGAAACAGCATCTTAAAAAGCTGCCTGGGTAATGTATAAGCATCTTAAACAGCTGTCTGGGTAATGAAACAGTATCTTAAACAGCTGTCTGGGTAATGAAACAGCATCTTAAACCGCTGTCTGGGTAATGAAACAGCATCTTAGACAGCTGTCTGGGTAATGAAACAGCATCTTAAACAGCTATATGGGTAATGAAACAGCATCTTAAACAGCTGTATGGTAAATGAAACAGCATCTTAAACAGCTGTCTGGGTAATGAAACAGCATCTTAAACAGCTGTCTGGGTAATGAAACAGCATCTTAAACCGCTGTCTGGGTAATGAAACAGCATCTTAGACAGCTGTCTGGGTAATGAAACAGCATCTTAAACAGCTATATGGGTAATTAAACAGCATCTTAAACAGCTGTATGGTAAATGAAACAGCATCTTAAACAGCTGTCTGGGTAATGAAACAGCATCTTAAACAGCTGTCTGGGTAATGAAACAGCATCTTAAACAGCTGTCTGGGTAATGAAACAGCATCTTAAACAGCTGTCTGAGAAATGAAACAGCATCTTAAACAGCTGTCTGGGTAATGAAACAGCACCTTAAACATCTGTCTGGGTAATGAAACAGCATCGTAAACAGCTGTCTGGGAAATGAAACAGCATCTTAAACAGCTGTCTGGGAAATGAAACAGCATCTTAAACAGCTGTCTGGGTAATGAAACAGCATCGTAAACAGCTGTCTGGGAAATGAAACAGCATCTTAAACAGCTGTCTGGGTAATGAAACAGCATCTTAAACAGCTATATGGGTAATGAAACAGCATCTTAAACAGCTATATGGTTAATGAAACAGCATCTTAAACAGCTATATGGGTAATGAAACAGCATCTTAAACAGCTGCCTGGGTAATGAAACAACATCTTTTCTGTTTGATGGAAACACTTTGAGAGTTCTAACTACATTCCAACTGTATTTAATGGTGTTACGTAGTTGTGTGGTCATGTTTTCCAATTTGTCTGGTGATGGAGAGAGACACCAGACAAGACACAGAGACATCAATAGATGACACAGAGAGAGTGATGGAGAGAGGCAGAGGAGGGGAGTGCACAGTTGACTATCACTTAAAGCTGCAATAGGGATTCTAATTACTGCAGAGAGAGAGAGAGAGAGAGAGAGAGAGAGAGAGAGAGAGAGAGAGAGAGAGAGAGAGAGAGAAGCTGAACGTTGGTGATTGTTGGGGCACGTTTGACAGGAGTTTCAGTGATGAAGACTGCTGAACTTGCTGATGTTTCACAATATGCCATGGCCGTCTCAGTCACCAGGTCTCAACACAAATGTACACAACCATCAACAAAACACCAAATGATGGAATTTCTTGTGGAAGAATTGTGTCACATACATCCCTCCAATAGAGTCCCAGACAGTTGTAGAATGTATGCCAAGGCACATTGTAAGAGCTGTAAAGAGAGAGGGAGTGGGAGAGAGAACAGGCACAACCTGATATGGAAATGAGCAGAGCAAACGAAAGGAACTTTCGACGACCGAATGATCATTCCAGACTCGGTTTCTACTGAGAGATAAAAGGTAAGACAACGATTGTGATGTGTATTCATATAGTTGATGATATTGTTATGTGTATTCATATAGTTGATGATATTGTTATGTGTATTCATATAGTTGATGATATTGTAATGTGTATTCATATAGTTGATGATATTGTTATGTGTATTCATATAGTTGATGATATTGTAATGTGTATTCATATAGTTGATGATATTGTTATGTGTATTCATATAGTTGATGATATTGTTATGTGTACTCATATAGATGATGATATTGTTATGTGTATTCATATAGTTGATGATATTGTTATGTGTATTCATATAGTTGATGATATTGTTATGTGTATTCATATAATTAATGATATTGTTATGTGTATTCATATAGTTGGTGATATTGTTATGTGTATTCATATAGTTGATGATATTGTTATGTGTATTCATATAGTTGATGATATTGTTGGTGGACAGTGTTATAATAGTCCTACTCTACTTAAAATATTTTTGATATAAATTAGATGCGTGGGGTGAATTCGTTCTGTGCCCATCTGTGTTCCCCAGGGTGATCGCTCCTACACTATCTAGAATATAAAAGGGTTCTTTGGCTGTCCCCATAGGAGAGCACTTTGTAGGACCCTTTTTGGTACTAGGTAGAACCCTTTTGGGTTCCGTGAAGAACCCTTTCCACAGAGGGTTCTACATGGAAGCCAGAAGGGTTCTACCTGGAACCACAAATAATCTCTTATGGGGACAGCCGGAGGACCCGTTTGGAACCCTTTATTCTAAGAGTGGACTGTATCATAGGTCTATAGACTTGTCTTCTCAAAACAGGCTCAAAACACAACAAGCAACAAACAAACATTTTCTCTTTCTAATCTACAGTTACAGTCTTTTCACTCAGGAAGGCATGTTGTGTGAAAGAGAGACAAATAAGTATTGTGGAAAGCCTAACAACAACTTGCACTTCCTCAAAACAGGTTGTGTGTATTCATTAGTGCCAACCGTAGGAAAACGTTTGGCAACAGAAAACGTTTAGTCCACGTTGTACAGCGTTTGGAGTAAACTGTTCATGTAACATTTTAAAACTGTTGGCTGTGAAGTTAACTAATGAATACAACCCAGGTTGAAGCCTACGACTCGGCTGTTGATGCCTGATGCTGAAACCTGAACGTAGCCTGGGGGGGATACTATTATGCAAGCTAGACATACTAGCTTTCTAAAGTTAGCCAGCTTCAGTTAGCGTCACATTCCAGCTCAGGCCTCACCCATCAGAATATACAGGCGCTAGTCACCAGGAAGGTGCTCTCTCAGGAGAACGGAACATATCTCAATGACTTGACATGTTCTGGTTGTGAATTCAGGCTACAAGGTGAGAATCCTGCCAGGGATTATTGTAAAGTGTGTAGAGAAATTAAATGTATGGTGTAGTGTTAGTATAGTGAATGGAAGTAAAACCCTCCTAACAGTCTACTTCTACTGAGACAGGTTGGTGTCAGTTTAATCATACAAAATGGAGCTGACTGGATGTGGTCAAGTCAAATTCAATATATCAATATTCATATATGAAATCAAATCAAATCAAATTATATTGGTCACATACACATGGTTAGCAGATGTTAATGCGAGTGTAGCGAAATGCTTGTGCTTCTAGTTCCGACCATTCAGTAATATCTAACAAGTAATCTATCAATTTCACAACAACTACCTTATACACACAAGTGTAAAGGAATGAATAAGAATATGTACATATAAATAAAATATTTATGGAGGAAGCGATGGCGAGCGGCATAAGCAAGATGCAGTAGATGGTATAGAGTACAGCATATACATATGAGATGAGTAATGTAGGGTATGTAAACATTATATAAAGTGGCATTGTTTAGAGTGGCTAGTGAGACATTTATTACATACAATTTTTATTATTAAAGTGGCTAGAGATTTGAGTCAGTATGTTGGCAGCAGCCACTCAATGTTAGTGATGGCTGTTTAACAATCTGATGGCCTTGAGATAGAATCTGTTTTCAGTCTCTCGGTCCCAGATTTGATGCACCTGTACTGACCTCGCCTCCTGGATGATAACGGGGTGAACAGGCAGTGGCTCGGGTGGTTGTTGTCCTTGATGATCTTTTTGGCCTTCCTGTGACATCGGGTGGTGTAGGTGTCCTGGAGGGCAGGTAGTTACTCCATTGTTTTGTTGATGTTGAGTGATAGGTTATTTTCCTGACACCACACTCCAAGGGCCCTCACCTCCTCCCTGTAGGCCGTCTCGTCGTTGTTGGTAATCAAGCCTACCACTGTAGTGTCGTCAGCAAACTTGATGATTGAGTTGGATGCGTGCTTGGCCACGCAGTCATGGGTAAACAGGGAGTACCGGAGAGGGCTGAGAACGCACC
This sequence comes from Brachymystax lenok tsinlingensis, assembly GCA_030435695.1. Lineage (NCBI taxonomy): Eukaryota > Metazoa > Chordata > Actinopteri > Salmoniformes > Salmonidae > Brachymystax > Brachymystax lenok. The sequence goes on from CM059791.1 coordinate 61,287,919, forward strand.
CTTGTGGGGCCCCAGTGTTGAGGATCAGCAGGGTGGAGATGTTGTTTCCTACCCTCACCACCTGGGGCCGGCCCGTCAGGAAGTCCAGGACCCAGTTGCACAGGGCTGGAGTCGAGACCCAGGGTCTCGAGCTTAATGATGAGTTTGGAGGGTACAATGGTTTTAAATGCTGAGCTGTAGTCGATGAACAGCATTCTTACATAGGTATTCCTCTTGTCCAGATGCGTTAGGGGAGTGTGCAGTGTGATTGCAATTGCGTCGTCTGTGGACCTGTTGGGGCGGTAAGCAAATTGAGTGGGTCTAGGGTGTCAGGTAGGGTGGAGGTGATATGATCCTTGACAAGTCTCTCAAAGCACTTCATGATGACAGAGGTGAGTGCTACGGGGCGATAGTCATTTAGCTCAGTTACCTTAGCTTTCTTGGGAACAGGAACAATGGTGGCCCTCTTGAAGCATGTGGGAACAGCAGACTGGGATAAGGATTGATTGAATATGTCCGCAAACACACCAGCCAGCTGGTCTGCGCATACTCTGAGGATGCGGCTAGGGATGCCGTCTGGGCCGGCAGCCTTGCGAGGGTTAACAGGTTTAAATGTTTTACTCAAGTTGGCTGTGGTGAAGGAGAGCCTGCAGGTTTTGGTAGCGGGCCATGTCGGTGGCACTGTATTGTCCTCAAAGCGAGCAAAGAAGTTGTTTAGTTTGTCTGGGCGCAAGATGTCGGTGTCCGCGAAACGGGCTGGTTTTCTTTTTGTAGTCCGTGATTGACTGTAGACCCTGCCACATACCTCTCGTGTCTGAGCCGTGGAATTGTCTCTATACTGACGCTTATTTGATTGCCTTGCAGAGGGAATAGCTACACTGTTTGTATTCGGTCATGTTTCCCGGTCGCCTTGCCCTGATTAAAAGCAGTTGTTTCTTGCACTTTCAGTTTTGCGCGAATGCTGCCATCAATCCACGGTTTCTGGTTGGGGAAGGTTTTAATAGTCACTGTGGGAACAACATCACCGATGCAAACTCGCTCACCGAATCAGTGTATACATCAATGTTATTGTCCGACGCTATCCGGAACGTATCCCAGTCCACGTGATCGAGAAGCGTGGAATCAGATTGGTTGGACCAGAGTTGAACAGACCTGAGCACAGGCGTTTCCTGTTTTAGTTTTTCTCTATAAGCTGGGAGCAACAAAATGGAGTCGTGGTCAGACTTGCTGAAAGGAGGGCGAGGGCGGGCTTGTATGCGTCGCGGAAGTTAGAGTAACAATGATCCAGAGGACTTCAGTTCCTGTATGTTGATCACACCACGACTCGTTAATCATCGTTAACCCCCGCCCTTCTTCTTACCAGAGATGTTTGTTTCTGTCTGCGCGATGCGTGAAACCAGGTGGCTGTACCGACTCTGATAATGTATCCCGAGTGAGCCATGTTTCCGTGAAACAGAGAATGTTACAATCTCTGATGTCTCTCTGGAAGGCAACCCTTGCTCGGATTTCATCTACCTTGTTGTCAAGAGACTGGACATTGGCGAGTAGTATACTCGGGAGAGGTGGGCGATGTGCCCGTCTACGGAGCCTGACCAAAAGACCGCTCCGTCTGCCCCTTCTGAGGCGCCATTATTTTGGGTCGACTGCTGGGATCATTTAAAATTTTACATTTCATATAATAATGTAATTTTATCATAGTTCCTCTATACTGTAGTGATTCTCTACATTTCATATGATAATGTAATTGTATCATAGTTCCTCTATAGTGTAGTGATCCTCTACATTTCATATGATAATGTAATTCTATCATAGTTACTCTATAGTGTAGTAATCCTCTACATTTTATATGATAATGTAATTGTATCATAGGTCCTCTATAGTGTAGTGATCCTCTACATTTCATATTATAATGTAATTATATCACAGTTCCTCTATAGTGTAGTGATCCTCTACATTTCATATGATAATGTAATTGTATCATAGTTCCTCTATAGTGTAGTGATCCTCGCTATATGAGCAACGTCTACTGTATATAGCCTCTCTACTGTATATAGCCTCTACTGTATATAGCCTCTCTACTGTATATAGTCTCTCTACTGTATATATCCTCTCTATTGTATACAGCCTCTCTACTGTATATAGCCTCTCTACTGTATATAGCCTCTATACTGTATATAGCCTCTACTGTATATAGCCTCTCTACTGTATATAGCCTCTCTACTGTATACAGCCTCTCTACTGTATATAGCCTCTACTGTATATAGCCTCTCTACTGTATACAGCCTCTCTATTGTATATAGCCTCTCTACTGTATATAGCCTCTCTACTGTATATAGCCTCTCTAGTGTATATAGCCTCTCTACTGTATATAGCCCCCCTACTGTATATAGTCTCTCTACTGTATATAGCCTCTCTACTGTATATAGTCTCTCTACTGTATATAGCCACTCTACTGTATATATCCTCTCCATTGTATATAGCCTCTCTACTGTATATAGCCTCTCTACTGTATATAGCCTCTCTACTGTATATAGTCTCTCTACTGTATATAGCCTCTCTACTGTATATAGCCTCTCTATTGTATATAGCCTCTCTACTGTATATAGCCTCTCTACTGTAAATAGCCTCTCTATTGTATACAGCCTCTCTACTGTATATAGCCTCTCTACTGTATATAGCCTCTCTATTGTATACAGCCTCTCTACTGTTTATAGTCTCTCTACTGTATATAGCCTCTCTACTGTATATAGCCTCTACTGTATACAGCCTCTCTACTGTATATAGCCACTACTGTATATAGCCTCTACTGTATATAGCCTCTACTGTATATAGCCTCTCTACTGTATACAGCCTCTCTATTGTATATAGCCTCTCTACTGTATATAGCCTCTCTACTGTATATAGCCTCTATACTGTATATAGCCTCTACTGTATATAGCCTCTCTACTGTATATAGCCTCTCTATTGTATATAGCCTCTCTACTGTATATAGCCTCTCTACTGTATATAGCCTCTCTACTGTATATAGCCCCCCTACTGTATATAGCCTCTCCATTGTATATAGCCTCTCTACTGTATATAGCCTCTCTACTGTATATAGCCTCTCTATTGTATATAGCCTCTCTACTGTATATAGTCTCTCTACTGTATATAGCCTCTCTACTGTATATAGCCTCTCTATTGTATATAGCCTCTCTACTGTATATAGCCTCTCTACTGTATATAGCCTCTACTGTATATAGCCTCTCTACTGTATATAGTCTCTCTACTGTATATAGCCTCTCTATTGTATACAGCCTCTCTACTGTATATAGCCTCTCTACTGTATATAGCCTCTATACTGTATATAGCCTCTACTGTATATAGCCTCTCTACTGTATATAGCCTCTCTACTGTACATAGCCTCTCTACTGTATACAGCCTCTCTACTGTATATAGCCTCTCTACTGTATACAGCCTCTCTACTCTATATAGCCTCTCTACTGTATATAGCCTCTACTGTATATAGCCTCTACTGTATATAGCCTCTCTACTGTATACAGCCTCTCTATTGTATATAGCCTCTCTACTGTATATAGCCTCTCTACTGTATATAGTCTCTCTACTGTATATAGCCTCTCTACTGTATATAGCCTCTCTACTGTATATAGCCTCTCTACTGTATATAGTCTCTCTACTGTATATAGCCTCTATACTGTATATAGCCTCTCTACTGTTATGTTTTACTGTCTTCATCAACAGGTTGTAATATAATAAATGACATGTCCTCAGAGTTGGGAAGATCCTACATCTGGTCACATCATTTTACATGGTGATATGGTGCTGGTAGTGATGGAAAACATTAAGAGACAGAATACAGGCAGTGGAATTTGCACAAATTGTACGTATAACATTATATTGAACTGGGTAGAATGAGCATAGAGCTATAAGCTGTAAGCACGGGGAAGAAACTGTTCAGATGGGGGTCTATACCATCCAATCACAGAGGTTAACAGCAGCTGACAGTTGAAACTTCATCGATACTAACTCAAACTGTCTTATTTAGCTAAAGACATCATCTCTGTACAGATGTAGGATCTTCATTTAATCACCCTGTTGCAGGATAATTAAAACTTGTAGTGTATTTGATGTTTTAAAAGGCTTCTGAAGTTTGTTATTTCCACTTTTCTGCTTTAAAATGTTAATTATAATCCACATCATTTTCCTGCTGTAGCAAACTGGCTCAAATTAAGATCCTACATCTGTAGCAAAATACCTGTCTTTCATGCATTCTCCTTTGACCATTGTTATTCTTTTATTTACTGTTGTTTAGGCTGGTTGAATGAGTTGTCTATGAAAGCTACTTCATCTGCAAGAAAACAGGCGGCTGCACCAGTGACTGTAAGTTATGTGATTTCCTCATATGAAATTAAAAATAAGTTTGTAGCCTATGCAGTTACAAAATGGCTGTTGAACCTGTGGCACATATTTCTCGGTAACATTAAATAAATGTGTTGGTATGTAGGAAAGACTGGCAGACTCTCGTACTGTAGGTCTAGGCTACCTACAAACTATTATAAGTTTAGGTCGACGTCAGACATTCAATTGTCAGAGTAGGTTTGAGCTATGATCACTTATCATGCTGACATGATGGTCTCTGTGAACTGATCTGAACAGGTTTAGACTGGTCATCTATGATATGTAGGCTATAGCTGAGGTATAGACTTCGATCTGCGTATCACTAACACACTGCTATTATACATTATAACCTAGTCTACTTTACATAATATAACATCTACATATCACTAACAACCCACTACTATACATTATAACCTAGTCTACTTTACATAATATAACATCTACATATCACTAACAACCCTCTACTATACATTATAACCTAGTCTACTTTACATAATATAACATCTACATATCACTAACAACCCACTACTATACATTATAACCTAGCCTACTTTACATAATATAACATCTACATATCCCTAACAACCCACTACTATACATTATAACCTAGTTTACTTTACATACTATAACATCTACATATCACCTACAACCCACTACTATACATTATAACCTAGCCTACGTTACATAATATAACATCTACATATCACTAACAACCCACTACTATACATTATAACCTAGTTTACTTTACATAATGTAACATCTACATATCACTAACAACCCTCTACTATACATTATAACCTAGTCTACTTTACATAATATAACATCTACATATCACTAACAACCCTCTACTATACATTATAACCTAGTCTACTTTACATAATATAACATCTACATATAACTAACAACCCACTACTATACATTATAACCTAGCCTACTTTACATAATATAACATCTACATATCACTAACAACCCACTACTATACATTATAACCTAGTATACTTTACATAATATAACATCTACATATCACTAACAACCCACTACTATACATTATAACCTAGCCTACATTACATAATATAACATCTACATATCACTAACAACCCACTACTGTACATTATAACCTAGTCTACTTTACATAATATAACATGTCTTACTTGTTGCAAATAACCTTTCTGAATGGATCAATGATTTCCCCCTCAGATCAATCATGTCCGTTTTAGCCCTTCTGTCTACATTCTCAGATACATTTAGAACATAACAGATTGAAAGACAATAAATAGCCTACTGTTAGTGAATACAAATAATTGTGAGACATGGCCTTGTGTTGCTGTACTGTCTATAACTACCTTAACAAACAGTGACTTATTATTATTATTATTATTGTTATTGTTGCTGTACTGTCTATAACTACCTTAACAAACAGTGACTCATTATTATTATTATTATTATTATTATTATTATTATTATTGTTGCTGTACTGTCTGTAACTACCTTAACAAACAGTGACTTATTATTATTATTGACAGTTACCATGGAGAAGAGATGTCATAACTACATGTTCATGTGATTGCATTAAATCACCTGACTGTTTCTATGTCTGTTAGTAAATGTTTTATTTCTCAAAGAGATAATGAATTAAATGAGAACAATTGACAATTAAGAATTCATACACACTTTCAAAATAAAGAAAGTGGCACACTACATATATACTCTCCCAACAGTTTAATGGGTATTTACCAATGTTTCGGCATCACTGTGCCTTCCTCACCCTGAACAACGTTGGTAAATACCCATTGAACAGTTGGGAGAGTTTATATGTAGTGTGCCACATTCTTTATTTTGATAGTGTGTAGTTTATTCGCCGTTAGTCAGCACCTCCACACAAACTTTGTTCTGGGTGCTCATGTTATTTTATCTACTGTGTTAACCACAACCAACATGCTGAATCTCTGTTTAGGGGTCAGTGCTCTAAAATGAGTCTCTCTGGGGAGAGAGAGGAGGGGGGCCCTGCCTCTAAAATGAGTCTCTCTGGGGAGAGAGAGGAGGGGGGCCCTGCCTCTAAAATGAGTCTCTCTGGGGAGAGAGAGGAGGGGGGCCCTGCCTCTAAAATGAGTCTCTCTGGGGAGAGAGAGGAGGGGGGCCCTGTCTCTAAAATGAGTCTCTCTGGGGAGAGAGAGGAGGGGGGCCCTGCCTCTAATATGTATCTCTCTGGAGAACATGACACCAAAGCTAAGAGGTAAGATGACAATTCTATGAAGAATTTATTATGTTAATTTCCAAAATAAATATATATCTTAAGATGAATGCACTTACTGTGAATCACTCTGGATAAGAGCATCTGCTAAATCAGGGGTTCTCAATCCGGGGTCTGTGGAGGTACTGCAGGGGTTCTCAATCCAGGGTCTGTGGAGGTACTGCAGGGGTTCTCAATCCGGGGTCTGTGGAGGTACTGCTGGGGTTCTCAATCCGGGGTCTGTGGAGGTACTGCAGGGGTTCTCAATCCGGGGTCTGTGCAGGTACTGCAGGGGTTCTCATTCCGGGGTCTGTGGAGGTACTGCAGGGGTTCCGCGGCACCCTGACTTTACTCATTGCAATGTAAGACATTTGATAGAATTTTCACATGACACGACCACTTTGCCTACTCTTAATTATTGCCTAATATAATGGAATGCATATTTTTTAAACCAATTCTGATCATCGTTACAAGCAGAATTTTGACAATATTACCGTTATATCAACACACTCTTCACACCCGTTTAACAACTCTAAATAGCTTTGGCATAGTAGGCATCAAGTCCCTTGCCAATAATGTTGCCTACAACGTTGCATACAATGTTCATTTTCATGGAACACATATTACGCCCTAGATGCCTTCAATTGGCCAGTTTATAGCCACGCCCAATTTAGGATTATTTATTAACAACGTGATGTTGCGCTCCAAAGGGAGAACTTGAACTTGAAATAACATGATGTAGATAATTTAATAATCAAAAGAATAACGTGTTTATTATACACTCTTAGAAAAGAAGGTTCCTTATAGAACCAAAAAGGCTTCTATCACTTCCTTAATATATGGAACCACTAAAAGTTATATATATATATTTGGGTTCAGTGAAGAAGAACCTCTAGAGTTCTGATCAACGAAAGGTGAATGTTTTGAGGATGTGAACCCAGCAGCCCTCCAGTGGTCAGATCAAGTCCGCCTGTATTTTCCAGCGCCCGGCCGGGATTGAACCAGCCACAGCTCCAACTCCTTAGCAGCTGGGCGAAAACCTGAGTTTCTCTTCAGAAATAAGCATGAGTTAATCTGCCAAAATGAAGACAAAATGCTATGCAGACATACATGGTATCACTTGTTATACATAATTCTTATACATAAATCATTGCCAAAGCACAAGACATACTGTTGCATGTAGGTCTATATTATTTATGGATTGATTATATAGAAATATAAAACATTATTTTTAACTACTCCAAAGCATTTACATGTGGTGCAGGAACCACTGACTCGCTGCATTATTCTATAGTATTATCAAGACACCTGCTGTTAACTCTTAACTACTTAGGACAGCTCACAAGGTGTCCTAAATATCTACCCGACTAGGTGGGACTAGAGACTTCATGCATAGCTTTCATTTATACCCATAAGTGTAAAATGTCTTTATTCTCAGCACTTATACGACCAATTCTCTACTCTGAGACGCTTTGTGGATATGGGCCCAGATCTCAACATATTGTTATAAAAAACGTAGAATGTTTGTTTTACATAATAATAATAAATGAATATTACTAATGTAACCCACTGTAAAGACTGGGTTTAGTTATTGTGTTGCACTGCTCATGTCCGCGTTCTGGAACTGTCCGCGTCCATGTACAGAACTGTCCACGTCCCCGTACAGAACTGTCCGCGTCCCCTTACAGAACTGTCCGCGTCCCCGTACAGAACTGTCCACGTCCCCGTACAGAACTGTCCACGTCCCCGTACAGAACTGGCCCCGTACAGAACTGTTCGCATCCCCGTACAGATCTGTCCGTGTCCCCGTACAGAACTGTCCGCGTCCCCGTACAGAACTGTCCCCGTACAGAACTGTTTGCATCCCCGTACAGATCTGTCAGCGTCCCTGTACAGAACTGTCCGCGTCCCCGTACAGATCTGTCAGCGTCCCCGTACAGATCTGTCAGCGTCCCCGTACAGATCTGTCAGCGTCCCCGTACAGATCTGTCAGCGTCCCCGTACAGAACTGTCCGCGTCCCCGTACAGAACTGTCCGCGTCCCTGTACAGAACTGTCCGCGTCCCCGTACGGTGTGGATATTGTCCGGTTACGCGCAGAGCGGGCTGAGGTGATCTTGGGGAATAACTAAGGAGTTTGTTAAAGTGTTGAGACGCAGAAGTTGATTGTTTCTTGTTCAGTTTTCTTTTTGCTTAATAGTCAGGGACAGTATGAGTGTAGCCAGGTCCTTTTCACTCTCTATCCTTGTTTCATTTTGTGGTTGACCGGATTCGTCATCCTCCTTGAGATGAGGGACAGAAACGAACTGCTACCGAGCCAAGCTAGTCGGTACAGCTCGGTAAACTAGCTAGTTGCATCATCACCGGCTGTCTCCATTTCTTGTGGACCGATGGAGCTCCCCGGTTGTTTCTTCCAGCTGTTAAATCCCGTGGAGGGCTTCTCCCTCTCTCGTTGACGGATGCTGGCTACCTCTGTCCGGTTCTCCTCTCTTCACTAAATGGACGGTCACTTTAGTGTTGAACCCCTCTGTGTCCAAGGACCAAACTGTTGAATATTATTTTCGGGGCTCCTCAGTAGGCTGGACACATGACATTTTTAACAAGGATTTTTCTGATGAAAACTAGTTCATTGCATCCGCCATGGAGCCCAGTTTCATAATATTACCTGACCAATGAATGTCGATGCTGGTTGATGAATTTGTCAATGAATGTACTATGAAACTACGTTTTTCTCCACCAGAGGTGACTAAATTAGTGTTCAGGCTTATTGATCATCGTTATATTAATGAAGTATAATTTCAAAACATGAGCATAAAAACAGGTAATAATAAACATGAATCATCATTATATTACTTCACAGTAATGTGTTAAATGCTTTTTCAGTCCTTCCTCTTGCGTTAGCAGTGTGGAAAGGGCCAGAAAGAAGCCACACAGGAGTTTTCCTGTGAGGGGGAGTGGTGGTGTATCCAGGGAGAAACTAAATGAATCTATTGAAATTTCATTTGTGGTCTTATACTTCTATCTATTGGAAATATATAGGAACTGCAGTACTGAATGTTTAATTCCTTACTAAAGTAGGAATTACTCAGAATTGCAAAATATATCATTTTCTAGTTCATTTTACCACTTACAACCATAAAATAACCATTTATAGCATAACAAACAATGAAACTGACTTAAATCAAAAACACCATACATTTAGTTAATTTTATATATATATTTAAAACTATTTATTTAGATGGGTGACATTATCTGACAAAGTAACAGCCCTGTAGACAAAGAAGTTGGAACCAAAACATTCAAAGGACATTTTCTCAAAAGTGAGGTTACAAGTTTATCATCTTTCAAAGCGGAATTACTTTCCCATTGCTCCTCAACTGTAGTGTCTGATATACAATTTTCTAGCCCTGAGTCTCTACTTCTATCCAATGTAAAAAAAACAATTTCAAATTTTGCTTCATAAGACCGAATCGAGCCGGTCGGTCACATTTGACTGTGTAAAACCTAGCAGTACTACTGATTTCTCTGAGAGTGAGGCAGATATATATTATTACTGTGTAAAACCTAGCAGTACTACTGTTTTCTCTGAGAGTGAGGCAGATATATATTATTACTGTATAAAACCTAGCAGTACTACTGATTTCTCTGAGAGTGAGGCAGATATATATTTTTACTGTGTAAAACCTAGCAGTACTACTGATTTCTCTGAGAGTGAGGCAGATATATATTATTACTGTGTAAAACCTAGCAGTACTACTGATTTCTCTGAGAGTGAGGCAGATATATATTATTACTGTGTAAAACCTAGCAGTACTACTGATTTCTCTGAGAGTGAGGCAGATATATATTATTACTGTGTAAATCCTAGCAGTACTACTGATTTATCTGAGAGTGAGGCAGATATATATTATTACTGTGTAAAACCTAGCAGTACTACTGATTTCTCTGAGAGTGAGGCAGATATATATTGTTACCGTGTAAAACCTAGCAGTACTACTGATTTATCTGAGAGTGAGGCAGATATATATTATTACTGTGTAAAACCTAGCAGTACTACTGATTTCTCTGAGAGTTATTTGCTGTTTGTTTGTTTGTTTGTGTGTGTGTGTGTGTGTGTGTGTGTGTGTGTGTGTGTGTGTGTGTGTGTGTGTGTGTGTGTGTGTGTGTGTGTGTGTGTGTGTGTCTGTCCAGTGTGTGTGTGTGTCCAGTGTGTGTGTGTGTCCAGTGTGTGTGTGTCCAGTGTGTGTGTGTGTGTGTGTGTGTGTGTGTGTGTGTGTGTGTGTGTGTGTGTGTGTGTGTGTGTGTGTGTGTGTGTGTGTGAGTTCAGGTGTATCCCTCAATGACTGTCTGTTCTTCTGCTTACCGCTACAGTGTGGAACATGGTGGAGAGAACAGAATGAAACCTGGGCTTAGAAAATGTGAGTGTTGACTGCTGTGAAGAATATGACTAAGAATAAGTCTTAATTCAAGTTAAGTCAAAGTCAAAGACCTCCATCATTACTTACTTGGTCATATTAAATATCAGCTGTAGTTCTACAGAAGCACAAATCAGGGACACCAACGTTTACAAAGAGTTGCTTTGACAATGTGTGTGTGTGTGTGTAATTAATGGGAATAAGTGTGTTTTATATTACCATACAGTTTAACATATGATCATTCAACAAGTCTCCAGTTACCTTAACTTCTCCTTTTGATACCTAGAAACATCTACATTAAATGAATTAGTGAAAAGTGAGTTAACATTCTAATGTGAATGATGATGATTTCTAATATTGTGTCTGGTTTCATCCATCAGATGTCTGTGATCTCACACTGGACCCAAACACAGTAAACAGACGCCTCTCTCTGTCTGAGGAAAACAGAAAGGTGACATGTAGGAGAGAGAAGCAGCCGTATCCTGATCACCCAGAGAGATTTAAGGACTGGAGACAGTTGCTGTGTAGAGAGGGACTGACTGGCCGCTGTTACTGGGAGGCAGAGTGGAGTGGGAGGGCTGATATAGGAGTGACATATAAAGGAATCAGCAGGAGAGGAAGGGATGAGGACTGTTGGCTTGGATTCAATGACAAGTCCTGGACTCTGTTCTGCTCTGACAACAGTTACTCTGCCTGTCACAATAATAACTCCACTACCATAGATGTCCCCTCCTCCGGCTCCCACAGAGTAGGAGTGTATCTGGACTGGCCAGCCGGCACTCTGTCCTTCTATAGAGCCTCCTCTGACACACTGACCCACCTGTACACATTCACCTCCACATTCACTGAGCCCCTCTATCCAGGGTTTGGGCTTTGGGATGATGGTGTCTCAGTGTCCCTGAAATAATAACCTGACACACACACGCTGACACACTGACACAGACACACACACACCAGAGACACTGGACCCACACTGGACACCCACTGACACACACACACACACACTGGAGACCCTGGACACACACACACACTGGATACACACACTGACACACACACACACACTGACACACAAACACACACTGGAGACACTGGACACACACACACTGACACACCCACACTGACACACACACACACACGCAGGACAGACACACACACACACACACACACAGTACACACACAGACACACACACACACACTGGACAAACACACACACTGGAAACACATAGGCACACACACACTGGACACACACACACACACACTGGACACACACACACACACAGGAAACACACACACAGGACACACACACACTGACACAGACACAAACACACATTGGACAAACACACACATGACTCACATACACATGCACTGGACACACACAAACACACACAGGACACACACACACCTCTACTCCACTGTGTTATAATGGACCTTCTGCTTGTTATGTCACCTCTGTAACCAGCTATTAAACATACTGACCTTTCTGACCCTATCCCATGGCATTCTTTCTAGAACGGAATATTTAAAGTCCTCTGAGTTTTGTTTTAGTGTACATTTACCTATTTATTTATGTATTTGTTATATATAGTAATTGCAACGCAGAGCATCATGGGGGTGTGTATGTGTTGAGATGATCACATTCCAGATAAATGGTTGAACTGATTCCTGTCTCCAGTCTCATCATTACTGAATTGTTATACAGACTGATTCCGGTCTCAGTCTCATCATTACTGAATTGTTATACAGACTGATTCCTGTCTCCAGTCTCATCATTACTGAATTGTTATACAGACTGATTATGTCATTACTGAATTGTTATACAGACTGATTCCTGTCTCCAGTCTCATCATTACTGAATTGTTATACAGACTGATTCCTGTCTCCAGTCTCATCATTACTGAATTGTTATACAGACTGATTCCTGTCTCCAGTCTCATCATTACTGAATTGTTATACAGACTGATTCCTGTCTCCAGTCTCATCATTACTGAATTGTTATACAGACTGATTCCTGTCTCCAGTCTCATCATTACTGAATTGTTATACAGACTGATTCCTGTCTCCAGTCTCATCATTACTGAATTGTTATACAGACTGATTCCTGTCTCCAGTCTCATCATTACTGAATTGTTATACAGACTGATTCCTGTCTCCAGTCTCATCATTACTGAATTGTTATACAGACTGATTCCTGTCTCCAGTCTCATCATTACTGAATTGTTATACAGACTGATTCCTGTCTCCAGTCTCATCATTACTGAATTGTTATACAGACTGATTCCTGTCTCCAGTCTCATCATTACTGAATTGTTATACAGACTGATTCCTGTCTCCAGTCTCATCATTACTGAATTGTTATACAGACTGATTCCTGTCTCCAGTCTCATCATTACTGAATTGTTATACAGACTGATTCCTGTCTCCAGTCTCATCATTACTGAATTGTTATACAGACTGATTCCTGTCTCCAGTCTCATCATTACTGAATTGTTATACAGACTGATTCCTGTCTCCAGTCTCATCATTACTGAATTGTTATACAGACTGATTCCTGTCTCCAGTCTCATCATTACTGAATTGTTATACAGACTGATTCCTGTCTCCAGTCTCATCATTACTGAATTGTTATACAGACTGATTCCTGTCTCCAGTCTCATCATTACTGAATTGTTATACAGACTGATTCCTGTCTCCAGTCTCATCATTACTGAATTGTTATACAGACTGATTCCTGTCTCCAGTCTCATCATTACTGAATTGTTATACAGACTGATTCCTGTCTCCAGTCTCATCATTACTGAATTGTTATACAGACTGATTCCTGTCTCCAGTCTCATCATTACTGAATTGTTATACAGACTGATTCCTGTCTCCAGTCTCATCATTACTGAATTGTTATACAGACTGATTCCTGTCTCCCGTCTCATCATTACTGAATTGTTAGACAGACTGATTCCTGTCTCCCGTCTCATCATTACTGAATTGTTATACAGACTGATTCCTGTCTCCAGTCTCATCATTACTGAATTGTTATACAGACTGATTCCTGTCTCCCGTCTCATCATTACTGAATTGTTATACAGACTGATTCCTGTCTCCAGTCTCATCATTACTGAATTGTTATACAGACTGATTCCTGTCTCCAGTCTCATCATTAATTCATTGTTATACAGACTGATTCCTGTCTCCCGTCTAATCATTACTGAATTGTTATACAGACTGATTCCTGTCTCCAGTCTCATCATTAATTCATTGTTATACAGACTGATTCCTGTCTCCCGTCTCATCATTACTGAATTGTTATACAGACTGATTCCTGTCTCCAGTCTCATCATTACTGAATTGTTATACAGACTGATTCCTGTCTCCAGTCTCATCATTACTGAATTGTTATACAGACTGATTCCTGTCTCCCGTCTCATCATTACTGAATTGTTATACAGACTGATTCCTGTCTCCAGTCTCATCATTACTGAATTGTTATACAGACTGATTCCTGTCTCCAGTCTCATCATTACTGAATTGTTATACAGACGTGGTTATGAACCCCACAGAACAGAACAAAAGATTGGTGATGAGTAAGTCTGAACCTACAGGAACTATTCTGTCTGGAGGAAGTCGGTTTTTACAACTGTTTAAAGCTGTTATTTTCTGTGGTTCAGTCCAGGCTGATGTTACCACAGTGTATTGATAGCAGAGGCAAGTGCATAGTGGAGCTGGCTAAGAGAGAGAGTGGTTCAGTCCAGGCTGATGTTAGCACAGTGTATTGATAGCAGAGACAAGTGCATAGTGGAGCTGGCTAAGAGAGAGAGTTAGCATCATCATGGATGGCAGAAAAGGACCCGAGACGGATGTCAGATCTGGAAAACAACTTGATTAAAGGAGGAATATATATTGATTAAAGTAAAGGACATTTATTCAACTGTGAAGACGAACTGAGGAATTAAAAACTGCTAAATGAGCGAACTTGAGGAGGAAACGTCAGTGAGTGAAGTGAATGAAGATCACGTGACTGAGGAAAATACTGCTGTGGTTGAGGACAATACTGAAGTGAGAGACAATCAGGAGACTATTGAGAAATGACAAATGTCTGAATTGTTGGAAACATTGGACAGTTTGATGAAAGTATTGAGCAGTGGTGTCACGACTTCCACCGAAGTCGCCTCCTCTCCTTGTTCGGGCGGCGTTCGGCGGTCCACGTCACCGGCTTTCTAGCCATCGCCGCTCAGCTGTTATTTTGTTTCCTTTGCTTTTGTCTTGTTCACCTCGCACCTGGTTTGTATTCCAGTGATTGCGGCATGTATTTATTTCCGGTGAATATGTCATGTCATTGTGTGGAATTATCATTGTTTATTGTGTACAGGCTCATTTTCTCCGGGTAACGGTTGTTAACCCGTATTTGTATTTTTGTGCGTCACTTGGACTGTGTTTATTGTGACACTTTATTTAGTGGCCTAGAATATATTGACGCGTTGTTTGTGTTCTTTCTTTTGTTTGTTGTGCCATTAAAGTGTTTACGACACGTTCCGCTCTCCTGCACCTGATTTCACCCCAGTAGCGCACACCCTGACAAGTGGACCTCATATACAGAACGGTTTGAATATTCTGTTCTTGGAAATGACATTGATGAGGACAACATTGTGCTAACAGTTTTTAGTGTAATTGGGCCAAAGACATGTAATTTACACGGCAGCCTGCTACAGCCAGACAGAACAGGTAATAAGATGTATGGGGATATTGTGGAGATCCTTAAAGGACATGTTTCACCAGAACCACTAGTTAATGCTGAAAGGTTCAGGCTCCACAGGAGACATCAGGAACAGGGAGAATCAGTACCAATGTTGGCTGCTGCATTAAAGAACCAATCAGAACACTGGGAGTGGAATGGTGTTCTAAATGACATCATTAGAGACAGACTAGTATGTGGCCTACGGAGTGACGATACACTAAAGAGACTGTTGACTGAAAGTCCTCTGGCCTTGGTGAAGGACGTTGACATCAGTGTGTCCATGGAACTAGCTGCTAAAGAGGCTCACCAGTTGAGTTGATCAGGAATTTAGTGGGTTCATCTGACAATCCTAATCACCGGCTGATACATTGTAATCTCATACACAGGGAATACCTTCACACCTAGAAAACATCATTTAATGAAAATCATAACCTTTCCTCTGTGTGATCTATGTAATCAAGGTGCCTTGGGCTCCTTTAATCATATGTACTGGGAGTGACCAGGGGACATGTTTTGGAAAGAGGTACCCTCTGTCTTATCTGCTGTAGTGGATAAGGGTTGTGGAAGGCTACCCGAAACGTTTGACCCAAGTTAAACAATTCAAAGGCAATGCTACCAAATACTAATTGAGTGTATGTAAACTTCTGACCCACTGGGAATGATGAAAGAACAAAAAGACGAAAAAAAATAATTCTCTCTACTATTATTCTGACATTTCACATTCTTAAAATAAAGCGGTGATCCTAACTGACCTAAGACAGGGAATTTTTATTAGGATTAAATGTCAGGAATTGGGAAAAACTGAGTTTAAATGTATTTGTCTAAGGTGTACTGTATGTAAACTTCAGACTTCAACTGTATATATTCCATCCCCATTCACCAACAACCAACACAATGAACAACAGAGAAAAAGAGAAAGACAAAGGAAAACAGAAAACCACCATGAAGACGTCCAGGACAACAACAATCAGAACAGCAAGACAAACTGAATATGTTCAGGGCATGTATGGCACTATTTACATGTGTGTGTGTCTGTGTATGTGCACATGTGTGTATTTGAATGAGAGTGTGTGTATATGCATGTGTTCAAACACCTGCAGGGCATCAGCCTCAGGCAACCCGGCATTAGCTGTAACAACCCTGCCCCTCAGTGTCATTCAAACTGACTTCATGTTATGGTTTATTTTGACTTTATTTTTTATACTTTTATCTTTGACCGTCATTCTATCCCGCGCCCAGCAACTCCACTCCCACTTGTCTCCAATTCCACATCCCAACCCTCAGCTTCCCTCAGCCCATCCCTCCCATCTCTGCAGGCCACCCTCTTCGGATTGACACGCAACATATATCTTTCAACTATGCTGTGATGTTTAACATACAATTTCAATCTATCTAATCTAATAAAATCCACAGTTTGCGAATCGAAGATGAATACTTTTATTTAGAGTATTAGTATATCAGTAAATGACTGACCTGGTCTCTCCAGATCTCCTAATTTTAGATCAATGTTATGCATTTTCAGCCTTTCCTGAACCTGAGACCAGAAACAGGCTACCTGAGGGCAATACCAAAATAAATGGTCTATTGATTCTGGATCCTCACAACAAAATCTGCAGAGCTTTGATGATTGTATTCCCCAAATATTCAACATTTTGTTGGTGGCAAGAATTCTATATAATAATTTTAGCTGAAAAGCAAAGTCTTGAATCCTGCGTTGTTGTATATATCAACTCATACACCCTGTACCATGGAATCAGTACATCAACAATCTCTTCCCAACTATTTTGCAATCTGTATGGCACAGCTGTCAACATCCTGGTCCTCAAAGGAAACGGGTATACTTTCCTATTTATGCTATTTTTATTCCTCTGCCAGTTTAGGTCCTTTATATTGGGCAGACAGACCAGTTCCCTCCCTCCTCCCGCTGCCACCTGCCTCCTCTGTTTCTGGGGTAATGCTGTAATCAATTGGTTGTACTCTTGGATTGAACAGACCTTCCCAAACAATTCTGATAACTTTGTGAAAGACATAACTTTACCATTCCAATTTACAATATCATTTAAAAACAGAATACCCTTTTCATACATCTTTCCCATAAATACAGGTATTTTATCAAGCAGCACATTTGACTTCAGCCATAATATTTGTTGTAATATTTGTTCTGTCTTTTCAGGGGGATGAAATTGAAATTGTAGCCAGCTCTGCAATGCTTGTTTGAAAAAGAGAGATACTTTGAAAAAAGTATAATTTTCAATTAATTGAAAATGAGACATGGCAATCTGCACAAAGGCAAAAAGGCAATTTTTAACAATGGATGAGTTTTTCTTAGTAATCTACTGGAGAACCATTTAGGGTTCAAGTAAAACTGTTGAATAAGTGAAGCTTTTAGAGAGAGGTTTAGTGCTTTTATATTTAATAATCTCAAAAGACCCAATTCATATTCATTATATAGATAGGCACGTTTTATTGTGTCTGGTTTAGCGTCCCAGATAAAGCTGATAAATATATATTTTTTTCTCATTGGATTTGAAAAACGAATCATCAGGAGTCGGCTATACTCGGCTATACTCGGCTATACTCGGGCTATACTCGGCTATACTCGGGCTATACTCGGCTATACTCGGGCTGTACTCGGCCTTGTCTCAGGATGGGCAGTTGGTGGTTGGAGATCCCTCTAGTGGTGCTTCGGCAGAGTGGGGGGGTTATATCCTGCCTGTTCCGCCCTGTCCGGGTTGTAGCGTCGGAATTTGAAGGGGTGTCCACATACTTTGTGTATCTAGTGTAATATTCGCATACATTTATTATTTTATTTATTTATTTATTATTATTATTATTATTTTATTTATTTATTATTTATTAACTGGATACACACCCGTCATGTCAACGTTGGTTTGCTGAACTCATTATCGGGTCTAACGGTCGACTCGCGCCGAACTGCGCATGTGCAGGCCGTCAAACCAAAGACACTCCTTCGATATAAAGTTGTTTTTGACTAAAATAATAACGTGTCAGTTTGTCACTTTCACGAAGTTGGAGTAATAACATGTTCAAATACTTAAGACATCGGCTCGAATCTAGGTTTTGCCTTTAGATTTCGAGATAATGTACAACTAAGGAAGAATTTGGCACTTCTGACTTCTCAACCCCCAAATAACGGCATCGGTCCTCTTCCTGCAGGATGCTCCTCCTCGTTCCCGGTGTCTCGGGATGTTGCGTCTCTCCGGTTAGGAACTCTGGTTGTGTAATAGTTTCCACATCAAGTTGAAAGTAAGTTTGTAGGCGAATGCACTGACTAAATGGATGTTGAAACTGTGGCGCACATTTCTCTGCAACATTAGAAGTAGGATAAATGTGTTGATGTGAAGGACAGACGGGCAGACTCTGGTTACTGTTATATAAAGGGACAGTAAGTGTGTAGTCTACACCGTTACTAAATGACTGGTGAAACTGTAGAGCACATTTCTCTGCAACATTAGAAGTAGGATGAATGTATTGATGTGAAGGACAGACGGACAGACTCTGGTTACTGTTATATAAAGGGACAGTAAGTGTGTAGTCTACACCGTTACTAAATGACTGGTGAAACTGTAGAGCACATTTCTCTGCAACATTAGAAGTAGGATAAATGTGTTGATGTGAAGGACAGACGGGCAGACTCTGGTTACTGTTATATAAAGGGACAGTAAGTGTGTAGTCTACACCGTTACTAAATGACTGGTGAAACTGTAGAGCACATTTCTCTGCAACATTAGAAGTAGGATAAATGTGTTGATGTGAAGGACAGACGGACAGACTCTGGTTACTGTTATATAAAGGGACAGTAAGTGTGTAGTCTACACCGTTACTAAATGACTGGTGAAACTGTAGAGCACATTTCTCTGCAACATTAGAAGTAGGATAAATGTGTTGATGTGAAGGACAGACGGACAGACTCTGGTTACTGTTATATAAAGGGACAGTAAGTGTGTAGTCTACACCGTTACTAAATGACTGTTGAAACTGTAGAGCAAATTTCTCTGCAACATTAGAAGTAGGATACATGTGTTGATGTGAAGGACAGACGGACAGACTCTGGTAAGTCTTGGCTACATATAACTATTATAAAGTTAGGTCGTAGTCAGACATTCAATAGACAGAGTAGGTTTGAGATATGATTCTTTATCATGCTGACCAACCTGGGCCCGGTTTCCACGATGGAATTTAGACTTAACGCTGGAAACGCATAATAAGTGGGAAACGACAATTAACAAAATACAAAGTTGAGTAAATGATATATTACAAATAAAAATCTGCCTAAGCATGTTTCCGTGGGTTTGCCCTCCACTACTTCTCTGTTGATGTGGTGTGCAGTGTAGAGTGTATAGTCATATAGTCTCTATGGGCCAGATGGCCAGTTGGTGACAAACTGTTCAGATGGGGGTCTATAACATCCCATCACACAGGTTTACAGCAGCTGACACTTCCAACTGCATCGATACTATTTCAAACTGCCTTGGTTTAAATAAAGACAATATCTACAAAGATAAAAAAATACATCACTTATAAATCAAGAGCCTCATCTTGAGGAGTCACCTGTGACAGTATTCATAGGAAAGCTGATCTAGGATCAGTTTATCTTTTTATATCATAATGATTCTGCTGTAAACCTGTGACAGTATTCATAGGAGAGCTGATCTAGGATCAGTTTATCTTTTTATATCATAATGATTCTGTTGTAAAATCTAGTTACAGGTGTTTACTGCCATCTAGTGGAAGATACCAGTAAAACACTTTATCATCAGGGTGTGGAGACGGCTGAGCTGAAACAGAAAGTCACGTTGTTATTTTGTACAGGATCCATGGTGAGATGACAGAGCAGAAAACACTACATGGAGAGAACTGAAAAATGAAGTCAGCATTTCTAAGTATTTCTGAACAACAATCAATTCTAAAGAACAGAGTAGGTGAGTGAATACCTGGAATGAGATATTACTAGTTAGCAGGGACGTGCACAGGGGGGTTGCTCAGGTTGCCCGGGCAACTGCCCATATGCCCTTCTCGACTCACGTTGCCCTTCCGAGGGAAAAAATAAATAAATAAATCGTACAATGGATGCAGAATTTCACGTAGGCCTAGATAAAAAAAAAATGGCAAAGTCTCATTCACTTCCATTCGGGCACCGAAAGTGAAAGTCAGTAGCGGAAGGACAAACTCTGTTTACTTGGCTGCAGCGCTGCACGCGACCGGCACCTGAGCTGAGCCTGCATGAGCGGCCCTAGATGGAGATTGTCGCGGTTGTCTGGTGAGACGACTCAACGTTGTCGGAAAAGGTGAGTTTGTCATCATCAAGTTTTATGAAATGAATTAAAATCTTCATAAATCCAGGCTGAGTTTGCCACGTTTAGCCGAAATAATCAGACAGATCGCTTGCAGACAAGCAGCCTAGGCTACTCTTTTTTTGGTAGGCATTAGGCAAACTAAGCTACATGTCTGCTGATAGTTAGTTTCTCACATTTCGTTTTAGCAAGAAGAATGAATGATGGAAGTAATGCATCACATTATTTATTTTATTCAAAATGGTTAAATGCCTAAATCCTATCACTATTTTGGGTATTGTTTGAAGCCAAGATGCCCACTGAAAAGAGGCGGATTCAGGAGAGGGAGAGACAATTCAGGGAGGCAGCAAAGGGCAGCACATCACTGCAGGGTTGGCTGCGAAAGAGCCAACCAGCAGGTGAGACAGAGACTTTGCACTGTGATAAAGATGACATGACATTGTGTAGGCGAATTGATTAATTAATCAGACTCATATTTTAGCCTACTAATGGCAATGTTTCATAATTACATCACATTTAAGATGAGGAGGAGCAGTCACAAGCCTCCAGACTATGTGAGGAAAATGTGGACCAGGAGGAGGCACATAGGGCAGGTAGGCTTAAGTGATGATCACCAAATATGAAATGAGAGGACCATGCTAGAAAGTACAGCCAGGGTTAAATAATTGTAATCTAAAAAAACATAGGCTATTTTAGAGGTCATTTCAAAGATCTTGCCTGAGCAGAACATAAATACCATTAGTGGGCATTAAAATAATAATGATAATGGCAATAACAATAATATGTAATTGGACAGATGATGAGCCCAGTGCATCAGCTGCATTCAGAGAGCCAGAGCCAGAGCCAATCCCAGATGAGATCAGGACAGACTGGCAAAATAGGGAAATGATAGATGAGCAAGAGGATGAGATGAGGACAGACGAGAGCATCAGCAAGGGAAGATATTGAGATGACGAGTGGGGCAGAGTCAACAGATTTCGATTTTTTGCTGAGGTTGGCTAATCCCACAGATCCAGATTTCAGAGCAGGACAGGATGGAAGTCTGTAGGGATAAACTTGTGGAGGCAGGCCAAAGTGAAGATTAAGGAGCACCGCAGCAGTGAATTGCATATGCTAAGCATGATTAGGTGGAATGCCTTTACAAAAGATACACTGCAGAGGGCTTTTGCAGTAGCTGATTCTCAGATGGAAGCAGCCAAAGAAACAGAGAGGCAGAAAAACAGAGATATTATGTTCCGTTTAATAGACATCACATTATATCTGGCAAAACAAGATTTGGCCTTTAGGGGAAATGAAGAAGGCTTGTCAAGTTCAAATAGAGGACATTTTCTGAACATGGTGGATTTGCTTGGCCAATATGACAGCGTGCTCGGGCTTCATCTTGATGCAGTCAAGGAAAAACAAGCATCAAACCAAAGGTGCCAGGTGTCTCTCCTGTCCAATAGGACACAAAACGACCTCATAAAAGCACTTAGTCTTTATGTGAAACGAATCATACAGAAGGAAGTGACAGAAGCATCACAATTTTCTATTTTGCTGGACGAGACCACTGATGTGTCACATATTGAGCAGGTGTCCTTTGTTGTGCGATATGTCCACAACATGACTATAAAGGAACGCTTTGTCCAACTATGTGATGTGGCATCAACAACGGAGAGGCACTGGAGAATGTAGTGATGAAGCTACTTGAGCAAAACAACTTCAACATTCAAGATGTCTGTGGACAGGGATATGATGGAGCTGCCAATATGAGTGGACGCTACAATGGGCTGCAGTCCCGGATTCAGAGACAAAATGAGAGAGCATTATATGTGCACTGCCATGCACATTGTTTAAATCTCGTTTTAGTTGAGAGTGCAAAATCCAACAAGCACTTTGTGGATTTCTTCACAGTCGTTGAGAGGCTGTACACATTCATTGCCAACTCTACAAAGCGCCATGCTGCATTTGTGGATACTCAAAAAGCCATGATTCCAGACCAACGTGTCCTTGAACTACAGAGGCTTTCAGACACCCGGTGGAGCTGCAGGGAAGATGCTTTAAAGACAATTAGGAAGGTCCTCCCTGCTGCCCTACAGTACTTGAGAGATCTGAGAGAGTGTGACCCCGATCTGGCTGCAGGGAAGCTAAAATGCTGTTGAGCAGCATAGATTTAGAATTTTTGCTGTGTCTTGAAATAGCAACGCCAGTGTTCATGGAGACATCAGTTGCCTCAAAAGTACTCCAGCAGGATGACCTGGACTTGGCTGCTGCTTACTCTGTGTTAGATGGTGTCTTGAAGCGAGTAGTGGAACTGAGGAGAGACAACCAATTCTCACAAATATACAACACTGCCACAACAATTGCAGAGGAAAATGACATAAGCATTCCCACAAATATTCCAGGTAGACAAAGAAAAGTCCCTGCAAAGCTGAAATACACTTCCAAATCAGCAAGAGAAGATGATGCAGTCCAGACCTTGGAGGAATATTACAGGGGAAGGACATACTATACCTTTCTGGACAGATTGAGACAGGAGCTTGAGAGAAGATTTTACGGGGAAGGGAAGACTCGGGACATTGTGATGTCACTGCAGAGACTCACTGACCCAGATATTGGCCAAGGTGTTGATACAGCACATTCACTATGTGAGTTTTATGGACTTCAGGGGGAAGAGACCAACCTTCAAACAGAGCTGAGAGTCTTCCATGCATCTTACAAGTGTCCAAAGAGGACAGTCAAGTCTATGCTCGAAGTATTCAAGGAAAACAATGCTAACGTCATATTCCCCACACTATTCAAACTAATCAAAATATATGCCACTCTACCCATGTCCACTGCAGCGGTAGAACGTTCCTTTTCAAAGCTGAAGCTGGTCAAATCAAGGCTCAGAAATCAGTGTGGTCAAGAGCGGCTGTCTGACCTCCTCCTGCTGGCCATAGAGAAGGACATAGGAATCGACAAGAAAGAAGTTCTGAAGATTTTTGTTGAAATGGCCCCTAATAGGCGGCTTCTCCTTTGAAGCTTTGCATGTTTAGTATGTAAATTTGGAGAAACCTATCAGTGACTTGATAGGATATTGATAGGGATATTGATGTAGGGATTTTCATGACTCAAGTCATGTTTTTCTGTGATTGAGTGCTGTATTTCAGTGTTTTACTTCTTTGTGTATATATATTTTAATAAAGACCCTGTTATTCTCAGTCTTTCATATAGCCCGTGAGTTTTTTTTGTGGTTTTTGGGGGTGGGAGGTGCCCTTTTTCAGGTCAGAGCAACTGCCCCTCAAAATTCCTGTGCACGTCCCTGGTCACAATCAATCAGAACATCCTCTAAACAAAGAGATACCTGTCCCCCTACTCCCCTGTAAGCAGAGAGTCCCTACAATGTCTCATTGAGGACACAGTAGCTTTGCAGCTCTGAAGACAGAACAGCTGAAAGATCATCAGGGAATCCTTTATCCCCCCTAGAGAGTTCTGAAGGTGAGTTGAAATTACAATATAATGAATGCTTTTTATATCTAAATATGCCTGTTAATAAATCCATATATATTGTATATTATAAAATGAATGTTTTTTTAATAAGTTATTATATAACCACATATATTTATATTTATATATATTGAATGAGAGGAGGGGTTATTGATACATGTTTTATTTATTTGTTTAACCAGAATGGACTAGGGCCTACATAGGTATTTATTCCCAAAATGTTTTGGATAAAACATATTTATCAGGCGGTTAAATAACAATCACTAACTCAGACGCTGACGCCACCTAATGGATCAATGGCACCACCTAGTGGTTGTTCAGTTACATAACCAAACATTACATGACTTTTTCAGTTTAGATGTTGCTTGTTGAATGTAGCATAATAATAACATAGATAAATATATATGTTATCATATTTACCCCCCTGCACACCTGTCTCTCTCTCTCTCTCTCTCTCTCTCTCTTTCTCTCCCTCTCTCTCTCTCTCTCTCTCTCTCTCTCTCTCTGCATGCTGGGAGTGTTTGGTGCACGCTGGGAGTTGTGTGAGTGTGTGTGAGTGTTGTGAAGAGTTAGATATCCTGGGTTTTCTTTCGGTTTTCCTTTTCTTCTATGCATGATTAAGGTTATTATTTTTATTTACTTGTTGTGGTAGAATTAAGTCTATTGTTTTTTCGTGTCGGAATCATCCTGACTTTGGCGGGGATGGCGACCTGAATGGACACACATTGCACAAAATGCTTTTTTGTCGATTTACATCTCTCACTATTTAAAATTATTTATTTACATTTTTGAATTTCAATAGCTCATTGGTCATATGACCTACTGGACTCAAACAAGGTTCAGAATGTCCACTGACTACCCTTCTATGTTGCACAGCCTTTAGTTTGTCCATTTCCATCTCACATGTTTTTACATGAATTTTTCAACATGTAGAATGTCAATAGCTCCTTGGTCATGTGACCTAGTGACTTCAAACAAGGTTCAGCATGTCCACTGGCAGAATGGAATAGGTTAGTTCTAGGCCAATGAATACACAGGCCTTGGTCTGGCGTTATCTTGGGGTTCCGTTCAACACTGCCCATCATAGAATATCACAGAGTGGTATTATTAATGAATGAATACACAGGCCTTGGTCTGGCGTTATCTTGGGGTTCCGTTCAACACTGCCCATCATAGAATATCACAGAGTGGTATTATTAATCAATGAATACACAGGCCTTGGTCTGGCGTTATCTTGGGGTTCCTTTCAACACTGCCCATCATAGAATATCACAGAGTGGTATTATTAATGAATGAATACACAGGCCTTGGTCTGGCGTTATCTTGGGGTTCCGTTCAACACTGCCCATCATAGGATATCACAGAGTGGTATTATTAATGAATGAATACACAGGCCTTGGTCTGGCGTTATCTTGGGGTTCCGTTCAACACTGCCCATCATAGAATATCACAGAGTGGTATTATTAATGAATGAATACACAGGCCTTGGTCTGGCGTTATCTTGGGGTTCCGTTCAACACTGCCCATCATAGAATATCACAGAGTGGTATTATTAATGAATGAATACACAGGCCTTGGTCTGGCGTTATCTTGGGGTTCCGTTCAACACTGCCCATCATAGAATATCACAGAGTGGTATTATTAATCAATGAATACACAGGCCTTGGTCTGGCGTTATCTTGGGGTTCCGTTCAACACTGCCCATCATGGAATATCACAGAGTGGTATTATTAAGTGCTAGACGTTATTCTATCATTTCTGGAAGACTAGAGAACCGTTGAGAATTATTCCCGTAGGGCAGCGTCCTAGAAACTAACGTGTTTGGGTTCCGCTGGGAGTGTATGGATGAGGAGTCGTTGGAAACGGAGTGATTCCTTACTGTGAGGACCTAAGATTTCCTTCGTTATTTATATATTGATTCTGTGAAGACATGGGAAAATAAAAAGAATGATACATTTTATGTGTGTATAATTGATTACTAGAGATTTGATAAAGTAAATACTGGGAAAATAATAAGGTGCAACTTAAACAACCCATCCGTGAAGCGGACGTAGGGTCTTTATGGATCATTTGATAGAGAAAAGGTTAAAAGCATTATATGAAAGTCTAAACGCTTATGTGATGTTTTCCGTCAGGGTAATACATTTAGAGAAAACTGCCCCTAAGGCCTGAAAATGTGTTTTTCGCAGTAGGAGATGAGATGCTATATTTACTGAATAAATCCTTTCCCCATGAAGTTAGCAACTTATAACGTAGTACAACGCGTAATGTAGGGTTTTTCATCAATATATTGTAACGACCCTGGCTTTATAAACGGCGGATATCGACTTTTGGGGCAGAAAAAGCATGCTGGACTTCGGGCTAGAAGGTCGAGGGTTCGAGACCGCTCCCTGCCTGTTTCATTCCAATATTAAAGCGGCGAGGAGAGAGGAGTGGAAATCAATTCCTAGAGGTGCTGAAGCAAAGCCATAGAGAAGATAGGGAACATTCTGGGATGTTGGGACTTGGCACGATGATATACAATATGAATCATTAGCGCAATGCACCAGCGTATTGATGTTAGAGTTCAATCAGCGTTATCGCACTAACCAGACTATTTGTGGAGTCATTTCAGTATGTAGTATGCTTATTGGTCTGAAGATATATACACGATTTGTTTTAACTAAGTATGACAAAATGTGATGGATTCTCTTGGTTGTGTCTGGAAGAAACGTTAGATAGCAAGATAGACATCTTTAGCCAGTTAGCTTGGGAATGAGGCAAGACAATTATTAAAGTATATTATGAAAGTATATTAATAAAGTATATTATGCAAGTATATTATGAAAGTATATTTTGTGGGGTCAGAGAGTTTGGATCAACCCTGCTCCTTAGCAGAGGTTGGGGTTGAGTAATCCTTGTGAGAATCAAGGACAGTGGATATTACGGACCGTATTAAATTGGCAGTATATACGGGCAATAACACGAAATGTTTACAAATAGTCCCACTTTGTTTCACGTCGCATTTAAACAGTCGCTAAAGCGTGTAGATTTGGGGGTTCTGTGTTGATACAATATGTAAGTTAGTGGATTTGTTATTGGCCTGAAAAGACGAAGAAGCTCTGCTGTCATCTAGAGGGTGTTTCTCTGTACTGCTTGACACATGGAGACTCAATGGAGGCCCAGGCCAAGTGCTCAAAGTAAGGCCCAAACAATAGTTTGTCAGGCTGGGATCTATAAAGCAGGATGTTCTTCAATTAGATGCCAACTAATATTCCTCCAGGGACAATAGGTGGGGCAGGAGGAAGAATGGTGTTCCTGATTTACACAATTCCTCTTTTTTCTTTAGAGCTTCAGATTGAGATTGTTGTTATTCTCCAATATGTTTTTCTTCAGTGTTGCACTCTGGGTTCTCCAAGGGGAAAACTCCCCCTATTCTCCTCTTGACAGTTGGAGCCCCATGCTTTTGCTGGGAATTGTCCACTGTTGGTATCAATTTATTTGGTCCCAAAAAGAAAAGTGTATTTGTCTAGTTTTAGCTGTGTCCCCAGTTAGAATCCATGTGGTTCATTTAAAAGTTTCTAAAACGATTAAAAGTACATTTATAAAATGCGCTCCTGATGTTTCACCACAATAGTTTTCTTCAGATAATGGACAAAAAGTAGCCAAAGGAGAGCGATGAGCAGCGTCATCAAACCAGCGAGGCTGCCGGCAGCACAACAGTGATGATGCTGCTGAGCTCCAGTTAGCTCCGTGTCCAGAGCCTACCCACCCTTCCACAAGCCCAACAGTGATGATGCTGCTGAGCTCCAGTTAGCTCCATGTCCAGAGCCTACCCACCCTTCCACAAGCCCAACAGTGGTGATGCTGCTGAGCTCCAGTTAGCTCCATGTCCAGAGCCTACCCACCCTTCCACAAGCCCAACAGTGATGATGCTGCCGAGCTCCAGTTAGCTCCGTGTCCAGAGCCTACCCACCCTTCCACAAGCCCAACAGTGATGATGCTGCTGAGCTCCAGTTAGCTCCGTGTCCAGAGCCTACCCACCCTTCCACAAGTGCCGTCAGGATAATGGCTCCACAGCCCCCTCCGACTGTTCCTGACTATCTTGGAACAGAGGTGCCAGCCTAGATTTGCCTAGAAACCTACTGTAGCCGCATTTCTGTCCAAAAACAATTATACGTGGGGTCCATCTAATACTGGGAGGTGGTTAATTAGTCTGCATATTCTACTGATTCATATAGATACCAGTCCATACATTGGCTGTAAAAGTGGGTAGAAACAGACAAGCATATAACTGTAGCTATGTGGTCTTTACTTGAGTGTGTTTCAGCAGGGTGAGGTCACAGAGATGCTTCCAAGTCAGTATTTTTCTGAACTCATAAAATCATTTACACAATCTGATGGGATGGATGTTGAACCCCATTAAAATGACCATAAGGTCTATATAGTAGCTTTAAGTTAAGACCTCACAGATCTGTTCATGGCAAAGCAGTTCAATTCATGATACTAATTGATTCTTAAAAATATAATTTATAAATCATGAGCCTCATCTTGAGGAGCTGATCTAGGATCAGTTTAGCCTTTTAGATCATAATGAATCAGATTACATGGAGAGGAGGACCTGATCCTAGATCATAATGAATCAGATTACATGGAGAGGAGGACCTGATCCTAGATCATAATGAATCAGATTACATGGAGAGGAGGACCTGATCCTAGATCTTAATGAATTAGATTACATGGAGAGGAGGACCTGATCCTAGATCATAATGAATCAGATTACATGGAGGGTCGACCTGATCCTAGATCATAATGAATCAGATTACATGGAGGGTCGACCTGATCCTAGATCATAATGAATCAGATTACATGGAGAGGAGGGACCTGATCCTAGATCATAATGAATCAGATTACATGGAGAGGGGGGACCTGATCCTAGATCATAATGAATCAGATTACATGGAGAGGAGGGACCTGATCCTAGATCATAATGAATCAGATTACATGGAGAGGAGGACCTGATCCTAGATTAGCACTCTCCTCTGGGACACTGCTTGTACGAAACCGAACACATAGTTGAAAAGTCTAGTTACAGCAGGTGTTTACTGCCATCTAGTGGAAGATACCAATAAAACACGTTATTATCAGGGTGGGGAGGCGGCTGATTGAAACAGAAAGTAAAGTTGTTCTTTTCTACAGGATCCATTTTGAGACGACAGAGCAGAAAACACTACATGGAGATTATTGAAAAATAAAGTAAGTATTTCTGAACAATAATGTATTCTAATGGACAGAGTAAGAGAATGAATACCTGGAATGAGATATTACTAGTTAGTAGAACTGCTACTTGAGCTGAGTTGCTGACAGACAGCAGTTTTCAAAGTGGAAACTAATCAGTAGGTCTACATGTTATCAGTAAAACGTCTGGTAAAGATGC
The DNA here is from genome assembly GCA_030435695.1 of Brachymystax lenok tsinlingensis. NCBI lineage: Eukaryota > Metazoa > Chordata > Actinopteri > Salmoniformes > Salmonidae > Brachymystax > Brachymystax lenok. The sequence goes on from CM059791.1 coordinate 61,317,864, forward strand.
TGGAGGAGCTTTTCAATTATATGGTTTTATGTTGATCTCAGGGTTTCTCAATCCTTTTGTTCTTACCAGCACTTACACACCTGATTCAACTAATCATCTAATATTTTAAGACAGTTTAATATTTGAGACATACAAATTAACATTCTCAAATTAAAACCTTTTGGGTTTGTAGGCCTGTTTATAATTATTAATGTCCGACAGTAACTCACATTTTGGAGGAAAAAAACTCAGCTAAACTTGGTTTAGAGTAAATTATATGTTTATCAAAAATAATGTAAGAGAGATGTCTTAAAGAAACGCGTCTGGGTTTAGAACTGTGTGTCTCAGTGCGACAGTGGGAAGTTCGTTTTGCATGGCCCGGTGCTACAGGTGACGGGACATTTATTTATGGACCCATGGAATGGTCTAAAATGAGCAAACTCTGCTCACCCGGGGAGCCGGGCAACGCAAAACGAATTCACCCAGTGACCGGTACTTCATTTCCTGATGTGAAATTGAAAGTAACTTTGTAGCCGACGCAGTTACAGAATGTCTGTTGAAACTGAGGCTCATATGTCTCTAGAGCGGTAGAACAGTGGTGGGAAAAGTACTGCATTCTCATACTGGAGTAAAAGTAAAGATACATTAATAGAAAATGACTCAAGTAAAAGTGAAAGTCACCCAGTAAAATACTACTTCAGTAAAAGTCAAAAAGTGTTTGGTTTCAAATATAATTAAGTATCAAAAGTAAATGTAATTGCTAAAATATACTTAAGTATCAAAAGTAAAAGTAATAATTAAAAATTGCTTATATTAAGCAAACAAGACAGCACAATGTTCTTGTTAATTTAATTGATGGATAGCCAGGTTCACACTCCAACACTCAGACATAGTGAGTGAGACAGATAAGATGCAGTAGGGATGACCAGGGATGTTTTCTGTTTAGTGAGTCTGCCAACAACAAACAGTGATTTATTATTATCGACAGTTACCATGGAGATGAAATGTCACAACTACATGTTCATGTGATTGCATTAAATCACCTGACTGTTTCGATGTGTCTGTTAGTAAATGTTTTATTTCTAAGAGATAGTGAATAAATGAGAACAACTGACATTCAATAATTGTTGTCACCGTGTTAACCACAACCAACATGCTGGATCTCTGTTTAGGGGTCTGTGCTCTAAAATGAGTCTCTCTGGGGAGAGAGAGGAGGGGGGCCCTGCCTCTAAAATGAGTCTCTCTGGGGAGAGAGAAGAGGGGGGCCCTGCCTCTAAAATGAGTCTCTCTGGGGGACATGACACCAAAGCTAAGAGGTAAGATGACAGTTTTATGAATAATTCTCAATCCGGGGTCTGTGGAGGTACTGCAGGGGTTCTCAATCCGGGGTCTGTGGAGGTACTGCAGGGGTTCCACGGCACCCTGACTGTACTCGTTGCAATGTAAGACATTTGATAGAATTTTCACATGACACGACCACTTTGCCTGCTCTAATTATTGCCTAATATAATGGAATGCATATTTTTTTTTAACAATGTTCTCCAAAGGGAGAACTTGAAATAACATGATGTAGATAATTAAATAATCAAAAGAAAAACGTGTTTATTATACACTGTTAGAAAAGAAGGTTCCTTATAGAACCAAAAAGGCTTCTATCACTTCCTTAATATATGGAACCACTAAAAGTTATATATATATTTGGGTTCAGTGAAGAAGAACCTCTAGAGTTCTGATCAACGAACCGGATGTTCAACGAATGTTTTGAGGATGTGAACCCAGCAGCCCTCCAGTGGTCAGATCAAGTCCGCCTGTATTTTCCAGCGCCCGGCCCGGGATTCGAACCAGCCACAGCTCCAACTCCTTAGCAGCTGGGCGAAAACCTGAGTTTCTCTTCAGAAATAAGCATGAGTTAATCTGCCAAAATGAAGACAAAATGCTATGCAGACATACATGGTATCACTTGTTATACATAATTCTTATACATAAATCATTGCCAAAAGCACAATACATACTGTTACATGTAGGTCTATATTATTAATGGATTGATCATATAGAAATATAAAAACATTATTTTTAACTACTGCAAAGCATTTACATGTGGCTCAGGAACCACTGACTCACTGCATTATTCTATAGTATTATCAAGACACCTGCTGTTAACTCTTAACTACTTAGGACAGCTCACAAGGTGTCCTAAATATCTGCCGACTAGGTGGGACTAGAGACTTCATGCATAGCTTTCATTTATACCCATAAGTGTAAAATGTCTTTATTCTCAGCACTTATATAACCAATTCTCTACTCTGAGACGCTTTGTGGATATGGGCCAAGATCTCAACATATTGTTATAAAAAACGTAGAATGTTTGTTTAACATAATAATAATAAATGAATATTACTAATGTAACCCACTGTAAAGACTGGGTTTAGTTGATTGTGTTGCACTGCTCATGTCCGCGTTCTGGTACTGTCCGACTCCCCGTACGGAACTGTCCGCGTCCCCATACGGAACTGTCCGCGTCCCCGTACAGAACTGTCCGCGTCCCCGTACAGAACTATCCGCGTCCACGTACAGAACTGTCCGCGTCCCTGTACAGAACTGTCCGCGTCCCCGTACAGAACTGTCCGCGTCCCCGTACGGTGTGGATATTGTCCGGTTACGCGCAGAGCGGGCTGAGGTGATCTTGGGGAATAACTAAGGAGTTTGTTAAAGTGTTGAGACGCAGAAGTTGATTGTTTCTTGTTCAGTTTCCTTTTTGCTTAATAGTCAGGGACAGTATGAGTGTAGCCAGATCCTTTTCACTCTCTATCCTTGTTTCATTTTGTGGTTGACCGGATTCGTCATCCTCCTCGAGATGAGGGACAGAAACAACCTGCTACCGAGCCAAGCTAGTCGGTACAGCTCGGTAAACTAGCTAGTTACATCATCACCGGCTGTCTCCATTTCTTGTGGACCGATGGAGCTCCCCGGTTGTTTCTTCCACCTGTTAAATCCCGTGGAGGGCTTCTCCCTCTCTCGTTGACGGATGCTGGCTACCTCTGTCCGGTTCTCCTCTCTTCACTAGATGGACGGTCACTTTAGTGTTGAACCCCTCTGTGTCCAAGGACCGAACTGTTGAATATTATTTTCGGGGCTCCTCAGTAGGCTGGACACATGACATTTTAACAAGGCTTTTTCTGATGAAAACTAGTTCATTGCATCCGCCATGGAGCCCAGTTTCATAATATTACCTTACCAATGAATGTCGATGCTGGTTGATGAATTTGACAATGAATGTACTATGAAACTACGTTTTTCTCCACCAGAGGTGACTAAATTAATGTTCAGGCTTATTGATCATCGTTATATTAATGAAGTATAATTTAAAACATGAGCGTAAAAACAGGTAATAATAAAGATGAATCATCATTATATTACTTCACAGTAATGTGTTAAATGCTTTTTCAGTCCTTCCTCTTGCGTTAGCAGTGTGGAAAGGGACAGAAAGAAGCCACACAGGAGTTTTCCTGTGAGGGGGAGTGGTGGTGTATCCAGGGAGAAACTAAATGAATCTATTGACATTTCATTTGTGGTCTTATGCTGCCGTCTATTGGAATTATATAGCAACTGCAGTACTGAATGTTTCATTCCTTACTAAAGTAGGAATTACTCAGAATTGAAAAATATAACATTTTCTAAGTTCATTTCAGCACTTACAACCATAAAATAAAAATGTATTTAATAACAAACAATGAAACTTTCATAAACCAAAGTATACATTTAGTTAATTATATATATAAAACTATTTATTTAGATGGGTGACATTATCTGCCAAAGTAACAGCCCTGTAGACAAAGAAGAGCTCTCCAGTAGGAACCAAAACATTCAAAGGACATTTTCTCAAAAGTGAGGTTACAAGTTTATCATCTTTCAAAGCAGAATTACTTTCCCATTGTTCCTCAACTGTAGTGTCTGATATACCATTTTCTAGCTCTGTCTCTACTTTTATCCAATGTAAAAAACACAATTTCAAATTTTGCTTCATCAGACCGAATCGAGCCGGTCGGTCACATTTGACTGTGTAAAACCTAGCAGTACTACTGATTTCTCTGAGAGTGAGGCAGATATATATTATTACTGTGTAAAACCTAGCAGTACTACTGATTTCTCTGAGAGTGAGGCAGATATATATTATTACTGTGTAAAACCTAGCAGTACTACTGATTTCTCTGAGAGTGAGGCATATATATATTATTACTGTGTAAAACCTAGCAGTACCACTGATTTCTCTGAGAGTGAGGCAGATATATATTATTACTGTATAAAACCTAGCAGTACTACTGATTTCTCTGAGAGTGAGGCAGATATATATTATTACTGTGTAAAACCTAGCAGTGCTACTGATTTCTCTGAGAGTGAGGCAGATATGTATTATTACTGTGTAAAACCTAGCATTACTACTGATTTCTCTGAGAGTGAGGCAGATATATATTATTACTGTGTAAAACCTAGCATTACTACTGATTTCTCTGAGAGTGAGGCAGATATATAGCATTTAGCAAAAAAACATGATTATTTGTCTCTCTGAAATGAAACCATCAAGTGATAGACACCAATCTCTTTCATCATTTCCTTAAACAATAAAAGCTAACTTACAAACATTTCTGAAAATGGATATATAGCATTTTGTAATGAAACTGTTCTTATGTTTCCCCATCTGAGCTCAGAGTAGATGAGAGATGTAATGTTTGTCTCTGTTGTGTTGAAGCCCAATCAAGCAGGAGAGACCAGCCTCCCCTGTACCCAGCTGTGTGTCCATGAAGAGTGACAAGTCTATGGAACAACCTATATACTTTAGAGAGGGAGACTTTTCTACTGAACAAAGGTAAGAAGAACTCATGGGTCATGGTCAGTGAGTTAAACAACACTGTCTCTAGTCATTTATCCTCTCCCATTTTCCCATTTCTGATTGTTGAATTCATAATCTATAGGCTAATCCTTTTTTTCCATTTTCATAGTCCTAAAACAATATTAAACAAACACAACATTCCCTCTGTGTGTGTGTGCGTGTGTGTTTGTGCACTCCCTGGATGAGGAGATGTAATCTATCCTGATTGCCTAGTCACTTTTACCCCTACCTACAAGTACAAATTACCTCAACTACCTGGTCCCCCTGCACATTGACTCAGTACTGGTACTCCTTATAGTCTCATTATTACCTCAACTACCTGGTACCCCTGCACATTGACTCAGTACTGGTACTCCTTATAGTCTCATTATTACCTAGCAGTTCTACTGATTTCTATGTGGTTAAGGCAGATATATATATTATTACTGTGTAAAACCTAGCAGTACTACTGATTTCTCTGTGGTTGAGGCAGATATATATTATTACTGTGTAAAACCTAGCAGTTCTACTGATTTCTATGTGGTTGAGGCAGATATATATTATTACTGTGTAAAACCTAGCAGTACTACTGATTTCTCTGAGAGTGAGGCAGATATATATTATTACTGTGTAAAACCTAGCAGTACTACTGATTTCTCTGAGAGTGAGGCAGATATATATTATTACTGTGTAAAACCTAGCAGTAATACTGATTTCTCTGAGAGTGAGACAGATATGTATTATTACTGTGTAAAACCTAGCAGTGCTACTGATTTCTCTGAGAGTGAGGCAGATATATATTATTACTGCGTAAAACCTAGCATTACTACTGATTTGTCTGAGAGTGAGGCAGATATGTATTATTACTGTGTAAAACCTAGCAGTACTACTGATTTCTCTGAGAGTGAGGCAGATATATAGCATTTAGCAAAAAAACATGATTATTTGTCTCTCTGAAATGAAACCATCAAGTGATAGACACCAATCTCTTTCATCATTTCTTTAAACAATAAAAGCTAACTTACAAACATTTCTGAAAATGGATATATAGCATTTTGGAATGCAACTCTTCTTATGTTTCCCCATCTGAGCTCAGAGTAGATGAGAGATGTAATGTTTGTCTCTGTTGTGTTGAAGTCCAATCAAGCAGGAGAGACCAGCCTCACCTGTTCCCAGCTGTGTGTCCATGAAGAGTGACTGGTCTATGGATCGTCCTATAAAGTTTAGAGAGGGAGACTTTTCTACTGAACAAAGGTAAGAAGAACTCATGGGTCATGGTCAGTGAGTTAAACAACACTGTCTCTAGTCATTTCTCCTCTCCCATTTTCCCATTTCTTTTTGTTGTTTTCATAATCCATAGGCTAATCCTTTTGTCCATTTCCATAGTCCTAAAACAATATTAAACAAACACAACGTTCCCTCCCTGTGTGTGTGTGTGTGTGTGTGTGTGTGTGTGTGTGTGTGTGTGTGTGTGTGTGTGTGTGTGTGTGTGTGTGTGTGTGTGTGTGTGTGTGCACTCCCTGGATGAGGAGATGTAATCTCATGTTTTGTCCACAGAAACCAACAGGAGAGATCAGAGTCAGAGATTCTCAGTGGTCAGTCTTCCCAGAGTCATCAAACAGACCTGGCCTCCATATTCAGTGTATGTGGTCCTGTTATGTACATTTGTTTTTGTTTACCTCAAGTAAAGTTGATCTGTCAATCATTCATTAATGTTTTAATGGGAAGGCATTTCTTCTCTTGATTAACTTATTTACTTGATTTATTTCAGTTGCTTGAAGAGAATATTATGACATTTGTGAAGAACGAGCTGAAAATGTTCAAGAGGATTCTTAGTCCAGAACTCCCAGAAGGCTTTGAGAGTCAGAAGCAGGATAAGGAAGTGGTGGATGCTGAAGATGAGAAGCAGGAGAGCAGTGCCAGAGAGGGGGCTCTGAAGATCACACTGCACGTCCTGAGGAAAATGAACCAGAAGGAGCTTGCTGACACACTGGAGAAATGTAAGATCTGTCTGCCTCATGTTGAATGCTGTTTTATAACATTTAAAAGCTGTAGCTAAAGTACAGCTAAAGTAGCTGTGTAACTCAATGATATTGTAGCAGCCTTAACACAACACCTAGTGACCTCATCAAGTAGCAGCAGGGATGTGTTGTGGTGATTAATTTAGAGAGAGAGAGAGAGAGAGAGAGAGAGAGAGAGAGAGAGAGAGAGAGAGAGAGAGAGAGAGAGAGAGAGAGAGAGAGAACATTAATAATACCATCAATAATACCAATAATAATATAATCAGTCACACCAGTCTGTAATGCATTATGAAAACATTTACACATTTATACAGTCAGTTAAGATAATAAATTATAATAATTTTAAACTTTATAACAGTCCTACAATACTGTAGACATTAAAACAGACTAATATTATAATATTAATATCCTCTGTGTTATTTCTTCATTCAGATGATCCTGCTGTGATTTGCCAACGTGAACTCAAATCTAATCTAAAGAAGAAGTTTCAATGTGTGTTTGAGGGGATCGCTAAACAAGGAAACCCAACACTTCTCAATAAGATCTACACAGAGCTCTACATCACAGAGGGTGGAACAGGAGAGGTCAATAATGAACATGAGCTGAGACAGATTGAGACAACAACCAGGAAACAAGCAAGACCAGAGACTGCAATCAAATGTAATGACATATTCAAACCCTTAACTGGACAAGACAAACTTATCAGAACTGTGCTGACAAAGGGAATTGCAGGCATTGGAAAAACAGTCTCTGTGCAGAAGTTCATTCTGGATTGGGCTGAAGGAAAAGCAAATCTGGATGTCCAATTTGTATTTTCTTTCCCTTTTCGGGAGCTGAATTTGATGAAAGGGGACAAACACACTTTGATTGAACTTCTTAATCACTTCTCAATGGAAACCAAACGATCAAGAATATCCAACTTCGACAAGTACAAAGTTCTGTTCATCTTTGATGGTCTGGATGAGTGCCGACTGCCCCTAGACTTCCAGAAGAACAAGATCTGTTGTGATGTCACAGAGTCAACCTCAGTGGATGTTCTGCTGACAAATCTCATCAAGGGAAATCTGCTTCCCTCTGCTCTCCTCTGGATAACTACCCGACCTGCAGCAGCCAATAAGATCCCTTCAGGGTGTGTTGACCATGTGACAGAGGTACGAGGGTTCAATGACCCACAGAAGGAGGAGTACTTCAGGAAGAGATGCGGTGATGAGGACCTGGCCAGCAGAATCATCTCCCACATAAAGACATCAAGGAGCCTCCACATCATGTGCCACATTCCAGTCTTCTGTTGGATTTCTGCAACAGTCCTTGAACACATGCTGGAACATAAGACAGAAGAGATGCCAAAGACTCTGACTGAGATGTACACACACCTTGTGGTGTTTCATACCAAACAGAAGAATGAAAAGTATCTTGGGAAAGAAGAGACAGGTCCAAACTTGAATAAAGAGAGCATTCTGTCACTGGGAAAACTGGCTTTTCAACAGCTTGTGAATGGCAATGTGATTTTCTATGAAGGAGACCTGAAAGAGGCTGGCATTGATGTCAATGAAGCCTCAGTGTACTCAGGATTGTGCACACAGCTCTTTAAAGAGGAATGTGTGCTGTACCAGGACAAGGTGTACTGCTTTGTTCATCTGAGCATTCAGGAGTTTCTGGCTGCTGTATATGTGTTCCTCTCATTCATCAACAACAATGAGAATTTAATGGACAAACTGCAAACAAACGACAAGTCTGAAGTTACTTTCTACAGGAGTGCTGTGGATAAAGCCTTACAAAGTGAGACAGGAAACCTGGACCTTTTCCTCCGCTTCCTTCTGGGCCTCTCACTGGAGTCCAATCAGAAGCACTTACGAGGTCTACTGACAATGACAAGAAGCAGCTCAAAGAGCCATGAAGAAACAGTCAAGTACATCAAGGAGAAGATGAGGGAGAATCCCTCTCCAGAGAGGTGCATCAATCTGTTCCACTGTCTGAATGAACTGAATGACAATTCTCTTGTGGAGGAGATCCAAAGATACCTGAGATCAGGAAGTCTCTCTAGAGCCAACCTGTCACCTGCACAGTGGTCAGCTCTGGTCTTTGTGTTGCTGACTTCAGAAAAGGAGCTGGATGTGTTTGACCTGAAGAAATACTCCAGATCAGAGGAAGGTCTTCTGTGGCTGCTGCCAGTTGTCAAAGCCTCCAGAGCTGTTCTGTGAGTACATAAAATGGCATTTAAGTACTAATCATCAAGAAGAAATATTCAGTTTAGAGAAAAATATGTATTATAATATGTATATAATATTATATTAATTAACATATTGAATCTGTGCATTGATTTTCAATCTAGTATAACATTATGACCATACAATTCTAAGAGACAGAAGATTAATCTATATGTTCTTTGGGAGAATAAACCAAATGCATCTGCCATTGTCCTTCTACACTACTGGTTAAATTAACAGTGTGTTTGTGAAGTCATGATGATCTCTTTGTCAGGCTGTCAGGCTGTGGAGTCACAGAAGAAGGCTGTGCTTCTCTGGTCTCAGCTCTGGAGTCAAACCCCTCACACCTGAGAGAGCTGGACCTGAGTAACAATGACCTGAAGGATTCAGGAGTGAAGCTGCTCTCTGCTGGACTGGGGAATCCCCACTGTAAACTGGAGACTCTGAGGTCAGTATTCCTGTAGTTGGTCACCATCCACCATTTTAATATTGGGCAAAACACAACCCACAACTCAACCAAAACAAACTGAAAATGCAATCAATGAGTTTGAGTCACAGGCTTGATGTAGTCATTGTGTTCAAGAAATATCGGATCAAATACTCATCTTGAGACTTTTTTAATACACTATGAGAGAATTGGTCAGAACACTTATGACTTCTTCAAATGGGGGGACCAGATACATAAAGTGCTTTTATTTCTAAACGGTGAAACAGATATGTATTAAAATATCCTAAAATTAAAGGTGACATTATATACTGTCACTTCAAATGAAATATTTGATCTGAAATCCAAAATGTTGGAGTATAGAGCCACATTTAAAATGTTAGCTTCACTGTCAAAATAGATATGGTGTGGACTGTATACTCAATACAATCTAAATCTGATACCTCACTGTCTGTCTTTTGACTGATACTGCTTTTTAAACTGGTCTAGTCAGTCTACTCAAATATTTGTACTATACATGTTTCTCTCGACAAGCAATACTTTGATCATTTATAATAATAACACATGCATTAATTGATGAATAGATATGGCAGGTTTCAGGACACTGATGTGACTAAACATTTTGAAAAAATATATTGCCACTATTTTCAGCACCAAAGAATAGCAGTGTGATTGGATTTGACTCTTTGCAGGCTGTCAGGCTGTCTAGTCACAGAGGAAGGCTGTGCTTCTCTGGTCTCAGCACTGAGGTCAAACCCAACACATTATTTGAGCACGGGTAACAGCGTAAATAAGGAAAGCTAAGTGTAACATTTTAATACAACCTGTCTGTCATTGTATTTCTTCTGTGTTGGCAGACTCACTGGCTGTAAACTCACAGACACATCCTGTAAAGTGTTGGTCTCAGTTCTCAGTTCAAAAACCTCACACCTGAGAGAGCTGGATCTGAGTAACAATGACCTGAAGGATTCAGGAGTGAAGCTGCTCTCTGCTGGACTGGGGAATCCCCACTGTAAACTGGAGACTCTGAGGTCAGTATTCCTGTAGTTGGTCAACAAGTGATAACCAGATCCACATGTGTTTACCAGGCACACATAGTCCACACCATATGTGTTTGGACAGTGAAGCTTACAGTTTTAAAGTTGGTGCTATGCTCCATCATTTTGGATTTGAGATAGAATGTTTCATATTAGGTGACAGTCCAGAATGTCACCTTTTATTTGAGGTTAATGGTTAGTATGTTTTGTTGTAGCCTCTGTAACTCTCTCACTCATTATTATTCATGATTCATTCATGATCTTTCTCAATCATGGCAGTCACAGGCTTGATGTAGTCATTGTGTTCAAAGAATATGGGACCAAATACTAAACTTTTGACTACTTTAATACACTATAAGTGAATTGGTCAGAATACGTATGACTTCTTCAAATAGGGGGACTAGATACATTAAGTGATTTTATTTCTAAACGGTGAAACAGATATGTATTAAAATACCCTCAAATAAAAGGTGACATTATATACTGTCACCTCATATGAAACATTTGATCTGAAATACAAAATGTTGGAGTATAGAGACACATTTAAAATGTTAGATTCACTGTCAAAATAGATATGGTGTGGACTGTATACTCAATAGAATCTAAATCTGATACCTCACTGTCTGTCTTTTGACTGATATTGCTTTTTAAACTGGTCTGGTCAGTCTACTCAAATATTTGTACTATACATTTTTCTCTCATCAAGCAATATTATGATCATTTATAATAATTATACATTCATTAATTTATCAATCAATACATATGGCAGGTTTCAGGACACTGATATATCTAAAAATGTTGAACAAATATACTGACACTATTTTCACCACCAAAGAATAGCAGTGTGATTTTAATGTGATTTGACTCTTTGCAGGCTGTCACGCTGTCTAGTCACAGAGGAAGGCTGTGCTTCTCTGGTCTCAGCTCTGAGGTCAAACCCCTCACACCTGAGAGAGCTGGACTTGAGTAACAATGACCTGAAGGATTCAGGAGTGAAGCTGCTCTCTGCTGGACTGGAGAATCCCCACTGTAAACTGGAGACTCTGAGGTCAGTATTCCTGTAGTTGGTCCAGTATGTTTCCAGTGTCTCTGTGTGTGTGTCCGTGTGTCCAGTGTATTTTTGTCCAGTGTGTGTGTGTGTGTGTGTGTGTCCGTGTGTCCAGTGTATTTTTGTCCAGTGTGTGTGTGTCCAGTGTGTGTGTTCAGTGATATACACTGGACACACACACACACACACACACACACAGAGACACTGGAAACACACACACACACAAACACACACACACACAAACACACACACACATTGGACACACACAGTGGAGACACACACACCCACTGGATGCACACTGGACTGGACACTAGGATTAATTTAGAAACATGTTACTCAAATAATATATTTACAGTCCCCCATGGATCAAATACTTTTTTCCCTCACTGTTCATTATTCTCTCTAAAGGCAATGCTTTGACATTTTGTCATTTCTAATAACGATACATTCTTTTATGAATATATATGACAGGTTTCAGGACACTGATGTATCTGAACATTTAGAAAAAAATATATACTGCCACTATTTTCATCACCAAAAAATAGCAGTGTGATTTTAATATGATTTGACTCTTTGCAGGCTGTCAGGCTGTCTAGTCACAGAGGAAGGCTGTGCTTCTTTGGTCTCAGCTCTGAGGTCAAACCCCTCACACCTGAGAGAGCTGGACCTGAGCTACAATCACCCAGGAGACTCAGGAGTCAGACTGCTCTCTGCTGGACTGGAGGATCCACACTGCAGACTGGAGAAACTCAAGTATGTAGAGGGTTTATGTCAATGTTCATATCAGACATGTTAGACTTATCAAGCTAGTTAAGACAAACATTCTGACCACCACTTGGACAATGTTATATGCTGACTATGTGTGTCCAGTCTGTGTGTGTCCAGTGTGTGTGTGTGTGTGTGTGTGTGTGTGAGTTCAGGTGTATCACTAAATGACTGTCTGTTCTTCTGCTTACCGCTACAGTGTGGAACATGGTGGAGAGAACACAATGAAACCTGGGCTTAGAAAATGTGAGTGTTGACTGCTGTGAAGAATATGACTAAGAATAAGTCTTAATTCAAGTTAAGTCAAAGTCAAAGACCACCATCATTACTTACTTGGTCATATTAAATATCAGCTGTAGTTCTACAGAAGCACAAATCAGGGACACCAACGTTTACAAAGAGTTGCTTTGACAATGTGTGTGTGTGTGTAATGAATGTGAATAAGTGTGTTTTATATTACCATACAGTATAACATATGATCATTCAACAAGTCTCCAGTTACCTTAACTTCTCCTTTTGATACCTAGAAACATCTACATTAAATGAATTAGTGAAAAGTGAGTTAACATTCTAATGTGAATGATGATGATTTCTAATATTGTGTCTGGTTTCATCCATCAGATGTCTGTGATCTCACACTGGACCTAAACACAGTAAACAGACTCCTCTCTCTGTCTGAGGAGAACAGAAAGTTGACATGGAGGAGAGAGAAGCAGCCGTATCCTGATCACCCAGAGAGATTTGAGGACTGGGGACAGGTGCTGTGTAGAGAGGGTCTGACTGGGCGCTGTTACTGGGAGGTAGAGTGGAGTGGGAGAGGGGCTGATATAGGAGTGACATATAAAGGAATCAACAGGAGAGGACTTTGTTATGACAGTTATCTTGGATGGAATGACAACTCCTGGAGTCTGATCTGCTCTGACAACAGTTACACTGCCAGGCACAATAATAATCCCACTACCATAGACGTCCCCTCCTCTAGCTCCCACAGAGTAGGAGTGTATCTGGACTGGCCAGCCGGCACTCTGTCCTTCTATAGAGCCTCCTCTGACACACTGACCCACCTGATCACATTCACCTCCACATTCACTGAGCCCCTCTATCCAGGATTTTGGGTTAGTGATGATGGTGACTCAGTGTCCCTGAAATAATAACCATGGCAACACACACACTGGACACAACACACTGAACACACACAAACTGGACTTACACACATTGACACACACACAAACACTGACACACACACACTGACACACACACACACACAGTGGACACAGACACTGGACACAAACACACTAACATGCACACACACTGGATACACACTGGGAAAATGGATGCAATCACACACTAACACACACACAGTGAACACAAAACTTAACTGAAATCACATGCACCATTATTAGTTTATTACTGGTTGCTGGTGCCCATTCATCCATTAACCACAGAATAGCATGTTTTAATGTTACTTTATTATATTACTAGTTTTTCTAAGTAGCCAGAGCAATGCTGCCGTGAATGCAGAGACAGTGGAGTGATCATATTCAGAATGCATGGAAAGTAGTGTGATCATGTGCTGAATGCAGGGACAGTGGAATGGTCATGTACTGAATGCATGGATAGTGGCGTGGCCATGTACTAAATGCATTGTTTGTGGAGTGATCATGTGTTGAATGCAGGGACAATGGGGTTGTTATGTACTAAATGCAGGGACAGTGGAGTGGTCATATGCTGAATACAGGGACAGTGGAGTGGTCATGTACTGAATGCATGGATAGTGGCGTGGCCATGTACTAAATGCATTGTTTGTGGAGTGATCATGTGTTGAATGCAGGGACAATGGGGTTGTTATGTACTGAATGCAGGGACATTGGAGTGGTCATGTGTTGAATGCAGGAACAGTGGAGTGGTCATGTACTGAATGCAGGAGCTGTTGAGTGGTCATGTTCTGAATGCAGGAACAGTGGAGTGGCCATGTTCTGAATGCAGGGACAGTGGAGTGGTCATGTACTGAATGCAGGAACAGTGGAGTGCTCATGTACAGAATGCAGGGACAGTGGAGTGGTCATGTACTGAATGCAGGGACAGTGGAGTCGTCATGTGCTGAATGCTGGGCACAGTGGAGTGGTCATGTACAGAATGCAGGGACAGTGGAGTGGTCATGTGTTGAATGCAGGAACAGTGGAGTGCTCATGTACAGAATGCAGGGACAGTGGAGTGGTCATGTACTGAATGCAGGGACAGTGGAGTGGGCATGTGTTGAATGCTGGCACAGTGGAGTGGCCATGTTCTGAATGCTGGGCCAGTGGAGTGGGCATTTACTGACTGCAGGGACAGTGGAGTGTTCATGTACTGAATGCAGGGACAGTGGAGTGGCCATGTGCTGAATGCAGCGACAGTGGAGTTATAATGCGCTGATTACAGGGACATAGGAGTTGTCATGTGTTGAATGCAGGGACAGTGGAGTGATAATTTGCTGATTGCATTGACATTGGAGTGGTCATGTGTTGAATGCATGGACAGTGGAGTGTTCATGTTCTGAATACAGGGAGAGTGGAGTGGTCATGTACTGAATGCAGCGACAGTGGAGTTATAATGCGCTGATTACAGGGACATAGGAGTTGTCATGTGTTGAATGCAGGGACAGTGGAGTGATAATTTGCTGATTGCATTGACATTCGAGTGATCTTGTGCTGATTGCAGGGACATTGGAGTGGTCGTAACCTGAATGCAGGGACAGTGGAGTGGTCGTAAACTGAATGCAGGGACAGTGGAGTGGTCATGTACTGAATACAGGGACAGTGGAGTGATCATATACAGAATGCATGGAAAGTAGAGTGATCGTGTGCTGATTGCAGGGACAGTGGAGTGGGCATGTACTGAATGAAGGGGCAGTGCAGTGCTCGTGTGTTGAATGCAGGGACAGTGGAGCGGTATGTACTGATTGCAGGAACAGTGGAGTGATCTTGTACTGAATGCAGGGACAGTAAAGTGGTAATTTACTGAATGCAGGGACAGTGGAGTTGGCATGTGTTGAATGCAGGGACAGTGGAGTGGCCATGTTCTGAATGCAGGGACTGTGGAGTGGTCATGTGTTGAATGCAGGGCCAGTGGAGTGGTCATGTACTGAATGCAGGGACAGTGGATTGGTCATGTACTGAATGCAGGGACAGTGGAGTGGTCATGTGCTGATTGCATTGACATTAGAGTGATCATGTGCTGATTGCAGGGCCATTGGAGTGATCTTGTGCTGATTGCAGGGACATTGGAGTGGTCGTGTACTGAATACAGGGAGAGTGGAGTGGTCATGTGCTGATTGCATTGACATTGGAGTGATCATGTGCTGATTGCAGGGACAGTTGAGTGGGCATGTGTTGAATGCAGGGACAGTGGAGTTGGCATGTGTTGAATGCAGGATCAGTGGAGTTGCCATGTTCTGAATGCAGGGACTGTGGAGTGGTCATGTACTGAATGCAGGGACAGTGGAGTGGTGATGTACTGAATGCAGGGACAGTGGAGTGGTCATGTGCTGATTGCATTGGCATTGGAGTGGTCATGTTTTGAATACAGGGGCAGTGGAGTGGTCATGTTCTGAATGCAGGGACAGTGGAGTGGTCATGTGTTGAATGCATGGACAGTGGAGTGGTCATGTTTTGAATGCAGGGACAGTGGAGTGATCATTTGCTGATTGCAGGGACAGTGGAGTGATCATTTGCTGATTTCTTTGACAGTGGAGTGTTCATGTTCTGAATACAGGGAGAGTGGAGTGGTCATGTACTGAATGCAGCGACAGTGGAGTGATAATGCGCTGATTACAGGGACATTGGAGTTGTCATGTGTTGAATGCAGGGACAGTGGAGTGATAATTTACTGATTGCATTGACATTCGAGTGATCTTGTGCTGATTGCAGGGACATTGGAGTGGTCGTAAACTGAATGCAGGGACAGTGGAGTGGTCGTAAACTGAATGCAGGGACAGTGGAGTGGCCATGTACTGAATACAGGGACAGTGGAGTGATCATATACAGAATGCATGGAACGTAGAGTGATCATGTGCTGATTGCAGGGACAGTGGAGTGGTCATGTACTGAATACAGGGACAGTGGAGTGATCATATACAGAATGCATGGAAAGTAGAGTGATCATGTGCTGAATGCAGGGACAGTGGAGTGGTCATGTACTGAATACAGGGACAGTGGAGTGATCATATACAGAATGCATGGAAAGTAGAGTGATCATGTGCTGAATGCAGGGACAGTGGAGTGGTCATGTGCTGAATGCAGGGACAGTAAAGTGGTAATTTACTGAATGCATGGGCAGTTGAGTGGTCATGCACTGAATGCGGGGACAGTGCAGTGGGCATGCAATGCATGCAGGGACAGTGGAGTGATCTTGTACTGAATGCAGGGACAGTAAAGTGGTAATTTACTGAATGCATGGGCAGTTGAGTGGTCATGCACTGAATGCGGGGACAGTGCAGTGGGCATGCAATGCATGCAGGGACAGTGGAGTGATCTTGTACTGAATGCAGGGACAGTAAAGTGGTAATTTACTGAATGCATGGGCAGTTGAGTGGTCATGCACTGAATGCGGGGACAGTGCAGTGGGCATGCAATGCATGCAGGGACAGTGGAGTGGGCATGTGTTGAATTTAGGGACAGTGGAGTGGCCATGTTATGAATGCAGGGACAACGGAGTGGTCATGTGTTGAATGCATGGACAATGGAGTTGCCTTGTACTGATTGCAGGGACAGTGGAGTGATCTTGTACTGAATGCAGGGACAGTAAAGTGGTAATTTACTGAATGCATGGGCAGTTGAGTGGTCATGCACTGAATGCGGGGACAGTGCAGTGGGCATGCAATGCATGCAGGGACAGTGGAGTGGGCATGTGTTGAATTTAGGGACAGTGGAGTGGCCATGTTATGAATGCAGGGACAACGGAGTGGTCATGTGTTGAATGCATGGACAATGGAGTTGCCCTGTACTGATTGCAGGGACAGTAGAGTGATCATGTGCTGAATGCAGGGACAGTGTAGTGATCATGTGATGAATGCAGGGACAGTGGACTGGCCTTGACCTGAATGCATGGACAGTGGAGTGGACATTTACTGAATGCATGGACAGTTGAGTGTGCATGTGTTGATTGCAGGGACATTGGAGTGGTCGTGTACTGAATACATGGAGAGTGGAGTGGTCATGTACTGAATGCAGGGACTGTGGAGTGATCATGTACTGAATGCAGGGACAGTGGAGTGGTCATGTACTGACTGCAGGGACAGTGGAGTGATCATGTGCTGATTGCATTGACATTGGAGTGGGCATGTGTTGAATGCAGGGACAGTGGAGTTGGCATGTGTTGAATGCAGGGACAGTGGAGTGGCCATGTTCTGAATGCAGGGACAGTGGAGTGGCCATGTGCTGAATGCAGGGACAGTGGAGTGGTCATGTACTGACTGCAGGGACAGTGGAGTGATCATGTGCTGATTGCATTGACATTGGAGTGGGCATGTGTTGAATGCAGGGACAGTGGAGTTGGCATGTGTTGAATGCAGGGACAGTGGAGTGGTCATGTTCTGAATGCAGGGACTGTGGAGTGGTCATGTGTTGAATGCAGGGACAGTGGAGTGGTCATGTACTGAATGCAGGGACAGTGGAGTGGCCATGTGCTGATTGCATTGACATTGGAGTGGCCATGTTCTGAATGCAGGGACTGTGGAGTGGTCATGTGTTGAATGCAGGGCCAGTGGAGTGGTCATGTACTGAATGCAGGGACAGTGGATTGGTCATGTACTGAATGCAGCGACAGTGGAGTGGTCATGTGCTGATTGCATTGACATTAGAGTGATCATGTGCTGATTGCAGGGACATTTGAGTGGGCATGTGTTGAATGCAGGGACAGTGGAGTGGCCATTTTCTGAATGCAGGGACAGTGGAGTGGCCATGTTCTGAATGCAGGGTCAGTGGAGTGGTCATGTACTGAATGCAGGGACAGTGGAGTGATCATGTGCTGATTGCATTGACATTAGAGTGATCATGTGCTGATTGCAGGGACATTTGAGTGGGCATGTGTTGAATGCAGGGACAGTGGAGTGGCCATTTTCTGAATGCAGGGACAGTGGAGTGGCCATGTTCTGAATGCAGGGTCAGTGGATTGGTCATGTACTGAATGCAGGGACAGTGGAGTGGTCATGTGCTGATTGCATTGACATTAGAGTGATCATGTGCTGATTGCAGGGACAGTTGAGTGGGCATGTGTTGAATGCAGGGACAGTGGAGTGGTGATGTGCTCAATAGATGGACAGCATGAATATTCTTGGAAAAAGTGCCATTTGAAATAAAGAGCTGCACCTCTTGAATTCAGTTATTTGTCAAAGGTTAGAGTCATACAATGTGCAGAACCTGCTTTTTCAGATATTATATAGACATCATACTGTTTACCCTGCATGTGGAGGATGTTATAAAGCAATGCTCCTTTCCCTGCATCGGCCAATTACAAGATCTCTTCATGTACATTTTGACAAATTAAAATAATAGGCCTAATATTGTCACTCATCAGATTGCCAATGTCATCTTGTCTATCGACTAACTCTTATTACGTGTGAAATTCGTTGTGGTATAGTTTCGATGCGCCCCGGCTGATCAGGTTGTCTGGCATCGTTTGTTTCCTCTCAATATGCATTATTCAGAAGGCTGATCAGGATGTCTGGCATCGTTTGTTTCCTCTCAATATGCAATATCCAGAAGGCTGATCAGGTTGTCTGGCATCGTTTGTTTCCTCTCAATATGCAATATCCAGAAGGCTGATCAGGTTGTCTGGCATCGTTTGTTTCCTCTCAATATGCATTATTCAGAAGGCTGATCAGGTTGTCTGGCATCGTTTGTTTCCTCTCAATATGCATTATTCAGAAGGCTGATCAGGTTGTCTGGCATCGTTTGTTTCCTCTCAATATGCATTATTCAGAAGGCTGATCAGGATGTCTGGCATCGCTTGTTTCCTCTCAATATGCAATATCCAGAAGGCTGATCAGGTTGTCTGGCATCGTTTGTTTCCTCTCAATATGCATTATTCAGAAGGCTGATCAGGTTGTCTGGCATCGTTTGTTTCCTCTCAATATGCATTATTCAGAAGGCTGATCAGGTTGTCTGGCATCGTTTGTTTCCTCTCAATATGCATTATTCAGAAGGCTGATCAGGTTGTCTGGCATCGTTTGTTTCCTCTCAATATGCATTATTCAGAAGGCTGATCAGGTTGTCTGGCATCGTTTGTTTCCTCTCAATATGCATTATTCAGAAGGCTGATCAGGATGTCTGGCATCGTTTGTTTCCTCTCAATATGCATTATTCAGAAGGCTGATCAGGTTGTCTGGTATCGTTTGTTTCCTCTCAATATGCATTATTCAGAAGGCTGATCAGGTTGTCTGGCATCGTTTGTTTCCTCTCAATATGCATTATTCAGAAGGCTGATCAGGTTGTCTGGTATCGTTTGTTTCCTCTCAATATGCATTATTCAGAAGGCTGATCAGGTTGTCTGGCATCGTTTGTTTCCTCTCAATATGCATTATTCAGAAGGCTGATCAGGATGTCTGGCATCGTTTGTTTCCTCTCAATATGCAATATCCAGAAGGCTGATCAGGTTGTCTGGCATCGTTTGTTTCCTCTCAATATGCAATATCCAGAAGGCTGATCAGGTTGTCTGGCATCGTTTGTTTCCTCTCAATATGCATTATTCAGAAGGCTGATCAGGTTGTCTGGCATCGTTTGTTTCCTCTCAATATGCATTATTCAGAAGGCTGATCAGGTTGTCTGGCATCGTTTGTTTCCTCTCAATATGCATTATTCAGAAGGCTGATCAGGATGTCTGGCATCGTTTGTTTCCTCTCAATATGCAATATCCAGAAGGCTGATCAGGTTGTCTGGCATCGTTTGTTTCCTCTCAATATGCATTATTCAGAAGGCTGATCAGGTTGTCTGGCATCGTTTGTTTCCTCTCAATATGCATTATTCAGAAGGCTGATCAGGTTGTCTGGCATCGTTTGTTTCCTCTCAATATGCATTATTCAGAAGGCTGATCAGGTTGTCTGGCATCGTTTGTTTCCTCTCAATATGCATTATTCAGAAGGCTGATCAGGTTGTCTGGCATCGTTTGTTTCCTCTCAATATGCATTATTCAGAAGGCTGATCAGGATGTCTGGCATCGTTTGTTTCCTCTCAATATGCATTATTCAGAAGGCTGATCAGGTTGTCTGGTATCGTTTGTTTCCTCTCAATATGCATTATTCAGAAGGCTGATCAGGTTGTCTGGCATCGTTTGTTTCCTCTCAATATGCATTATTCAGAAGGCTGATCAGGTTGTCTGGTATCGTTTGTTTCCTCTCAATATGCATTATTCAGAAGGCTGATCAGGTTGTCTGGCATCGTTTGTTTCCTCTCAATATGCATTATTCAGAAGGCTGATCAGGATGTCTGGCATCGTTTGTTTCCTCTCAATATGCATTATTCAGAAGGCTGATCAGGTTGTCTGGCATCGTTTGTTTCCTCTCAATATGCATTATTCAGAAGGCTGATCAGGTTGTCTGGCATCGTTTGTTTCCTCTCAATATGCATTATTCAGAAGGCTGATCAGGTTGTCTGGCATCGTTTGTTTCCTCTCAATATGCATTATTCAGAAGGCTGATCAGGTTGTCTGGCATCGTTTGTTTCCTCTCAATGTGCATTATTCAGAAGGCATAGTGCGACATTTAGCATGTTTTATTCCATGACAATAAATGTGATTAATATTAAAGTTATAGTAAATAAAACAGTCCCATAACAGCTGGTTATTAAAGAGTTAGAGTAAATAAAACAGTCATGGCGGGTTAAGTTGGGAACAGGTACCAACGTCCTACAGCACATTGTCATGGCGGGTTAAGTTGGGAACAGGTACCAACGTCCTACAGCACATTGTCATGGCGGGTTAAGTTGGGAACAGTTACCAACGTCCTACAGCACATTGTCATGGCGGGTTAAGTTGGAAATAGGTACCAACGTCCTACAGCACATTGTCATGGCGGGTTAAGTTGGAAATAGGTACCAACGTCCTACAGCACATTGTCATGGCGGGTTAAGTTGGGAACAGGTACCAACGTCCTGCAGCACATTGTCATGGCGGGTTAAGTTGGGAACAGGTACCAACGTCCTACAGCACATTGTCATGGCGGGTTAAGTTGGGAACAGTTACCAACGTCCTACAGCACATTGTCATGGCGGGTTAAGTTGGAAATAGGTACCAACGTCCTACAGCACATTGTCATGGCGGGTTAAGTTGGAAATAGGTACCAACGTCCTACAGCACATTGTCATGGCGGGTTAAGTTGGGAACAGGTACCAACGTCCTACAGCACATTGTCATGGCGGGTTAAGTTGGAAATAGGTACCAACGTCCTACAGCACATTGTCATGGCGGGTTAAGTTGGGAACAGGTACCAACGTCCTACAACACATTGTCATGGCGGGTTAAGTTGGGAACAGTTACCAACGTCCTACAGCACATTGTCATGGCGGGTTAAGTTGGGAACAGTTACCAACGTCCTACAGCACATTGTAAGTTGGGAATAGGTACCAACGTCCTACAGCACATTGTCATGGCGGGTTAAGTTGGGAACAGTTACCAACGTCCTACAGCACATTGTCATGGCGGGTTAAGTTGGGAACAGGTACCAACGTCCTACAGCACATTGTCATGGCGGGTTAAGTTGGGAACAGTTACCAACGTCCTACAGCACATTGTCATGGCGGGTTAAGTTGGAAATAGGTACCAACGCCCTACAGCACATTGTCATGGCGGGTTAAGTTGGAAATAGGTACCAACGCCCTACAGCACATTGTCATGGCGGGTTAAGTTGGGAACAGGTACCAACGCCCTACAGCACATTGTCATGGTGGGTTAAGTTGGGAACAGGTACCAACGTCCTACAGCACATTGTCATGGCGGGTTAAGTTGGGAATAGGTACCAACGTCCTACAGCACATTGTCATGGCGGGTTAAGTTGGAAATAGGTACCAACGTCCTACAGCACATTGTCATGGCGGGTTAAGTTGGGAATAGGTACCAACGTCCTACAGCACATTGTCATGGCGGGTTAAGTTGGGAACAGGTACCAACGTCCTGCAGCACATTGTCATGGCGGGTTAAGTTGGGAACAGGTACCAATGTCCTACAGCACATTGTCATGGCGGGTTAAGTTGGAAATAGGTACCAACGTCCTACAGCACATTGTCATGGTGGGTTAAGTTGGGAATAGGTACCAACGTCCTACAGCACATTGTAAGTTGGGAACAGGTACCAACGTCCTACAGCACATTGTCATGGCGGGTTAAGTTGGGAACAGGTACCAATGTCCTACAGCACATTGTCATGGCGGGTTAAGTTGGAAATAGGTACCAACGTCCTACAGCACATTGTCATGGCGGGTTAAGTTGGGAACAGGTACCAACGTCCTACAGCACATTGTCATGGCGGGTTAAGTTGGGAACAGGTACCAACGTCCTACAGCACATTGTCATGGCGGGTTAAGTTGGGAACAGGTACCAACGTCCTACAGCACATTGTCATGGCGGGTTAAGTTGGGAATAGGTACCAATGTCCTACAGCACATTGTCATGGCGGGTTAAGTTGGGAACAGGTACCAACGTCCTACAGCACATTGTCATGGCGGGTTAAGTTGGGAATAGGTGTAAAAAAAAACAAATAACAGGTACAAAGGCTCTAAATACTTTTGAGATTTCAAAATTCTGACAAATGAGCAGAAATATAAACATTCAGGAAAAGTCAGGGAAGGAGAAGGACATAGATTTTTGGGGGGCAGATTTTATATTTACAAAATCAATCAAAGGTGGAGGTGGAGGAACAGACAGACGGGCCGGCAGGGGGACAGACAGACGGGCCGGCAGGGGGACAGACAGACGGGCCCTCAGGGGGACAGACAGACGGGCCGGCAGGGGAACAGACAGACGGGCCCTCAGGGGGACAGACAGACGGGCCGGTAGGGGGACAGACAGACGGGCCCTCAGGGGGACAGACAGACGGGCCCTCAGGGGGACAGACAGACGGGCCGGCAGGGGGACAGACAGACGGGCCGGCAGGGGGACAGACAGACGGGCCCTCAGGGGGACAGACAGACGGGCCCTCAGGGGAACAGACAGACGGGCCGGCAGGGGAACAGACAGACGGGCCCTCAGGGGTACAGACAGACGGGCCGGTAGGGGGACAGACAGACGGGCCGGCAAGGGGACAGACAGACGGGCCCTCAGGGGGACAGACAGACGGGCCCTCAGGGGGACAGACAGACGGCCCAGCTGGGGGACAGACAGGAAGCAGGTATACACACTTAGAAATAAGGGTACAGTAGAGTTCCCTGGAGTACAAAAATATCAAAATACACAAAGTACTTTCAGAGATACGTACTGTCAAAGACTTTATGATGATAAAATACACCTGGTTAAGGCCACAGGACTGAAAATGAACGAATTCAACAACGTGTCTCTGTCACTAACAGATACAGCCATGGGTGGTAACGTTACAATTCACTAGAAAAGTCAAGACACACTGGTAAATGATTTAGGAGGCATGGCTTAGTAGGGGCAAGGCTTTCACATTACCCCGGAGTGGGAGATGTACCGTGCTACAGACAAGACCCCTTTATGAGAGTCACGCATCAGGCACTGAAGGAGGCAGTATCATAATGCGTTTGTTACCAAGTGGGAAGTGGGAATTTATTACATAACACTGGGAAGAATCCACTTGAATTGCCCTCCAACTGGTAATTACTAGTGGGAAACCCATCTCTTATCCTGAGCTCCCACTTCCACCACATGGTGACCTCTGACGTCACCTACTAAGGAAATGGTTTCTATAACAGCATTTTTGGCAGTTAAATGCAGCAGAACAGTATTTATAAAAAGCAATCTGTTTTTGAACTCTATAATTTGTTTACAAGCATGATAGCTGTACTTTTCCTTTATGATTGATGCAGTTGCTGGCCATTAGCCAATCGCCGTTCATCAACGAGTTCAAATGACATGAATACATCATTTTCTGGTAGTCCCTCTCACGTGCTGTAATTCTGTTCTTGACTTAATACTTCACTGCCCGCCAGTCCCGCTCTCTGAGGGCTTGATGCATGCAAGACAGTCTGCTTTCCCTGGAGAATCTCCGGAGTGGATGAATTGGATCCATTTAATACTTTACTGCCCGCCAGTCCCGCTCTCTGAGGGCTTGATGCATGATGTCTGTATATACAGAATCTATTAAACTGACTCCTCATATGTCTTACCTGCAGAACCATCTCTGGTATTCTATGATGTCTGCATATACAGGATCTATTAAACTGACTCCTCATATGTCTTACCTGCAGAACCATCTCTGGTATCCTATGATGTCTGCATATACAGGATCTATTAAACTGTCTCCTCATATGTCTTACCTGCAGAACCATCTCTGGTATCCTATGATGTCTGCACATACAGGATCTATTAAACTGTCTCCTCATATGTCTTACCTGCAGAACCATTGTCTGTGTTGTCTGTTGTGTTGTTCTCCTGAAGCCCCTGATACACATGTCCATACATGTTCTGTACATGTGCTTTTGTTGCTAAACTAAAGTCATGTGATTTAACTGGATACTAAAGTATTTTTACATTTTAGTAGACACTCTAATCCAGAGCAAATAGGATGAAGTGTTTTGCTCAAGGACCAAACATATCAATAAGATGTATCCGGGCAGGTTTCTTTACTGATCCTCCTGCCATGGCCTCACGTATCATCTCTGGTGAGCCAAGGGAAATACATTTATACAACATTCCACTGGTCACTACTGAAATACTACCACATGCTGTTTGAATATATAGCTTCTATTAAACTGTTTGATCAAACGGTATTTGTGTGTCATTAATTCATATGTTATGGCTGAAACTGAGTATTAAACAGGTTCCTATAACCAGCTGAGGCTTACATTATTTCATTCCACATCTACATGTCTACCTTGTGGCTCACAAGACCTTTCAGAAGTTTCTTCAGTCAATTCTGTATCACTCTCTTCATCTGGCTCAACAAACTCTGAAATACAAGCAATAATGTCTGTTAGCAGGGAGGGAGAAATAGGCAGGTTGATCAGAAGAAGTCACAAAGACAGGGTTGAGGTACTGGTCCAGACCTTTCCCTTTGAATTCATTTAGCCTTCCCTGTTGGACTGATGTTGGTCTGTTCAAGACCTTTCCCCTTGAATTAGTTTATCCTTCCCTGCTCCATCGACATGAGGACTTTGGTGATTTTTGCCAGCTGAAGTGTTCCCTCTGGTAACCTGTAATATTTTTTGTGTATCCGTATATCATGTCCCAGGAAATCTGATAGCTGGTCCATGTCAGTGTCATTTGTGTTTACACAACTTGGTGGATGAGAGGGATTCTGATCACTTCGCCCCACATTTCATGGCAAAGAGACGCAGGCAGTCTGATCCGCAGAATGATGTTGGACAGCCTGGAATGGTGAACATGTAGATGTTCTCCTTCAGAACGCTGCAACGTTCACGCATCTCCACAAGCAGCTCCATTGATTTGATCACCCATCTCCACAAGCAGCTCCATTGATTTGATCACCCATCTCCACAAGCAGCTTCATTGATTTGATCACCCATCTCCACAAGCAGCTCCATTGATTTGATCACCCATCTCCACAAGCAGCTCCATTGATTTGATCACCCATCTCCACAAGCAGCTCCATTGATTTGATCACCCATCTCCACAAGCAGCTCCATTGATTTGATCATTGTAGTCGATAGAAGCACTGCAACTTTTCTTGATCGCTTATCTTGATCGCTTTCCCACGTTTTTCTATGCAATTAAAATATCGGCATCTAAGAGTTCCCAACATCATGGTGTAAATCAGTTTTGTCTCGAGACACGAATGAGGCCGCTGTCATCATGGAGGCTCCACTGTCACCAGGGAGGCTCCACTGTCATCATGGAGGCTTCACTGTACTCAGGGAGGCTCCACTATCATCATGGAGGCTTCCCTTTGTCAATTAAAGACCATCATTTGTGACATAGGGACTTTATCCAGCTGTGCCCACGTCTTTTTGTTCTGTTCTGTGGAAAGTTGGCTGTAGCATGTTTCCTGTCTCTGTTGAAGGTGGAGATGCAGTTTCTTGACATCTTCAGCAAATGGCCAGATCAGTGGAGCATTGTAATGATTATTTTCCAATGTTTTGTGAGCATGACAGGAGATGTGTTCTCTCCAGCATGTCTTACAGATATGTCTGATGTCCTCTAGCTTCTGAGACGTGTTCTTGTTACCGGAGACTCCAGCATCACAATTATGTCTGTGACATTCTGAAGGTTATGACCAGGTTTTAATGCTAGTGAAGGTGTCTTCAGTGTATTCTTATCACTGTCAAAGCCACAATCAGTTTTCACTGCACTGATTGTGTGGTGGAAGTTGGCTGGATCAGTGTATTCCTCCAATCTCGTAAGAGGAGACCTTGAGCCTTCTTGGATGGACAATTCTAATGTAACTCTATGGCAGCACCCGAGAGGCTTGAATTTTCAAGCTCTACCCTTAGATTTGGCAGTGACATAGTGTCCCCATGAGTGACAAAACACTGAGCCAATCAAAGCGCAACTAGTGAACATTACCAACCCTTACACTCCATATTGCCCGCTGGCTGGCCCACGACCACAGAAAGCACTGAGCTGGGCTGAAACACCTGCATTTTGGAGCTGCCTTACTCGAGAAAGCAAACAAGAGACCATGTTTGTATGTATTAATTCAATTATGTTTTATTTGTTCGCAAACTTATATGTGATAATGCTAAAATAACATACAAAACAGGCAACCCCCCAAACATTTAAATAAATATGTTTTTGTTTTACTAGAAATGTGGGACTCCACCTGCCCTGAATGAGGGGTCGCCACTGTGTGCAGTTTACACTAATTCTAATTTAAATATGATTTGGTTTTTCTCTACGTCAACAGACACTGATATTGATGTGGTTTTTCTCTACCTCAACAGACACTGATATTGATGTGGTTTTTCTCTACTTCAACAGACACTGATATTGATGTGGTTTTTCTCTACTTCAACAGACACTGATATTGATGTGGTTTTTCTCTACCTCAACAGCCACTGATATTGATGTGGTTTTTCTCTACCTCAACAGCCACTGATATTGATGTGGTTTTTCTCTACTTCAACAGACACTGATATTGATGAGGTTTTTCTCTACCTCAACAGACACTGATATTGATGTGGTTTTTCTCTACGTCAACAGACACTGATATTGATGTGGTTTTTCTCTACGTCAACAGCCACTGATATTGATGTGGTTTTTCTCTACCTCACCAGCCACTGATATTGATGTGGTTTTTCTCTACCTCACCAGCCACTGATATTGATGTGGTTTTTCTCTACCTCAACAGCCACTGATATTGATGTGGTTTTTCTCTACCTCAACAGCCACTGATATTGACGTGGTTTTTCTCTACCTCAACAGCCACTGATATTGATGTGGTTTTTCTCTACCTCAGACACTGATATTGATGTGGTTTTTCTCTACCTCAACAGCCACTGATATTGATGTGGTTTTTCTCTACCTCAACAGACACTGATATTGATGTGGTTTTTCTCTACTTCAACAGACACTGATATTGATGTGGTTTTTCTCTACCTCACCAGACACTGATATTGATGTGGTTTTTCTCTACCTCAACAGACACTGATATTGATGTGGTTTTTCTCTACCTCAACAGACACTGATATTGATGTGGTTTTTCTCTACCTCACCAGACACTGATATTGATGTGGTATTTCTCTACCTCAACAGCCTCTGATATTGTCACTATAAATAACAGTTAATATATCCTTAGTAGGGTTGTAAAACTCCAGTAACTTTCAGTAAATTACATGGTTTTCCCCGAAATCCTAGTTGGAGGATTCACAAAATCAGGAACGAATTAGCAGGAAACTCCTGAAACCAGGATCTCTGTAAAAACAGGGTTTTCATTGAAAGTTCACAGCTTTTTGCAACCCTTTGGTACCCAGCAGGGAAGCACATTCCCACCGTTAGTAAGTCTCAATGCATTGAAGTATACAGGACACTACCTAACGGCACATTCCCACCGTTAGTAAGTCTCAATGCATTGAAGTATACAGGACACTACCTAACAGCACATTCCCACCGTTAGTAAGTCTCAATGCATTGAAGTATACAGGACACTACCTAACAGCACATTCCCACCGTTAGTAAGTCTCAATGCATTGAAGTATACAGGACACTACCTAACAGCACATTCCCACCGTTAGTAAGTCTCAATGCATTGAAGTTTTTCTAGGACACTGTATTTCTTCCTTCTGTCACTATTTCTATTGTTGATCTTTAACTCTGCGTTGTTGGAAAATGACCCATAAGTAAGCATTTCACTATTTGTCTACACCTGTCGTTTATGAAGCATTTGAGAAATAAAAATGTATTTGATTTTGACGCAGTGTCCTCTGTGTCTACCTTCAACTGCCATGTGGTGGCGCCAAACTCTTCCACTGAAGGGGTATTTATTTTTTATTATGACAACAAGCAGAAAAAACAGAAATATACAAACAAGAGTACATAAACCTAACAGACAGGGGTATTACATATCCATTTTCATTGAATACTTTTATGGTTGCTTTTGTGTTTACATGTACTGATCATTTGTAAATAATATTGATCTTAAATAATGTGAAGAGGGGGTTGTTCTCTGCCCATTTCATTTTATGGATAAAGAATTTTCCACGAAAGATAAACAAATTAACAATGAAAGTTAAATCAGGGTCCATATCATTTGGATCAAAATAAAACATAACATCAGAGTCTTTCAACTTAACATTAATAGTCGTTTCTTTTCAAATAAAATCTTCTAACTCACTCCAAAACCTTCTGACATAAGAACAGCCCCAAAATAAATGGTCAAGAGTTTCTGGGTCACAACCACAAAATACACATTTGTTATCAATAGCTATTTTACAGTACATTTTAGCAGAGGGAATAGTAACATCTTGACATAGTTTTATTATATACATGTTATTACATAAAAACACTCACAAACTTCTACAGGTACACAATCGAGAGCATCCTGTCGGGCTGTATCACCGCCTGGTACGGCAACTGCTCCGCCCACAACCGTAAGGCTCTCCAGAGGGTAGTGAGGACTGCACAACGCATCACCGGGGGTAAACTACCTGCCCTCCAGGTCACCTACACCACCCGATGTCACAGGAAGGCCAAAAACATTATCGAGGACAACAACCACCCGAGCCACTGCCTGTTCACCCCGCTATCATCCAGAAGGCGAGGTCAGTACAGGTGCATCAAAGCTGGGACTGAGAGACTGAAAAACAGCTTCTACCTCAAGGCCATCAGACTGTTAAACAGCCATCACTGCTGCCAACATACTGACTTAAATCTCTAGCCACTTTAATAATCAAAATTGGATATAACAAATGTATCACTAGCCACTTTAAACAATTTTGTATATAATGTTTACATATCCAACATTACTCATATCAAATGTATACACTGTACTCTAAACCATCTACTGAATCTTGCCAATGCCATTCGGCCATCGACTCAAATCTCTAGCCACTTTAATAATTAAAAAGTGGATGTAATAAATGTATCACTAGCCACTTTAAACGATGCCATTTATATAATGTTTACATATCCTACATTACTCATCTCACATGTATATACTGTACTATATACCATCTACTGCATCTTGCCTATGCCGGTCAACCATCGCTCATCCATATATTTATTTGTACATACTCGTATTCATTCCTTTACTCTTGTGTGTATAAGGTAGTTGTTGTGAATTTGTTAGATTACTTGTTAGATACTACTGCATGGTTGGAACTAGAAGCACAAGCATTTCGCTACACTTGCATTAACATCTGCTAACCATGTGTATGTGACAAATAAAATTTGATTTGATTTACATTTATAGTTTAAAATGTCAATTCCTTCTAATTGTATTGAGGCTACAAACTCCTCAACAGTTTCACTTGGAGTATTATTATATTATCCTAAAAGAAGAATAGCTTCTCAAGGATCAGTGGGGCGCTAGCGGGCTGCTCCCGACACTACCAGGTAAAATGTAAAGCGCCAAATTCAAAATCCAAAAGTTGAATTATTAAACATCCACCAATATACAAGTGTTCCATACTCATCAAAAGCTCTGTTTCTTGGCAATATCACAGCGTTGTCAGATTTCAAAAAGGTTTTACGGCGAAAGCAGCACATTTCATTGTTTGAGGGTAGCACCTCACATATTTTTCCAATAGCCATGTATCCATTAGCCATCATGGCACACACATAACACATTTCACAGCGAAAACAAATCAATTACCTGTTGAAGAACTTCTGCTGAGGTCATCATAAGTGTCCAACGAAGACAATCCATGGTTCTTTTGTTGGAAAAAGTAACGTATTTTATCCATAAATCCTCCATTTGGTTCGCGCGTTATAATCAGAAACGACAGCCTCCACTACTCCATTGAAACGTGACGCGAACTCGTTCATCTTATACCTATAAACTTGTCCAAGAACAATCAAACATAGTTTTAAATGTATCCTTAGGAACACTTTTACGTATATTTACTATTATAAATACTGCGCGCTTTCACGGGAACGCGCCCAGCCTACCGTTGTCATCAAGGGGGGACTTCCTTGTTTGGTCTTTTTCTCTGGTCTAATTCATCCAAAATGAAAACTTACACTGTCTCGAGACTGTTGACATCATAAGGAAGCGACGGGTACTGCATTCATATGCCCTTATATGGTCATTTTCAATAGGGAGTGGTGCCCAAATGAGCAATGTGTCAAAATCACTTTTTCCAGGACAGAAATTCCTCGGGGTTTTGCCTGCCATATGCGTTCTGTTTCACTCACTGACAAATGGTTAACAGTTTTGGGAATTTCAGAGTGTTTCCTATCCAATGGTACCAAATATATGCATATCCTATTTTCTGGGCCTGAATGGGAGGCATTTTACTTTGGGCACGCCAGGCTCTCCAAAACGGTCACCTCATGCACCCATCCCCAAGAAGATAGCACCTTTAGGGACAGCTCTAACGACTATGTGATACTCCTCAGGAGTGAATGTAACGTTGTGTGTTCTCATAAATTCTGGATTAACATAGTTGTCCATCATTATTCAATAAGTGTTTAACCCAAATAATGTTGTTGTCAAACCAGTTGTGGAAAAATAAAGACTTGTTTTTGTATTGTATGTCTTTATTATTCCAGATTGTATTCCTATGTGGGAAAAAGTATGTTTGTACATGAGGTTCCAAGTTAGACGTACTTGTTTATGAAAGTTAGCAAGCTTAATAGGGATTTTACCCACATCAAAGTTGCATTTGAGTAAGAATTCTAGACCACCAATCTGTTGGAATATTAAATTAGGGATGATAATCCAAATGCAATCCTTATTTCTTAAATAGTTTTGTTTCCATTTAATCTTAAATATTATATTAGAGGTTTTAAAATCCAGAGCATTCAACCCTCCCTCACTTTGGGTGCTACGTATTACTGCTTTTCTTAAATAATGAGGTTTATTCCTCCATATGAAGTTAAATCATTTAGTATCAACCATTTTAGTTACTGACAGAGGAACATCCAAGTCAAGGGAGGTACAAACTAATCTGGACAGGCCTTTTGATAATAGTACACATCCAGATGAAGACAGATCTCTTAATAACCAGGAGTTAAATCTCTTTCCAATTTTCTCTACAAGAGGAGAGAAATTAAAGTTGGCCCTTTCTTTCTGATCTTTGCTAACTTTAATACCAAGATATGTGATCACATCTTTCACAGGGATATTGCATACTGAGTTTAAGTCACATCTTTTCAACGCAAATAATTCCCATTTCCTACTATTCAGAGATAAACCAGATACATGTGAGAAGGCATTAATACACTCAACAGCTTTCCTGACTTCATTATGACCTTTCAAAACAATGGGGGTGTCGTCAGCCAATTGTGAAATGTTATCTCTTTGTCTAGTATCTGAAAACCCTTAAAACTGTCCTTATTTATATGAAGAGCCATCACTTGTGTGACCAATAAAAAGAAGAAAGGAGAAATTGGGCTTCCTTGTTTAATTCCATGTGTAATCTCTGTGAAGTTCCATGGGATAATTTAACAGAGCTGTTCCTATTATTGTAAAGGGTCTTAATTACACTTTGAACATATTGACCAAAACCAAAGAACCGAAGAGTCTCAAAAAGAAAATAATGTTCAACTGTATCAAATGCCTTGTAAAAGTCTACAAATAAAATAAAGCTATCTTCCATAATGTGCTCATTGTAGTCTATCAAGTCCAATACTAGTGGAATAGTATTACATATATCTCTGCCCTTCATAAAACCAGACTGGGTATCAATGATTTGGTCAAGACCTTTTTTAAGTCTTTCTGCAAAGATGGATGCAAGTAGCTTTCCATCATTGTTCGTTAATGTGATTGGTCTCCAATTTTCTAACATCATAGAATCTTTGTTTGGTTTGGGTATTGCAGAAATTAGGCCTTGTGTCATAGAAACAGGCAGGACCCCTAAATCAATTGCCTCCTTAAAAACATTAAATATAAATTCAATATCCTCCTGAAAATATTTATAGAATTCACTGATAATGGCATCATTCCCTGGCGATTTGTTATCTTTTAACTTGCTGATACATTTTTACACACTTTTTAATTCATTGATAGAAATAATTTCATCACAAGACTTTTGGAAGTCTTAATATATGAATTGTGCATAGTCTTTGGCATAGTCTAGTAAGGCAGATGTGTCACTAGTAGGACAGGCATTACTGGTATAATGGTTACCATAGAATTCTGAAACAGATTTTTAAATATCTTTGGGGTTTTCATTACCTTTGCCATCTATATTAAGCTGATGAATAGATGGAAATTCAGAATCTTTTCTTTCTAAATTGTAAAAGTATTTAGTGTTTTTGTTGTTTTTCAGCTTCCTCCAACCATCTCCTTCTGGATCTTACAAATGCCGCTTTTTATCTCTCTTCATACGTTGGGTCCATTTCTAGTTGTAAAGACAATAAGTGGCCTTTTCCTTCTTCATCAAGGTCCTCCATAGAGATTAGAGAAAGGATTTCCTTAACAAGTTGATCTTCCCTCAATCTTTCAAGACATTTCTTTACCTCTCGTCATGGCTGTTCGTCTTATTTCATACTTCGTTCATTCCCAATATTTCCCATAAGACTTAAATAGTTGGGCTTTCTTCCAATTGTCTTGTATAATATCTTTGGTATCCATCTTGAAATGATAATCTTCCAACAGTCTACTATTGAGTTTCCAATAACTCTGACTCGGTTTAACTTCAGATCCATTCAAATTTAAAGATGAGAATAGAACTTTATGATCAGTAACAATTGATGGTTCAATTGATACCTTTACTACAGAATTATCTAATGAATTAGAATTCAACCAGAAGTCAATTCTTGACTGTCTGGACATGTCCTTGTTACTCCAAGTGAAGTCCTTTATATCAGGATATTTAGATCTCCAAATATCGACTCATCCAAGACCAAGACATAGGTTATTAAACTCAGGATTAACAATGCTGGACCAAGACCAAGACAGGTTATTAAACTCAGGATTAACAATGCTGGACCAAGACCAAGACAGGTTATTAAACTCAGGATTAACAATGCTGGACCAAGACCAAGACAGGTTATTAAACTCAGGATTAACAATGCTGGACCAAGACCAAGACATAGGTTATTAAACTCAGGATTAACAATGCTGGACCAAGACCAAGACAGGTTATTAAACTCAGGATTAACAATGCTGGACCAAGACCAAGACAGGTTATTAAACTCAGGATTAACAATGCTGGACCAAGACCAAGACAGGTTATTAAACTCAGGATTAACAATGCTGGACCAAGACCAAGACATAGGTTATTAAACTCCGGATTAACAATGCTGGACCAAGACCAAGACAGGTTATTAAACTCAGGATTAACAATGCTGGATCTGTCAGGAGGGGGATATCTGTCAATCATCACATTAGATACAGAATTAAAATATTTTGATATCCTGAAATACAACTATAACTCTGTTAATCTCTTCTTTAAATAATATCCTGTTGTTTTGTATGTTGTTGGATGCATAAATATTCCCTAATAAAAACATTTCACTGTTGAAATTCACTGTTAAAATTAACCAAAGTCCAGAGTGGTGAGTCTTACTACTGATGACCTTCCCTTTAAATGCACCTCTTAAAACTGCTACACCAGCACAGTGGTTGTTGCCATATGATAACCAGATATCATTGCCCCATAGATTTTTCCAAAAAGATTGATCGGAAGAACAAGCATGAGTCTCTTGTAGAAAGTAAAAGTCTGCATGAAACCATTTGCAATACAGGAAAATAGCCTTATGTTTGAGTAATTTATAAATACCACAAAAAAAAGTATATCCCAGGGCAGTGATTGGGGACATTGCCCTGTGTAGGGTGCTGTCTTTTGGATGGGATGTTAAACGGGTGTCCTTACTCTGAGGTCATTAAATATCCCATGGCACATATTGTAAGAGTAGGGGTGTTAATCCCTGTGTCCTGGCTAAATTCCCAAGCTGTCCCTCATACCATCACAGTCACCTAATCATCCCCAGCTTACAATTGTCTCATTCATCCCCCTCCTCTCCCCTGTAACTATTCCCCAGGTTGTTGCTGTAAATGAGAATGTGTTCTCAGTCAACTTACCTGGGAAAATAATGGTAATATAAAAAAAAAATATTGAACAAAGAGATAACTTCAACCAACAACCTTGTTGTGCTAATATAAGCTTTTCCTCCGGATATGTAACTCAAAAGGATTTCCATCCCATTATTAACCTCTGCAACAAAAAAACAAAAAAATATTGGTCATAAAGTTACCAAAGTATTCTTACTCCCACAAGGGGGAGACATTGTGTAGACTTTACAATAAGCAGTTATTCACCTATAGTTAGTGTTTCATTTACCAGTTCTCAGGTCAGCCTTTTCTCATTCAAGTGTTTGTGTACATTTTTTATAATGAAAGGCTGCTTTTCACCTGCCAATCAGTTTTATGGCCTGACAGTTCTGTCCGATTTAGACTCAGGCTCTCTCTCAAATGTTCTGATTTGGCCGCATTTCTTTCCCATCGATGATCACTCTGGCACCGTTAATAAATTCAGTTTTCCTTGTCTTTCCCATCGATGATCACTCTGGCACCGTTAATAAATTCAGTTTTCCTTGTCTTTCCCATCGATGATCACTCTGGCACCGTTAATAAATTCAGTTTTCCTTGTCTTTCCCATCGATGATCACTCTGGCACCGTTAATAAATTCAGTTTTCCTTGTCTTTCCCATCGATGATCACTCTGGCACCGTTAATAAATTCAGTTTTCCTTGTCTTTCCCATCGATGATCACTCTGGCACCGTTAATAAATTCAGTTTTCCTTTCCTTTCTCTCTTGTCACTTTGTCTGCTGAGGTCAGATCCTCCGTGAACCTCCATTTTTGCTTGATGAGGAATTCACAATTCTTCGCTGGCCTCCAGAGAAGATCCCGTGTTGATCCTGTGTAGATCCCGTGTAGATCCCGTGTAGATCCCGTGTAGTACCGTGTAGATCCCGTGTAGATCTGTTGGTGAACCGGATGATGGTTGTCCTCGGTCTCTTGTCTTGATCCTTGAGTCTTCCCAAACGATGGACGATGTCTACATGTCCTGAAGTTTGGCTTTTGATTCAGGAATGACAGCTCCACAGATATCAACAACTCTGCATTTGATGTTCTCACCCGCCTGCTCTGGAATTCCATGGAGCCTCAGGTTCCACCTGCGCTCGTATCTCTCCACCTCATTCACCTTTTGCTCGAGTTCAGCCACCTTCTTTTACTTTTCCTGGTAGATTACTTCCACTTTTGAGGGTTTTCACTTCTCCAAAGATAAAGTCAGATTTGTTTCATGGCCTCAATTTTCATCGTATTCTCCCTAACCATGTCCTCCAAGCCATTTGCCTTTTCATCTATCTTTGCTGTCAAAAGCATTACAATATTGTTTTGCATCTCAAGAAGTGACATACCCTCTTGGCCTCTCATCTTTTTCCCCTGGGGATTGACTGGAATGCCGGGGTCGTAAGGTAGCGGCCTGAGCTGGGGACTGGAGGGGCGCAAGTTGTGAGCATTGTTGTCCGTGCTCACAACATTTTCATCACCCATTGCAGTATTTCTCCCCACAGTTACATTCTGAAGAGGAGTACCCAAAATCATACCATCGTTTGTGGTTAATTGTCCATCTGACAATCTCTCCATTGCTTTCCTTTTCGTTCTGGTCGAAGAAGTTTCCATGTACGTTCAACAAGCTAGTTTTTGAGCTAGCTGGCTTATGTGGCTATCTGGTGTTGTCGCAAACTTAGTTTTAGAGGTGAATAACTTGCAGAAAGTAATCAATTACTTTGGTAAACAAACTAAACCAAACTAAACCGTTTTATGACTGTAGAAATGACCCAATGGTCATATTTGGGTAAAGAATTCCAATAATTCGTTCAGCTACCAAAACAGACAATCTGCACTGACCGCCATTTTGTGCACGGGGTTCTTATGGCAGTGGAACTTTCCATCCAAACTGTTCACCAGTCTTCCTCATTAATGTGCAGATAGGTAGAGATGTTTATGAAAGCACTTTTAGCATATTCACTGTAACTTATGTATGTCAATTTCTTTTTAATTCAAAGTTCATTTGTTTCATACGCTTCATATTTCATATGTCCTTTTTAATGTGCACATGATCTGGCTCCTCTTAGCAGCCCAGTTGACGGTGAGCCAGCTGAACCTGGTGTCCCACAGCGTGGTGGCTGCTCCCTACCAGTGGGAGTACCTCTATCTGCTCAGTATCATCCCCTCACTCTTCAGCTTCATGGCCCTAAAATAACATCAGCTACCTGGTGATCTCCATGATCAGGCCTCTTCTGCATAGCGCCGCTCATCTACGGGGTATGGAGATGTTCCGCAGGCCCAGCAGCTGTACCGCCACGGCAAGGCCTACCGCTTCATCTTCAGCTTCTCTGCCGTGTCCGTCATGTACCTGGTGATGGTGATGGTGGTGCAGGTGCACGGCTGGCAGATCTACTACAGCAAGAAGCTGCTGGACGCCTGGTTCACCTCCACACAAGACAAGAAGGAGAAATTAGCACAGAGGAGGACTTCATTATTGAAACAACTGACAAAGAACAACTATTGCCGCCTGCCACTGTCTGCCACTACTTCTAGGCTTGTCTTCCATCTATATTTGAACTCTACATCCCCCTCTCGCCATCCCTAATTGATAGTAGGACAAATTGGTTCAGTCTGCAGATATCACAGAGGTACACCATCACCACCGCAGCTCAGACAGCTAACACAATGCTTCAGTCTGCAAATATCACGAAGGTATAACATCTTTTGAAATGAAGTAACGACAATGACATGTTCTGGAGAGAAACA
The DNA here is from genome assembly GCA_030435695.1 of Brachymystax lenok tsinlingensis. Lineage (NCBI taxonomy): Eukaryota > Metazoa > Chordata > Actinopteri > Salmoniformes > Salmonidae > Brachymystax > Brachymystax lenok. Next base: position 61,355,762 of record CM059791.1, read on the forward strand.
TGAGGTTGTTACTGCAGTGATTTGAACACTGGATCATGTTGCAGGGCAAAGCCGTGCCAGCTGTAACTACCATCAGTCACGGACTGCTACTGAACCTACACAGTGGCATTTAAAGTGATACTTTATATCTGTGGTACAGAAGTAAGACTATACAGTTCCACTTTAAATTTCTAAATCAAATGAATATCCTTCTCCAGGAACATTGGTAATTTTGAGGCCAACCGAATTAAACTCAACACCAATACCTCTGAACAGACAGCTGATAAAGGAGGTGCTACCGATGTCCAGATTGTCATCAAACTCACACAGGTGAGCCAAAGTTGGTATGCAAACAGTGTATAAACTCAAGCTTACATTTCCTGATAGCGCTTTCAACGAGAGCTCTTAACTGCTCTTTGTGATCTCCGAAATCAGGTAAGCAGTGCCAAATACGTATATTGCCCAATAAAGTTGGGTCACATGAGATATGAATAAGTAAGCAATTGAGAAGTCTTTTGGCTGCCACGATAGGCCTAAAAGTTAAGGTCAAGCTACTCATGTCCTGATATGAACAAGGAACCATATGTTGTTGTGTATATAATGTGATCTATCATAATTGAAACGTATTCTTTCCCACATTTATTCTATTTTATTGTTATTTTACTGTTATAACTCACAATTGACTTTATTTAATGTCTTTAATAAGGAATACTGTGAATGCATGTAATTTGCTGAAAGATTTACATGGAGTTCGTTTCTGTTTTCTCTTCTCAGGCTGTCCCCAATGCCTCCCTCTATGACTTTGCATGCGTAGGTGGTGGAACTACACGTTGAAAGACTGGAGCACCTATGGCTGCTCCAAAGTCAACAACTCAGCAGACGGCCTGCGATGTTTCTGTAATGACCCCACTAACGTCACTGTGCTTATGGTGAGGAGCGGCTTTCATCTCCCTTTTACTGAACACATTTTCACCTATGGCTTTTTCACCCACGACCCGCTGGGCTATCTGCCGCTCTAACCGCTGGGCTACCTGCCTCTCTAACCGCTGGGCTACCTGCCTCTCTAACCGCTGGGCTACCTGCCTCTCTAACCGCTGGGCTACCTGCCTCTCTAACCGCTGGGCTACCTGCCTCTCTAACCGCTGGGCTACCTGCCTCTCTAACCGCTGGGCTACCTGCCGCTCTAACCGCTGGGCAACCTGCCTCTCTAACCGCTGGGCTACCTGCCTCTCTAACCGCTGGGCTACCTGCTTCTCTAACCGCTGGACTACCTGCCTCTCTAACCGCTGGGCTACCTGCCTCTCTAACCGCTGGGCTACCTGCCGCTCTAACCGCTGGGCTACCTGCCTCTCTAACCGCTGGGCTACCTGCCGCTCTAACCGCTGGGCTACCTGCCTCTCTAACCGCTGGGCTACCTGCCTCTCTAACCGCTGGGCTACCTGCCGCTCTAACCGCTGGGCTACCTGCCTCTCTAACCGCTGGGCTACCTGCCGCTCTAACCGCTGGGCTACCTGCCTCTCTAACCGCTGGGCTACCTGCCTCTCTAACCGCTGGGCTACCTGCCTCTCTAACCGCTGGGCTACCTGCCTCTCTAACCGCTGGGCTACCTGCCTCTCTAACCGCTGGGCTACCTGCCGCTCTAACCGCTGGGCTACCTGCCGCTCTAACCGCTGGGCTACCTGCCTCTCTAACCGCTGGGCTACCTGCCTCTCTAACCGCTGGGCTACCTGCCTCTCTAACCGCTGGGCTACCTGCCGCTCTAACCGCTGGGCTACCTGCCTCTCTAACCGCTGGGCTACCTGCCTCTCTAACCGCTGGGCTACCTGCCGCTCTAACCGCTGGGCTACCTGCCTCTCTAACCGCTGGGCTACCTGCCTCTCTGACCACTGGGCTACCTGCCGCCCATTTTCCTAGGCAAGGAGACACATCTTCTTTCCATTACACAGAAAGTCAACAAAGTCTGTTTAGTTTTTTGCCCGCGCTGCATGGCTATATTAATGAAAAACAGTATCCATGAGATGGACTGGCGTCCTCTGTGCAGTTTCATGCTCGAGAATCATCAGACAGAACAATATGTTCTCGTGAACAGCATCCCCCGACATGTAGCGAACACAAGTAAATGAATGGGCATCTCGGCCCTCACAACTAACTTCCATTTGGAAAGCTGGGGAGGTTTTGAGTGGTTCAGTTAGTTTCCTATTGATTTCTAGCAGTATAATACCTTCTTGGTTTCACAGTGTTATCTGTCAAAGGTATTGATGTGAGTTTCTGTGCCTCTGCTTCACCACACCTTGTTTTCACCATATCTATTGTGGTGGTAAAATCTCTGCAATAGTGTGTGGTTTCATACCGTAGTGGACTTAGCCATTCACCTGGGAATAGGGTGACCACATGTCCCTGATTGGCCCTTTGTCCCACAACCAAACTATCACGTCCTGCATTTTATCATCAAATTCAAACACCAGTCATTTAGAAAGAAACATTGGTTTGTCCGGTATTTCAGTCAGACATTCCTACCTGTCTCTTACGGTCACGTTGCGCTTATGAAGAAATATACCTGCATATCATAAGGATGTGGCAGCCTAAAACATGGGGATGTTAAACACTTCTCCAATCGTTGTTGAGATCTGATATTCTGCGCAGCACAAGACGAGACATAGACTAATGTCATAGGTCTATCGTCAACAAATATTTCTATAATCCTTTTAGGCTAAATTCCAGCTAAACTTGGAGAGGACAGTTAGGTCTCCTAACTACTTCAAATAGCTTCTGATGAAGAGCTAGATTCCAGCTAAACTTGGAGAGGACAGTTAGGTCTCCTAACTACTTCAAATAGCTTCTGATGAAGAGCTAGATTCCAGCTAAACTTGGAGAGGACAGTTAGGTCTCCTAACTACTTCAAATAGCTTCTGATGAAGAGCTAGATTCCAGCTAAACTTGGAGAGGACAGTTAGGTCTCCTAACTACATCAAATAGCTTCTGATGAAGAGCTAGAACAGTAAGTAAGTAGCCATATTAGACTGAAAGATATAAGAATAGCAGTGGGAAGTAGGGTGCTGAGAATAGCAGTGGGGAGTAGGGTGCTGAGAATAGCAGTGGGGAGTAGGGTGCTGAGAATAGCAGTGGGGAGTAGGGTGCTGAGAATAGCAGTGGGAAGTAGGGTGCTGAGAATAGCAGTGGGAAGTAGGGTGCTGAGAATAGCAGTGGGGAGTAGGGTGCTGAGAATAGCAGTGGGAAGTAGGGTGCTGAGAATAGCAGTGGGCAGTAGGGTGCTGAGAATAGCAGAGGGAAGTAGGGTGCTGAGAATAGCAGTGGGAAGTAGGGTGCTGGGAATAGCAGTGGGAAGTAGGGTGCTGAGAATAGCAGTGGGAAGTAGGGTGCTGAGAATAGCAGTGGGGAGTAGGGTGCTGAGAATAGCAGTGGGAAGTAGGGTGCTGAGAATAGCAGTGGGAAGTAGGGTGCTGAGAATAGCAGTGGGAAGTAGGGTGCTGAGAATAGCAGAGGGAAGTAGGGTGCTGAGAATAGCAGTGGGAAGTAGGGTGCTGAGAATAGCAGTGGGAAGTAGGGTGCTGAGAATAGCAGTGGGAAGTAGGGTGCTGAGAATAGCAGTGGGAAGTAGGGTGCTGAGAATAGCAGAGGGAAGTAGGGTGCTGAGAATAGCAGTGGGCAGTAGGGTGCTGAGAATAGCAGTGGGAAGTAGGGTGCTGAGAATAGCAGTGGGCAGTAGGGTGCTGAGAATAGAAGTGGGAAGTAGGGTGCTGAGAATAGCAGTGGGCAGTAGGGTGCTGAGAATAGCAGTGGGCAGTAGGGTGCTGAGAATAGCAGTGGGGAGTAGGGTGCTGAGAATAGCAGTGGGCAGTAGGGTGCTGAGAATAGCAGTGGGAAGTAGGGTGCTGAGAATAGCAGTGGGAAGTAGGGTGCTGAGAATAGCAGTGGGGAGTAGGGTGCTGAGAATAGCAGTGGGCAGTAGGGTGCTGAGAATAGCAGTGGGAAGTAGGGTGCTGAGAATAGCAGAGGGAAGTAGGGTGCTGAGAATAGCAGTGGGAAGTAGGGTGCTGAGAATAGCAGTGGGGAGTAGGGTGCTGAGAATAGCAGTGGGCAGTAGGGTGCTGAGAATAGCAGTGGGCAGTAGGGTGCTGAGAATAGCAGTGGGAAGTAGGGTGCTGAGAATAGCAGTGGGAAGTAGGGTGCTGAGAATAGCAGTGGGAAGTAGGGTGCTGAGAATAGCAGTGGGAAGTAGGGTGCTGAGAATAGCAGTGGGAAGTAGGGTGCTGAGAATAGCAGTGGGCAGTAGGGTGCTGAGAATAGCAGTGGGGAGTAGGGTGCTGAGAATAGCAGTGGGGAGTAAGGTGCTGAGAATAGCAGTGGGAAGAAATCAGACTTACAAAATAATAGGAATAAATATTTTAACAAAAGTAGTGCATTGGGCCTTTTCTAGTCCAGTATTAGCAGACCTTCCCACAGCCGTTTGTAGCACGGGCAACAAAAGATGTGAAGAATTATAATTCTGAAGAATCATAATTATGTGAAAGCCGGTTCCTGTCGTGAGTCTTGATTGACTTCTGTGAAAGCCGGTTCCTGTTGTGAGTCTTGATTGATTTATGTGAAAGCCGGTTCCTGTTGTGAGTCTTGATTGACTTCTGTGAAAGCCGGTTCCTGTTGCGAGTCTTGATTGATTTATGTGAAAGCCGGTTCCTGTCGTGAGTCTTGATTGTGAGTCAAGATGGCGTAGCAGTGCAGACGTGGTTTTGTCGTCCTCTCGTGTGCTTTTTATTTTTTCCGTCATTTTTTTGTATATATTTCAATTTATTTTCAATCTCTTTTCCATTTTTAAATTAAATATACCTTCTGCTAACCCGCCTCACCCAATGTGATACGGATCTGCTGTTTTTATTTCTACTTGCACATCATCATCTGCTCATCTGTCACTCCAGTGTTAATCTGCTCATCTATCACTCCAGTGTTAATCTGCTCATCTATCACTCCAGTGTTAATCTGCTCATCTATCACTCCAGTGTTAATCTGCTCATCTGTCACTCCAGTGTTAATCTGCTCATCTATCACTCCAGTGTTAATCTGCTCATCTATCACTCCAGTGTTAATCTGCTCATCTATCACTCCAGTGTTAATCTGCTCATCTATCACTCCAGTGTTAATCTGCTCATCTACCACTCCAGTGTTAATCTGCTCATCTATCACTCCAGTGTTTATCTGCTCATCTATCACTCCAGTGTTAATCTGCTCATCTACCACTCCAGTGTTAATCTGCTCATCTATCACTCCAGTGTTAATCTGCTCATCTGTCACTCCAGTGTTAATCTGCTCATCTATCACTCCAGTGTTAATCTGCTCATCTATCACTCCAGTGTTAATCTGCTCATCTATCACTCCAGTGTTAATCTGCTCATCTACCACTCCAGTGTTAATCTGCTCATCTATCACTCCAGTGTTAATCTGCTCATCTATCACTCCAGTGTTAATCTGCTCATCTATCACTCCAGTGTTAATCTGCTCATCTATCACTCCAGTGTTAATCTGCTCATCTATCACTCCAGTGTTAATCTGCTCATCTATCACTCCAGTGTTAATCTGCTCATCTATCACTCCAGTGTTAATCTGCTCTTCTATCACTCCAGTGTTAATCTGCTCATCTATCACTCCAGTGTTAATCTGCTCATCTATCACTCCAGTGTTAATCTGCTCATCTATCACTCCAGTGTTAATCTGCTAAATTGTAATTACTTCGCTACTGTGGCCTATTTATTGCTTTACCTCCTCACGCCATTTGCACACACTGTTTATTTTCTATTGTGTTATTGACTGTACGCTTGTTTTACTCCATGTGTAACTCTGTGTTGTTGTTTGTGTCGCACTGCTTTGCTTTATCTTGGCCAGGTCGCAGTTGTAAATGAGAACTTGTTCTCAACTGGCCTCCCTGTATTATGACATCATATAGAACTACCTGGTTAAATAAAGGTGTATTATGACATCATATAGAACTACCTGGTTAAATAAAGGTGTATTATGACATCATATAGAACTACCTGGTTAAATAAAGGGGAAATAAAAACATAATAAATGTAATGTGAAAGCCGGTTCCTGTTGTGAGTCTTGATTGTGTTCATAGATGAAAAGGAGGACTCCAGGTGTAAGTCGATCCAAACATTGTTAGCACATAAAAGGCACGTTTCTTTATTGTGCTGTATTCCTCTGAGCATGCCACCCAAAACGCACACAAGGTCTCGGCTCTCCTGAGCGCATCCCTGATTAGGCTCAAATTCAATTTGGAATTCAATCAGCTCAGTTTGAATTGCGGCCTCATCCAGCAAGAGTATGGTATTCTTAGCAAGGGAGGAGAATTCCCCACCTGGGCGGACTGTGAAAGGATCATGTACAAACGCACTGATGTCCTGATATCCTTGGGCTGCTGTAGTCTTCAGATCTGGTGGAGAAGTTGTCCCTCAGCTGCTTGATGAAATCTTCCAAATCGGCCTGGTCCCTCTGCCTGTCGTTTCTTCAGCGTGCTGAAGTGCAGTAGCCTTCCAGAGGACAAGTCCAAATCGAACAACTCAAGCTTCCTAGTAAATTCCTCAAGTCCACGACTGTTTTCCCTCTTCCTTGTATCTGCAGATTTAACCCGTTTAATTTACAGAATGTCACCAAAAAAACAACATCTGAGAGGAATTCCTCAATTTCCAGAATACTAAGGAGGTCAGCTGCCCTCATGTAGCTTTTTCTGACAAAACCCCCAACCTGGTCATGCAGCTCCCAGAATCTCTCTGGAGCTTTTCCTTTACTCAGCCAGCGCACGTTGTTGTGAAGCAGGAGATCATCCTGGACGGCCTCCTCTGATTCTGTCACCAGCTGGTGGAAAAGACGGTGTTGTGTTGCTTGATGTCTCCCTGACACCGTTGATTATGCGCATTACTTTATCCATCACATCTTTTAGCTCAGCGTTTAGTCTGACACACAGCACACTCTGATGGATGAGACAATGTAAACCACGTTTAGTCTGACACACAGCACACTCTGATGGATGAGACAATGTAAACCACGTCTAGTCTGACACACAGCACACTCTGATGGATGAGACAATGTAAACCACGTTTAGTCTGACACACAGCACACTCTGATGGATGAGACAATGTAAACCAAGTTTAGTCTGACACACAGCACACTCTGATGGATGAGACAATGTAAACCACGTTTAGTCTGGACACACAGCACACTCTGATGGATGAGACAATGTAAACCACGTCTAGTCTGGACACACAGCACACTCTGATGGATGAGACAATGTAAACCACGTCTAGTCTGACACACAGCACACTGATGGATGAGACAATGTAAACCACGTTTAGTCTGGCACACAGCACACTCTGATGGATGAGACAATGTAAACCACGTTTAGTCTGACACACAGCACACTCTGATGGATGAGACAATGTAAACCACGTCTAGTCTGACACACAGCACACTCTGATGGATGAGACAATGTAAACCACGTTTAGTCTGACACACAGCACACTCTGATGGATGAGACAATGTAAACCACGTTTAGTCTGACACACAGCACACTCTGATGGATGAGACAATGTAAACCACGTTTAGTCTGAAGTTGGTGTCAAAACGTATAGAGTTGGAACGCATAGGTTTCCTATCGGTTCTAATTTTTTTAAAGGGTAATTGTACCCCATCACCAGGAAGGGCACCACACACATTTTGGGACCCCTAGCCCCTCAGGAAGTATTTTTAATCATTTTTTGAAAATCAAAAAAGTGCATTGGGAGAGAGTGTGGACTCTGTCGTTTTTTTGAAGAAAAATAAAAAATGTCCCAAAATGACCAAATATAGACCTGGTTACCCCCCCAAAAAACACCAGCTCGATCCCGAGATCCAACTACAAGCTTTTTAACTGCAGCAACTTTAAGATACGCTATTGGAGCTGGAATTACCGCGGCTGCTGGCACCAGACTTGCCCTCCAATGGATCCTCGTTAAAGGATTTAAAGTGTACTCATTCCAATTACAGGGCCTCGAAAGAGTCCTGTATTGTTATTTTTCGTCACTACCTCCCCGAGTCTGAGATTGAAGTCTTTGCAAACAGTGAAATTTTCATAGCAAACAAGACACACTGGCTTGGCATTGGAGAAAGATGGTAAGATGAATGCATATCTCTCTGTCCGTTCTTCCCTGAAACTTCCATTTTCATTACCCACCTTTCCTTTGCTCCTTTCTGAGAGCGACATGTTCTCTTGCTGTCAAGATAATTGTTCTGAACGAAGGTTGACGTTAAAAAAAGTAGTGTAGACTACAGTAGGCTACATAGACCTGTTTTTCCCCACCAATCAACACACAGAGAAATAAACAACACATTATAATTGAATAGAGATATTGGTGATTTTATTAACTTAATCAGATCTAAATTATTTTATTGTCACTGAATGTATTATGTACTAATCAAATATGTTAAACATGTTGTTCCATTTGTAGTGTAGGCCTATTCATTATGCTAATATTATATGCTAATTATGTTCTGGCCCGACGACTTTAACTCAGAAAGAAAATGTCCCGAAGCCAAACCTAGTTGACCAACCCTGTTTTATAGTATGCCATGGCCTTTACTGGCCAAAGGTTAAACTACTGTTATGTTTATGATATACTATGGTGTTGTGTCGCTAGACTTTGACCAGATATTATTGCATCCAAAGATCAACTGTACCTAGAACATAGATACAGAGCCACTTGTCATCAGGAAGGTGCTCTCTCAGCGCAACGGAAAATATCTCAATGACTTGACATGTTCAGGTTGTGAATTCAGGCTACAAGGTAAGAATCTTCCCAGGGATTATTGTAAAGTGTGTAGGGACATTAAATGTATGGTGTTATTTTAGTATAGTGAATGACAGTAAAACACTCAGATCTAACAGTCCATTTCACCTGGGACAGGTACGTGACAGTTCAATCATACAAAATGGAGCTAACTGGGCGTAGGCAAGTCAAATTCAAAAACATCTTGTTCATATATCGTATTTTACGATTCGGATATTGTGGTTATTTTACAATTTGTTCAAAATGTGGATGTATCATAGTTCTAAATCATCTTTCAGAATATCAGAACATGTGTTGTTTTCTAAATTACAATGATCTCCTGCTTCCTGTGTAATTTGGTATGAAACCACTGAACAGACTTTTCTTAACATTGTTATTATGAACTGAATTCAGTAACAGCAGAATAATAACATACCTGTTGAACAAAGCAACACTCTAGAATGAGAGACATTATTAAAAGACACAGTAACAGCAGAATAATAACATACCTGTTGAACAAAGCAGCACACTAGAATGAGAGACATTATTAAAAGACACAGTAACAGCAGAATAATAACATACCTGTTGAACAAAGCAACACACTAGAATGAGAGACATTATTAAAAGACACAGTAACAGCAGAATAATAACATACCTGTTGAACAAAGCAGCACACTAGAATGAGAGACATTATTAAAAGACACAGTAACAGCAGAATAATAACATACCTGTTGAACAAAGCAACACACTAGAATGAGAGACATTATTAAAAGACACAGTAACAGCAGAATAATGACATACCTGTTGAACAAAGCAGCACACTAGAATGAGAGACATTATTAAAAGACACAGTAACAGCAGAATAATAACATACCTGTTGAACAAAGCAACACACTAGAATGAGAGACATTATTAAAAGACACAGTAACAGCAGAATAATGACATACCTGTTGAACAAAGCAGCACACTAGAATGAGAGACATTATTAAAAGACACAGTAACAGCATAATAATAACATACCTGTTGAACAAAGCAGCACACTAGAATGAGAGACATTATTAAAAGACACAGTAACAGCAGAATAATAACATACCTGTTGAACAAAGCAGCACACTAGAATGAGAGACATTATTAAAAGACACAGTAACAGCGGAATAATAACATACCTGTTGAACAAAGCAACACACTAGAATGAGAGACATTATTAAAAGACACAGTAACAGCATAATAATAACATACCTGTTGAACAAAGCAACACACTAGAATGAGAGACATTATTAAAAGACACAGTAACAGCATAATAATAACATACCTGTTGAACAAAGCAACACACTAGAATGAGAGACATTATTAAAAGACACAGTAACAGCATAATAATAACATACCTGTTGAACAAAGCAGCACACTAGAATGAGAGACAATATTAAAAGACACAGTAACAGCAGAATAATAACATACCTGTTGAACAAAGCAGCACACTAGAATGAGAGACATTATTAAAAGACACAGTAACAGCAGAATAATAACATACCTGTTGAACAAAGCAACACACTAGAATGAGAGACATTATTAAAAGACACAGTAACAGCAGAATAATAACATACCTGTTGAACAAAGCAGCACACTAGAATGAGATACATTATTAAAAGACACAGTAACAGCATAATAATAACATACCTGTTGAACAAAGCAACACACTAGAATGAGAGACATTATTAAAAGACACAGTGAGACATTATTATTATTATTATTATGATTATTAATATTACTCTTATTAAATTGGTATTATTATTATTAGTTATCTATTAATTAAATCACCTGACTGTTTGGATGTGTCTGTTAGTAAATGTTTTATTTCTAAGAGATAATTAATCAAATAGAACATTTGACATTCAATAATTAGTTGTCATTGTGTTAACCACAACCAACATGTTGGATCTCTGTTCAGGGGTCAGTGCTCTAAAATGAGTCTCTCTGGGGAGAGAGAGGAGGGGGGCCCTGCCTCTAAAATGAGTCTCTCTGGGGAACATGACATCAAAGCTAAGAGGTGAGATTACAATATTGTTTAAGAAGTTTGTTTCTAAAACATTATATCCACAATTGTTTTACATTTATAATTTTTCATCAGAAATGATTGATTATGGGTAGCTTCATGTGTCTGTAAATTATTGTTGTTCTAAGATTATTTTTGTGTGTATGAATATTAATTGCTACTCCCAACAGTTAAAATGTTGTATTTCCATTAAAATATATATCATAAAATGCTGAGCACCAGGCTGAAAACCACTGATCTAAAACCTTTAGGATTTTCATCAACGCAACGTGGGGACACTGTGGGGACACTGTGGGGACACTGTGGGGATACTGTGGGGACACTGTGGGGATACTGTGGGGACACTGTGGGGATACTGTGGGGACACTGTGTGAGCACTGTGGGGACACTGTGGGGGCACTGTGGGGATACTGTGGGGACACTGTGGGGACACTGTGGGGGCACTGTGGGGACACTGTGGGGGCACTGTGGGGACACTGTGGGGATACTGTGGGGACACTGTGGGGGCACTGTGGGGATACTGTGTGAGCACTGTGGGGACACTGTGGGGGCACTGTGGGGACACTGTGGGGACAGGTGGGGGCACTGTGGGGGCACTGTGGGGACAGGTGGGGGCACTGTGGGGACACTGTGGGGGCACTGTGGGGACACTGTGGGGGCACTGTGGGGACACTGTGGGGGCACTGTGGGGACACTGGGGGCACTGTGGGGACACTGGGGGCACTGTGGGGACACTGTGGGGACACTGTGGGGACACTGAGGGGGCACTGTGGGGGCACTGTGGGGACACTGTGGGGACACTGAGGGGCACTGTGGGGGCACTGTGGGGGCACTGTGGGGACAGACATAAATCTCTTGGCATGTTTTATTAACTACATATGTTGTCTCTGATCTGGTATCAGTGACATGACATCATCATCTTTAGTCTAGATTAGACTAGAGACTGAAGGTCTGTTTATGTTGTGTTGAAGCCCAATCCATCAGGAGAGACCTGACTCACCCAGCTGTCTGTCCATGAAGAGTGACGGGTCTATAGACATTTTCTATGATTGCGAAGATGGAGACTTTTCTGCATTTACAGGGTAAGTAGTACTCATGGTACATATCAGGTATGTATTCACAGAGCGACAGCAGTCTGTCCATGAAGACTCCACTCTATGATACTGCCAATTACATGCACCAAGGGAGACATTTCTTCCATCACAGAGTAAATACTCCTAGTATATACCAGGTATCTAAATACTCATGGTATTGATACAAATAGCATGTTTGTGTTCAAAATGTTAAGCACAGGGTCTACAAATCCCAGGGCACGTAAGAGACAAGGTTTTAAAAAATCTAACTTTTAAAAGTTTATATTGTGTTAACTCATACCAAAATAATGTTGTTGACACGTCCTTTACTCATATTTGTGACTAGAACATAATTTGGAGAAAAATAGTTCCAAAACCCCACCTCAAACTGGTATCTCCATCCGACTGTTTAAACAATGCTGCTATTTCCTCATAGAACATGATGTCATGTTGGCTCTTTGGCAGAGCTGACCAATCAGCGGTCAATCTATGAAAATATTCGTAATGATCGTTATACGCTCACGCCATTCTGTTGTTGGGGTACGCCCACACCATTCCCATTCAACATACCGGTCGGACCTCTGGCAGTCTCTATGGGGGTGCCACAGGGTTCAATTCTCGGGCCGACTCTTTTCTCTGTATACATCAATGATGTCGCTCTTGCTGCTGGTGATTCTCTGATCCTCCTCTATGCAGACGACACCATTCTGTATACTTCTGGCCCTTCTTTGGACACTGTGTTAACAAACTTTCAGACGAGTTTCAATGCCATACAGCTCTCCTTCCGTGGCCTCCAACTGCTCTTAAATACTAGTAAAACTAAATGCACGCTCATCAACTGATTTCTGCCCGACTAGCTTCACTACTCTGGACAGTTCTGACTTAGAATATGTGGACAACTACAAATACCTAGGTGTCTGGTTAGACTGTAAATTCTCCTTCCAGACTCACATTAAGCATCTCCAATCCAAAATTAAATCTAGAATCAGCTTCCTATTTCGCAACAAAGCCTCCTTCACTCATGCTGCCAAACATACCCTCGTAAAACTGACTATCCTACCGATCCTTGACGTCGGCAATGTCATTTACAAAATAGCCTCCAACACTCTACTCAGCAAATTGGATGTAGTCTATCACAGTGCCATCTGTTTTGTCACCAAAACTCCATACACTACCCACCACTGCGACCTGTATGCTCTCGTTGGCTGTCCCTCACTGCGTATTCGTCGCCAAACCCACTGGCTCCAGGTCATCTATATGTCTTTGCTAGATGAAGCCCCCCCTTATCTCAGCTCACTGGTCACCATAGCAACACCCACCCATAGCACGCACTCCAGCAGGTATATTTCACTGGTCATCCCCAAGCCAAAAATCACTGAAGCTGGAGTCTCCCTCTCTAACTTTAAGCATCAGCTCTCAGAGCAGCTTACCGATCACTATACATATACACAGCCCATCTGTTAATAGCACACCCAACTACCTCATCCCCATATTATAACTTACCCTCTTGCTCTGTTGCACCCCAGTATCTTTACTTCATCATCTGCACATCTATCACTCCAGTGTTAATGCTAAATTGCAATTATTTCGCCACTATGGCCTATTTATTGCCTTACCTCCCTAATCTTACTACATTTGCATACACAGTACATAGATTTTTCTATTTTTCTTTTCTTTTGTGTTATTGACTGTACGTTTGTTTATGTGCAACTCTGTGTGGTTGTTGTCGCGCTGCTTTGCTTTATCTTGGCCAGGTCGCAGTTGTAAATTAGAACTTGTTCTCAACTGGCTTACCTGGTTAAATAAAGGTGAAATAAAATGTTAAAATAAAAACTGAATTACCATTTTTTAGAAGGAAAACTATTTCACTCATATTTTAATAGATTTTAGGTCAGATTTCATATACATCTGGAAACACTGGACAGTTACTTTTTTAGCTCGATCATCTGAGCTAGAGTTTACGAACACATTCACATAAACAAACTTAGTTCCAGATATGAATCAAATCAAATTGTCTTGGCCACATACACATGATTAGCAGATGTTATTTACAATGACGGTCTAGGAACAGTGGGTTAACTGCCTTGTTCAGGGGCAGATTTTTACCTTCTCAGCTCAGGGATTCGATCTAGCAATCTTTCAGTTACTGGCCCAACGCTCTAACCACGAGGCTAACTGCCGCCACAGACATACATGGTATTACATGTTATACATAATTATTATACATAAGTCATTGCCAAAAGCACAAGACATACTGTTGCATGTAGGTCTATATTATTTATGGATTGATCATATAGAAATATCAAAACATTATTTTAACTACTACAAAGGAATTACATGTGGCTCAGGAACCACTGACTCGCTGCATTATTCTACAGTATTATCAAGACACCTGCTGTTATTTCTTAACTACTTAGGACAGCTCACAAGGTGTCCTAAATATCTGCCGACTAGGTGGGACTAGAGACTTCATGCATAGCTTTCATTTATACCCATAAGTGTAAAATGTCTTTATTCTCAGCACTTATGCGACCAATTCTCTACTCTGAGACGCTTTGTGGATATGGGCCCAAATATCAACATATTGTTATAAAAAACTTAGAATGTTTGTTTAACATAATAATAATAAATGAATATTACTAATGTAACCCACTGTAAAGACTGGGTTTAGTTGATTGTGTTGCACTGCTCATGTCCGCGTTCTGGAACTGCCCGCGTTCCCGTACAGAACTGTCCCCGTCCACGTACAGAACTGCCCGCGTCCACGTACAGAACTGTACGGGTCCCCGTACGGTGTGGCGCCAAGCATATTGTCCGGTTACGAGCAGAGTGGGCTGAGGTGATCTTAGGGAATAACGACGGAGTTTGTTACAGTGTTGAGACACCAAAGATTATTGTTCAATTCGCTTTTTGCTTTACGGTCAGGGACAGTATGAGTGTAGCCAGATCCTTTTCACTCTCTGTCCTTGTTTCATTTTGTGGTTCACCGGATTCATCATCATCATCGAGACGAGGGACAGACGAACGACCAGCCAGCTAGCTAGCTACTCTACCAGCAGCATCCTAGTTATCCTAGCTAGTCGGTTCAGCTCGGTAAGCTAGCTAGCTACTCTACCAGCAGCATCCTAGTTATCCTAACTAGTCGGTACAGCTCGGTAAGCTAGCTAGCTACTCTACCAGCAGCATCCTAGTTATCCTAGCTAGTCGGTACAGCTAGGTAAGCTAGCTAGCTACTCTACCAGCAGCATCCTAGTTATCCTAGCTAGTCGGTACAGCTTGGTAAGCTAGCTAGCTACTCTACCAGCAGCATCCTAGTTATCCTAGCTAGTCTTTACAGCTAGGTAAGCTAGCTAGCTACTCTACCAGCAGCATCCTAGTTATCCTAGCTAGTCGGTACAGCTCGGTAAGCTAGCTAGCTACTCTACCAGCAGCATCCTAGTTATCCTAGCTAGTCGGTACAGCTAGGTAAGCTAGCTAGCTACTCTACCAGCAGCATCCTAGTTATCCTAGCTAGTCGGTACAGCTAGGTAAGCTAGCTAGCTACTCTACCAGCAGCATCCTAGTTATCCTACCTAGTCGGTACAGCTCGGTAAGCTAGCTAGGTACTCTAACAGCAGCATCCTAGTTATCCTAGTTAGTCGGTACAGCTCGGTAAGCTAGCTAGCTACTCTACCAGCAGCATCCTAGTTATCCTGTCCTCCCTCTCTCGTTGATGGATACTGGCTACCTCTGTCCAGTTCTCTTCTCTTCACTAGATGGACAGTAACTTTAGTGTTTAACCCCTCTGTGTCCAAGGACCGAACTGTTGAATATTATTTTCAGGGTGCCTCAGTAGGCTGGACACATGACATTTTTACCTTATGACAATATTACCTTATGTCCCTAGTTATGAAGTAATCGCTAAAAAACAGGCCTTATTTTAGGTCATGTTTCTCCCTGCCAGCTCCTATTAGTTCTATTGAACTCACCTTCTGAACATTCTATTCCAGCTCATTGTTCTGCGTCACAATGGCATCTTCTCTATTGTTATCAATGAGACCTGTCCACATTAACCGTGAACACTGACCTCAGGTAACTAATTATTAACAGGGTTACAGCTTCTCTATTGTTATCAATGAGACCTGTCCACATTAACCGTGAACACTGACCTCAGGTAACTAATTATTAACAGGGTTACAGCTTCTCTATTGTTATCAATGAGACCTGTCCACATTAACCGTGAACACTGACCTCAGGTAACTAATTATTAACAGGGTTACAGCTTCTCTATTGTTATCAATGAGACCTGTCCACATTAACCGTGAACACTGACCTCAGGTAACTAATTATTAACAGGGTTACAGCTTCTCTATTGTTATCAATGAGACCTGTCGACATTAGCCGTGTACTCTGACCTCAAGTAACTTATTCATTAAAAGGGTTATGGCTACTTTGTGAGTACACTCCCTGTTCACCTGTGTACACATTGTGGTAATCCACATACCAAGCAATGGCTGGCGCATAGCCATCAAACTTTAAACATTTTCTTGACATGGTTAACCATATTTGTTTTCAGAAAAAGGTATACAACCTAAACAAAACGCCAGTCCCTGTCCTCTTTTCAAGATGTGGCCGATTTAAACAGCCAGAACACTTTTTTTTTATTAAGAAATACAACTTTTTTTGACAACTTGTTGTTTCTAAATGATTTGACATGCATCGAAATGTTTGTTCGTAGACATCTAATTGAGTGAATGCTGGTCAGGTTCACTGAGTTCCAAACCAAATGGAAGGTCTAGATCATTGATCTTCTACCTCAGATTATGAGCTTAGCAGGTGTCGTGAATGAGTTATGTAGTACCCACAGAAGGCCACAGGGAGGAGCGAGAGAGATATAAACCCAAACTTTTTTTTTGTCTTGAATACCACAAACCTAACAATTTTATTTGTTTATTTTTACATTTATTTCACCTTTATTTAACCAGGTAGGCAAGTTTAGAACAAGTTCTCATTTACAACTGCGACCTGGCCAAGATAAAGCAAAGCAGTTCGACACATACAACAACACAGAGTTACACATGGAATAAACAAACGTACCGTCAATAATACAGTAGAAAAACCATCTATATACAGTGTGTGCAAATGAGGTAAGATAAGGAAGGTAAGGCAAGAAATAGGCCATAGTGGCAAAGTAATTACAATATAGCAATTAAACACTGGAATGGTAGATGTGCAGTAGATGAATGTGCAAGTAGAAATACTGGGGTGCAAAGGTGCAAGATAAATAAATAAATACACTAGGGGATGAGGTAGTTGGTTGGGCTATGTACAGGTGCAGTGATCTGTGAGCTGCTCTGACAGCTGGTGCTTAAAGCTAGTGAGGGAGATAAGTGTCTCCAGTTTCAGTGATTTTTGTAGTTCGTTACAATCATTGGCAGCAGAGAACTGGAAGGAAAGGCGGCCACAGTAGGAATTGGCTTTGGGGGTGACCAGTGAGATATACCTGCAGGAGCGCGTGCTACGGGTGGGTGCTGCTATGGTGACCAGCGAGCTGAGATAAGGCAGGGCTTATCAATCAAATGTATTTATAAAGCCCTTTTTACAACAACAGATGTCACAAAGTGCTATACAGAAACTCTAACCCTACGTATGACCTATTTTATCGCTAACCCCTTAACCCTAATTCTAGGGAAGGGTAGGGTAGCCTAGGACACTTTCAGAACCTATTATAGTGATAATATTATATTAGTAAATAGCAGGTTGATTAATTAATTTGTTTTTCTCAACCAGATGTGACTGAACTAATGTTCAGACTTATTGATAATCGTTATTTCAATGAAGTACAGTGGGGCAAAAAAGTATTTAGTCAGCCACCAATTGTGCAAGTTCTCTCACTTAAAAAGATGAGAGAGGCCTGTAATTGTCATCATAGGTACACTTCAACTATGACAGACAAAATGAGGAAAAAAAATACAGAAAATCACATTGTAGGATTTTTAATGAATTTATTTGCAAATTATGGTGGAAAATAAGTATTTGGTCACATACAAACAAGCAAGATTTCTGGCTCTCACAGACCTGTAACTTCTTCTTTAAGAGTCCGTGTTGCCCAGCGACAGCCCCAAAACATCATTGCTCTAGAGGAGATCTGCATGGAGGAATGGGCCAAAATACCAGCAACAGTGTGTGAAAACCTTGTGAAGACTTACAGAAAACGTTTGACCTCTGTCATTGCCAACAAAGGGTATATAACAAAGTATTGAGATAAACTTTTGTTATTGACCAAATACTTATTTTCCACCATAATTTGCAAATAAATTCATTAAAAATCCTACAATGTGATTTTCTGGATTTTATTTCCTCATTTTGTCTGTCATAGTTGAATTGTACCTATGATGACAATTACAGGCCTCTCTCATCTTTTTAAGTGAGAGAACTTGCACAATTGGTGGCTGACTAAATACTTTTTTGCCCCGCTGTATATAGCATTTAGCAAAACACATGATTATTTGTCTCTCTGAAATGAAACCATCAAGTGATTTTAAATAAATACATGTCTGTCATTGAACAACCACATGCTATGATTAGATAGTGAAAAAACACACCAATCTCTTTCAAAATGTCTTTTAGAAAAAAAATATACATACTTAAATATAATCTAATTTACCAATATTTCTGAAAAGTCATATATAGCATTTTGGAATGAAACTCTTCTTATGTTTCCCCATCTGAGCTCAGAGTGGATGAGAGATGTAATGTTTGACTCTGTTGTGTTGAAGCCCAATCAAGCAGGAGAGACCAGCCTTCCCTGTTCCCAGCTGTGTGTCCATGAAGAGTGACTGGTCTATGGAACCTCCTACACAGTTTAGAGAGGGAGACTTTTCTACTGAACAAAGGTAAGAAGAACTCATGGGTCATGGTCAGTGAGTTAAACAACACTGTCTCTAGTCATTTCTCCTCTCCCATTTTCCAATTTCTTCTTGTTGTTTTCATAATCCATAGGCTAATCCTTCTGTCCATTTTCATAGTCCTAAAACAATATTAAACAAACACAATGTTCCCTCCCTGTGTGTGTGTGTGTGTGTGTGTGTGTGTGTGTGTGTGTGTGTGTGTGTGTGTGTGTGTGTGTGTGTGTGTGTGTGTGTGTGTGTGTGTGTGTGTGTGTGTGTGTGTGTGCGCACTACCTGGATGAGGAGATGTAATCTCATGTTTTGTCCACAGAAACCAACAGAAGAGATCAGAGTCAGAGATTCTCAGTGGTCAGTCTTCCCAGAGTCATCAAACAGACCTGGCCTCCATATTCAGTGTATGTGGTCCTGTTATGTACATTTGTTTTTGTTTACCTCGAGTAAAGTTGATCTGTCAATCATTCATTAATGTGTTAATGAGAAAGCATTTCTTCTCTTGCTTAACTTATTGACTTGATTTATTTCAGTTGCTTGAAGAGAATATTATGACATTTGTGAAGTACGAGCTGAAGATGTTCAAGAGGATTCTAAGTACAGAACTCCCACAAGGCTTTGAGAGTCAGAAGCAGGATAAGGAAGTGGTGGATGCTGAAGATGAGAAGCAGGAGAGCAGTGCCAGAGAGGGGGCTCTGAAGATCACACTGCACGTCCTGAGGAAAATGAACCAGAAGGAGCTTGCTGACACACTGGAGAAATGTAAGATTTGTCTGCCTTACGTTAAATGCTGTTTTATAACATTTAAAAGCTGTAGCTAAAGTACAGCTAAAGTAGCTGTGTAACTCAATGATATTGTAGCAGCCTTAACACAACACCTAGTGACCTCATTAAGTAGCAGCAGGGATGTGATGTGGTGATTAATTTAGAGAGAGAGAGAGAGAGAGAGAGAGAGAGAGAGAGAGAGAGAGAGAGAGAGAGAGAGACAACTTTATTAATACCATCAAAATACCAATAATAATATAATCAGTCACACCAGTCAAGAGAATTAATGTTTATAATTTAAACTTTATAATTAATATGATTATATTTTAAACTTTAATTGAAACAGTCCAACAATACGATAAGCATTAAAACACACTGTGTTATTTCTAGATTCAGATGAGCTTGCAGTGATCTGCCAACGTGAACTCAAATCTAATCTAAAGAAGAAGTTTCAATGTGTATTTGAAGGGATCGCTAAACAAGGAAACCCAACACTTATCAATAAGATCTACACAGAGCTCTACATCACAGAGGGTGGAACAGGAGAGGTCAATAATGAACATGAGCTGAGACAGATTGAGACAAAAACCAGGAAACAAGCAAGACCAGAGACTGCAATCAAATGTAACGACATCTTCACACCCTTAACTGGACAAGACAAACTTATCAGAACTGTTCTGACAAAGGGAGTCGCTGGCATTGGAAAAACAGTCTCTGTGCAGAAGTTCATTCTGGACTGGGCTGAAGGAAAAGCAAATCAGGATGTCCAATTTGTATTTTCATTCCCTTTTCGGGAGCTGAATTTGATGAAAGGTGAAAAACACACTTTCATTGAACTTCTCAATCACTTCTCAATGGAAACCAAACAATCAAGAATCTCCAACTACAACAACTACAAAGTTCTGTTCATCTTTGATGGTCTGGATGAGTGCCGACTGCCCCTAGACTTCCAGAAGAACAAGATCTGTTGTGACGTCACAAAGTCAACCTCAGTGGATGTTCTGCTGACAAATCTCATCAAGGGAAATCTGCTTCCCTCTGCTCTCCTCTGGATAACTACCCGACCTGCAGCAGCCAATAAGATCCCTTCAGGGTGTATTGACCAGGTGACAGAGGTACGAGGGTTCAATGACCCACAGAAGGACGAGTACTTCAGGAAGAGATTCAGTGATGAGGACCTCGCCAGCAGAATAATCTTACACATAAAGACATCAAGGAGCCTCCACATCATGTGCCACATTCCAGTTTTCTGTTGGATCTCTGCAACAGTCCTTGAACACATGCTGAAACATAAGAGAGAAGAAATGCCCAAGACTCTGACTGAGATGTACACACACCTTGTGGTGTTTCATACCAAACAGAAGAATGAAAAGTATCTTGGGAAAGAAGAGACAGGTCCACACTGGAACAAAGAGAGCATTCTGTCACTGGGAAAACTGGCTTTTCAACAGCTTGTCAATGGCAATCTGATTTTCTATGAAGAAGACCTGAAAGAGGCTGGCATTGATGTCAATGAAGCCTCAGTTTACTCAGGATTGTGCACACAGCTCTTTAGAGAGGAATGTGGGCTGTACCAGGACAAGGTGTACTGCTTCGTGCATTTGAGTATTCAGGAGTTTCTGGCTGCTTTATATGTGTTCCTCTCATTAATCAACAACAATAAGAATCTAATGGCCAAACCTCAATCAACGTCCAAGAACCTTTCTGTGCTTTTCAGAGACAAGCATAAAGTTAATGTCTACAAGAGTGCTGTGGATAAAGCCTTACAAAGTGAGACAGGAAACCTGGACCTGTTCCTCCGCTTCCTTCTGGGCCTCTCACTGGAGTCCAATCAGAAGCACTTACGAGGTCTTCTGAAAAAGACAAGAAGCAGCTCACAGAGCCATAAAAAAACAGTAAACTACATCAAGGAGAAGATCAAAGAGAATCCCTCTCCAGAGAGGTGCATCAATCTGTTCCACTGTCTGAATGAACTGAATGACCATTCTCTGGTGGAGGAGATCCAACACTACCTGAGAACAGGAAGTTTCTCTAGAGCCGAACTGTCACCTGCACAGTGGTCAGCTCTGGTCTTTGTGTTGCTGACTTCAGAAAAGGAGCTGGCTGTGTTTGACCTGAAGAAATACTCCAGATCAGAGGAAGGTCTTCTGAGGCTGCTGCCAGTGGTTAAAGCCTCCAGAGTTGTTCTGTGAGTACATAAAATGACAAATAACAACTAATCATCATGAAGCAATTTTCAGTTTAGGGAAAAATATGTATTATAATATGTTTATATTATTATATTGAATAACATTTTGAAAAAATGCATTGATTTATGACCATACAATTCTAGGAGACGGAAGATTAATCTATATGTTGTTTGAGAGATTAAACCAAATGTTTCTGTCATTGTCCTTCTACACTACTCGTTAAATTAACATTGTGTTTGTGAAGTCATGATGATCTCTTTGTCAGGCTGTCAGGCTGTGGAGTCACAGAGGAAGGCTGTGCTCATCTGGTCTCAGCTCTGAAGTCAAACCCCTCACACCTGAGAGAGCTGGATCTGAGTAACAATGACCTGAAGGATTCAGGAGTGAAGCTGCTCTCTGCTGGACTGGGGAATCCCCACTGTAAACTGGAGACTCTGAGGTCAGTATTCCTGTAGTTGGTCAACAAGTGATAACTGTTCACCAGATCCACGTGTTTACCAGGCACACATAGTCCACACCATGTGTGTTTGGACAGTGAAGCTTACAGTTTTAAATTTGGTGCTATGCTCCAGCATTTTGGATTTGAGATAGAATTTTTCATAATGTAACATTATATTTGAGGTTCATTGTGAGAGGTTAGTATGTTTTGTTGTAGCCTCTGTAACTCTCTCTCTCATTATTATTCATGATCTTTCTCAATCATGGCTTTCACAGGCTTGATGTAGTCATCACGTTCAAAGATTTTGCGACCAAATGCTATACTTTTGACTACTTTAATACAATATAAGTGAATTGGTCAGAATTAGAGGTCGACCGATTACGATTTTTCAACGCCGATAACAATACCCATTATTGGAGGACCCAAAAAATATTTTTATATATAAATATATTTGTAATAATGACAGTTACAACAATTCTGAACGAACACCAATTTTAACTTAATATACATAAATAAAATCAATTTAGTCTCAAATAAATAATGAAACATGCTCAATTTGGTTTAAATAATTCAAAAACTGTCACGAGAATTTTGTTCTCAATTGTAGACATAAACTAGCAATCAGGCTTTGAATAATTCCCAGAGGTTGTTAATGAAGAATTAGACAAAGTCCGAAATCTGCAATAGGTCAGGTTGTTTATTCATGAGAATTCTGAACTCCAAATGTGAACACAGTCTTTTATATTGTACATGCAAATGAGCTGAATACGAATGAGCTCCACATTCTCTAGGCAACAGTACTTTTCCACAGTATAACTTCATGGCTCATCACTTTCTGCAACATAATTCAATCTGGACAGTTCCTAGCCGTGTCTCCCTTCCTGAAGATGGGGAAGGCCTCTTCTCTGTAGTTTGGTTCACAAGGATTCCTTGTTCTCCCAAATACCCTCGTCTTACATTGCAAGATAGTACCACCATGTTCTAGCCTCTATACATTTCTAGACACACACACATTAATTGGATAATTTTCTTATAACCCTAACCCTATTGCATACAATTTCAGATTGAGAATATTCTTAGTCATTACAAATTCCTCTATCAAAAACACAGTGTTAGAGAAGAATGTAAAAGTGCTATATGTGCCATGTAAAAAAGCTAACATTTAAGTTTCTTGCTCAGAACATATGAAAGCTGGTGGTTCAATATTCCCAGTTCTTCAATATTCCCAGTTACAAAGTTTTAGGCTGTAGTTATAATGACACATTGACTATTTCTCTCTATACCATTTGTATTTCATACACCTTTGATTATTGGATGTTTGAATAGGTACTTTACTGTCACGGTGTGTGCTACTGGGGTGAAATCAGGTGCAGGAGAGCGGAGCGTGTCGTAAACACTTTAATGGCACAACAAACAAAA
Source organism: Brachymystax lenok tsinlingensis (assembly GCA_030435695.1). Lineage (NCBI taxonomy): Eukaryota > Metazoa > Chordata > Actinopteri > Salmoniformes > Salmonidae > Brachymystax > Brachymystax lenok. Next base: position 61,379,370 of record CM059791.1, read on the forward strand.
GAAGGAACGCAAACAACGCATCAATATATTCTAGGCCACTAAATAAAGTGTCACAATAAACACAGTCCAAGTGACGCACAAAAATACAAATACGGGTTAACAACCGTTACCCGGAGAAAATGAGCCTGTAAAACACACAATCAACAATGATAATTCCACACAATGACATGACATATTCACCAGAAATCAAATCATAGACTCAATTATAATATAATAAACACATAAATACGAGCCTTTGGTCATTAATATGGTCAAATCCGGAAACTATCCTCCTAAATCAAAGCTTTTATTAATCTTTCAGTGAAATACGGAACCGTTCTGTATTTTATCGAACGGGGGGACAATTCTAAGTTTAAATATTGCTGTTACATTGCACAACCTTCAATGTTATGTCATAATTATGTAAAATTCTGGCAAATTAGTTTGCAACGAGCCAGGCGGCCCAAATTGTTGCATATACCCTGACTCTGCTTGCACAATGCAAGAGAAGTGACACAATTTCCCTAGTTAATATTGCCTGCTAAAATTATTTTATTTTAACTAAATATGAAGGTTTAAAAATATATACTTCTGTGTATTGATTTTAAGATGATGTTGATGCCAGCCATTGATGTTTGTGGTCAGGTACATTTGTGCAAAGATTGTGCTTTTTTTCGGCAATGCACTTTTGTTTAATCATCACCTGTTTGTCGAAGTTGAAGAATTCGATTCAATGATAAATTAACAGCCACCGCATTGATTATATGCAACGCAGGACAAGCTAGTTAACCTAGTAATATCATCAACCATGTGTAGTTAACTAGTGATTACATTGAGGGAAAAAAAGTATTTGATCCCCTGCTGATTTTGTACATTTGCCCACTGACAAAGAAATGATCAGTCTATAATTTTTATGGTAGGTTTATTTGAACAGTGAGAGACAGAATAACAACAAAAATCCAGAAAAACGCATGTGAAAAATGTTATAAATTGATTTGCATTTTAATGAGGGAAATAAGTATTTGACCCCCTCTCAATCAGAAAGATTTCTGACTCCCAGGTGTCTTTTATACAGGTAACGAGCTGAGATTAGGAGCACACTCTTAAAGGGAGTGCTCCTAATCTCAGTTTGTTACCTGTATAAAAGACACCTGTCCAGAGAAGCAATCAATCAATCAGATTCCAAACTCTCCACCATGGCCAAGACCAAAGAGCTCTCCAAGGATGTCAGGGAGAAGACTGTAGACCTACACAAGGCTGGAATGGGCTGCAAGACCATCGCCAAGCAGCTTGGTGAGAAGGTGACAACAGTTGGTGCGATTATTTGTAAATGGAAGAAACACAAAAGAACTGTCAATCTCCCTCGGCCTGGGGCTCCATGCAAGATCTCACCTTGTGGAGTTGCAATGATCATGAGAACGGTGAGGAATCAGCCCAGAACTACACGGGAGGATCTTGTCAATGATCTCAAGGCAGCTGGGACCATAGTCACCAAGAAAACAATTGGTAACGTGAAGGACTGAAATCCTGCAGCGCCCGCAAGGTCCCCCTGCTCATGAAAGCACATATACATGCCCGTCTGAAGTTTGCCAATGAACATCTGAATGATTCAGAGGACAACTGGGTGAAAGTGTTGTGGTCAGATGAGACCAAAATTTAACTCGACGTGTTTGGAGGAGGAGGAATACTGCCTATGATCCCAAGAACACCATCTCTACCGTAAAACATGGAGCTGGAAACATTATGCATTGGGGGTGTTTTTCTGCTAAGGGGACAGGACAACTTCACCGCATCAAAGGAACGATGGACGGGGCGATGTACCGTCAAATCTTGGGTGAGAACCTCCTTCCCTCAGCCAAGGCATTGAAAATGGGTTGTGGATGGGTATTCCAGCATAACAATGACCCAAAACACACAGCCAAGGCAACAAAGGTGTGGTTCAAGAAGAAGCACATTAAGGTCCTGGAGTGGCCTAGCCAGTCTCCAGACCTTAATCCCATAGAAAATCTGTGGAGGGAGCTGAAGGTTCGAGTTGCCAAACGTCAGCCTCAAAACCTTAGTGACTTGGAGAAGATCTGTGAAGAGGAGTGGGACAAAATCCCTCCTGAGATGTGTGCAAACCTGGTGGCCAACTACAAGAAACGCCTGACCTCTGTGATTGCCAACAAGGGTTTGCTACCAAATACTAAGTCATGTTTTGCAGATGTGTCAAATACTTATTTCCCTCATTAAAAATGCAAATCAATTTATAAAAATGTTTACCTGCGTTTTTCTGGATTTTTTTGTTATTCTGTCTCTCACTGTTCAAATAAATCTACCATTAAAATTATAGACTGATCATTTCTTTGTGAGTGGGCAAACGTACAAAATCAGCAGGGGATCAAATACTTTTTTCCTTCACTGTACACTGTCACCTCATATAAAACATTTGATCTGAAATCCAAAATGTTAGATTATAGTGACACATTTAAAATGTTAACTTCACAGTCGAAATGGATATGTTGTGGACTGTATACTCAATACAATCTAAACCTGATACCTCACTGTCTGTCTTTTGACTGATACTGCTTTTTAAACTGATCTGGTAAGTCTACCCAAATATTTGTACTATACATTTTTCTCTCTGCAAGTAACATTATGATAATTTATAACAATGAAACATCCATTAATAAAAAGATATGGCAGGTTTCAGGACAGTGATGAATCTGAAAATGTTGAAAAATATACTGCCACTATTTAAACTACCAAAGACTAGCAGTGTATTTTAATATGATTTTACTCTTTGTCAGGCTTTCAGGCTGTAGAGTCACAGAGGAAGGCTGTGCTTTTCTGATCTCAGCTCTGAAGTCAAATCCCTCACACCTGAGAGAGCTGGATCTGAGTAACAACGACCTGTGGGAATCAGGATTGAAGCTGCTCTCTGCTGGACTGGGGAATCCCCACTGTAAACTGGAGACTCTGAGGTCAGTATTCCTGTAGTTGGTCAACAAATGATAACTGTTCACCAGATCCATATGTGTTTACCAGGCACACATAGTCCACACTATATGTGTTTGGACAGTGAAGCATACCATTTTGTCACAAGTGTAGAGAGGAGTAGGCAGGAGGCAGTCGCAGGTTTAGAACTACTGAATTGATTGAAGCACCATAGATAAAAGCGGGACGAAACCCAACGTGCAAAATAATAAAGTACTCAGGAAATATTAAGAGAGATTCCTCTCAGGAAAGCAACATTTACAATGACCGACAAAGACAAATGACAGAGGGAGTATATATACAGAGAGAGAACGGCCAGGACGTCCCACGCAGGAACCCAGCACCTCTTCGGGACCGTACCCCTCCCAGGCAACCAGTTACTGGAGAGAACCTCCACGACGTTGTGAGTCCAACAGGCTGCGGACGGGGTACGCCAGGGCCCCCTCGATGTCCAAGGGAGGGGGATGTGCATCGTGGGGTCCAGCACTAGTCAAGGGACCAGCTGCCACCGGCCTGTGGAGAGATGCATTAAATGAGGGTGAGAAATAGTAATTGACGGGGATCTGTAATCTGTACGTTGACTCTACTCACGACTTTGAACTGCCCCACAAACTGCGGGCTCAGCTTCCGGCAAGGCAGGCGGAGAAAGCCGCTACCCGGAGGTGAGGCTGACCATGACCCCCAGTCATTCCTTGAAGGCCTTCCAGACCACGGACGAACACGATGCCCTCCGGGATTCCGTAGTGGTGGAAGACATGAGAGAAGAGAGCCTCCGCGGTCTGCATGGCCGTAGGGAGATCAGGCAGAGGAATCAAATGACAGGCGTTTGGAAAACTGGTCCACAACGACCAGGATGGTGGTGTGCCCCTCCGAGTGGTCTTTGACAAAGTCCACGGATAGAACAGGGTTGTTGTGGAACCGGCAGTGGGTGGAGTTTGCCATAGGGGAGATGTCTCGGTGTCTTGCACTGTGCACAGGTGGAGCAGGAAGAGACGTAAATCCGGAAGTACTGGGCCAAGGTGGGCCACCAGTACTTGGCGATATTATGGGCTATACCCGGGTGCCCCGACACAGGTGCTGTGTGTGCCCAGACGAGGAGACAGAAGGCACGTAGATACTGTGGCATCCTGTGGCAGGGCTCAACGGATGTCCGTGTCCACATTACACACGACAGGAGCCACAATGCGGGACAGGGGAAAAATGGGTGTCACTTTCTCGCACCAATCCTCTGTCTGTGTCATGCACCCACCTGGCCTGACGTGGGTTCAGCCTCTTCGCTGCTCGAATATACTCTAGGTTCCGGTGGTCCATCCAAACAAGGAATGGTGTTGAGCACCATCCAGCCAGTGCCGCCTTGTTTTTAGTGCGGCCAAAAACTCGCAATCTCCCACGTTGTAATTCCTCTCTGCAGGAGAGTAGAAGGCGCAATCCAGTGCATTGTGAGAGAACATCCCCTACTCCTTTTCAGCCTCTTCAAAAGGGACCTGACATGAGAGACATGTTGCTTGCGTGTAGTGGAGTACACCAAGATGTCGTCTATGTACACCACTACACAGCAACCGTACATCTCTCTAAACACCTCGTTAATGAAGGTTGAAACACCGAAGGTGCATTTGTCAGGCCGTATTCGTTCTGGTGCTGAAGGCGGTCTTCCATTCATCCCCCTCTCTGATGCGCACCAGCTTGTAGGCACTGCATAAATCCAATTTGGTAAAGTACTGAGCACTGTGCATCTGTTCGATCACAGTGGGTTTGAGAGGCAGGGAATAACTGAATTTATTAGTTGCCTTATTCAGTATCCGGTAATCGATACAAGGGCGGAGACCTCCGTCCTTCTTCTTCACGAAAAAGAAGCTGGAGGAGGCCGGAGAGGTCGATGGACGGAGGAATCCTTTGCCCAGCGCCTCCTGGACGTAGACCTCCATGGCTTTGGTCTCTGCATGCGAGAGTGGGCAGATGTGCCCCCACGGGAGGGTAGAACCAGGCAGTAGGTCGATAGTGCAGTCGCATGGCCACTGAGGGGACAGGCACGTGGAACGAGTCTTCGAAAAAGCCACCTGTAGGTCCCGATATTCCTCCGGGATAGGGACATGGGTGGCCTGGTCCGGACTTTCCACAAAGGTGGCACAGATACACAAGGAGACACCTCCCCTGACACTCATGCGACCAACCCAACAACCTCCTCTCTGTCCACCAGTTATGCAACTGTAACCAGGGGAAACCTAAAACTGCAGGAGAGTCTAAGAAGAGGAAAGTGATGCGTTCATGGTGGTTGTGATCAACTGTAAGAGAAATTGGAATCATGGTCTGGCACATCAGTCCTGTTCCTGGGGTAGGGGGTTGTAAAGGGACTAGAGGAATGCCTAATGATAAGGTCCCTGGCCGGTCTAGGAAAATGCCTGCAGCACTTGAGTCCACTAGGGCAGGACTCAGTGGGGTGCCAGGATAGTCCGGGAAGGTGACAGGAAGGAGGGCAGGCTGGGTGGACAGAGAAGAGCAAGGCACGTCCACGCCTACCTGGGAAGGTGACAGGGAGGAGGATGGGCTGGGTGGACAGAGAGGAGCAAGGCACATCCACGCCTACCTGGGAAGGTGACAGGGAGGAGGATGGGCTGGGTGGACAGAGAGGAGGAAGGCACATCCATGCCTACCTGGGAAGGTGACAGGAAGGAAGACGGGCTGGGTGGACAGAGAGGAGCAAGGCACGTCCACGCCTACCTGGGAAGGTGACAGGGAGGAGGATGGGCTGGCTGGACAGAGAGGAGCAAAGCACATCCACGCCTACCTGGGAAGGTGAAAGGAAGGAAGACGGGCTGGGTGGACAGAGAGGAGCAAGGCACGTTCACGCCTACCTGGGAAGGTGACAGGGAGGAGGATGGGCTGGGTGGACAGAGAGGAGCAAGGCACATCCACGCCTACCTGGGAAGGTGAAAGGAAGGAAGACGGGCTGGGTGGACAGAGAGGAGCAAGGCACGTTCACGCCTACCTGGGAAGGTGACAGGGAGGAGGATGGGCTGGGTGGACAGAGGCACATACAAGGCCTACCTCGGAAGGTGCAGGAACGCTCCTTGGCCTGTCGCTTCTTCGCCTGGTCTCCTTTTGGGACAGGTGTTCCAGGGGTGGTTGACTCCCTGCAGTAGGAGCAGAGACCCTGTTGACGGTGGCGTTGAAGGTGCCTCTGGGGGAAGGTGCGTCATACCCACCTCCATGGGCTCAGTCTTTCTGGATGTTCCTGGGAGAGACCACGAACCCCCTGGATGGGCGACGACGAGCATGAGCAAATCCAGCGTGAGGTTCTCATCACAACAGGCCAACTCGGTCTGGACGTCCGCCTGTATCCCGTGGAAAACCGTCAACAGGGCCTGGTCGTTCCAGCCAGTGGACGCAGCCACCGTCCAGAAATCCAGACTCTGTTCTGGACCCTTGGCGTAGACGGAGGAGACGCTCACCTCCTTCTCGACCTTCTGTTGGGTGGTCGAAGACGGCACGGATGAGTTGTGTAAGGAGCTCATAGGATTGCACTTCTGGAACGTCCCTCTCCCAGATGGAGTGTGCCCACTCCAGAGCCCAGCTTGTTAGCACCGAGATCACCAAGGCCACCATCACGTCCCGGCATGACGGGCAAGGTGGAGGTCACACTGTAGGAGAAACCCCCTACAGTGAGCTGGGGTGTGGTCAAACCGCTCCGGGAGGGGCAGGTGGACGTTGCTGATTGGACCGGGTGATGTAGATGGTGGTGGCATGGCTGGAACGATGGGAGTCCCGAGGTGCTCCAGGCACAAGATGTGGTGGAGGAGTCGGTCATAATAAAGTAAAATATTCCTGAGAATCCTCTCAGGAAGACAAGCAACATTTACTATGACAGACAAAGACAAATGACAGAGGGAGTATATACAGTCGTGGCCAAAAGTTTTGAGAATGACACAAATTTTCACAAAGTCTGCTGCCTCAGTTTGTATGATGGCAATTTGCATATACTCCAGAACGTCATGAAGAGTGATCAGATGAATTGCAATGAATTGCAAAGTCCCTCTTTGCCATGCAAATGAACTGAATCCCCCAAAAACATGTCTGGCGGCATTTCAGCCCTGTCACAAAGGACCAGCGGACATCATGTCAGTGATTCTCTCGTTAACACAGGTGTGGGTGTTGACGAGGACAAGGCTGGAGATCACTCTGTCATACTGATTGAGTTTGAATAACAGACTGGAAGCTTCAAAAGGAGGGTGGTGCTTGGAATCATTGTTCCTCCTCTGTCAACCATGGTTACCTGCAAGGAATCACGTGCCGTCATCTTTGCTTTGCACAAAAAGGGCTTCACAGGCAAGGATATTGCTACCAGTAAGATTGCACCTAAATCAACCATTTATCAGATCATCAAGAACTTCAAGGAGAGCGGTTCAATTGTTGTGAAGAAGGCTTCAGGGCGCCCAAGAAAATACAGCAAGTGCCAGGACCGTCTCCTAAAGTTGATTCAGCTGTGGGATCGGGGCACCACCAGTACAGAGCTTGCTCAGGAATGGTAGCAGGCAGGTGTGAGTGCATCTGCACGCACTGTGAGGCAAAGACTTTTGGAGGATGGCCTGGTGTCAAGAAGGGCAGCAAAGAATCCACTTCTCTCCAAGAAAAACATCAGGGACAGACTGATATTCTGCAAAAGGTACAGGGATTGGACTGCTGAGGACTGGGGTAAAGTCATTTTCTCTGATGAATCCCCTTTCCGATTGTTTGGGGCATCCGGAAAAAAGCTGGTCCGGAAAAGACAAGGTGAGCGCTACCATCAGTCCTGTGTCATGCCAACAGTAAAGCATCCTGAGACCATTCATGTGTGGGGTTGCTTCTCAGCCAAGGGAGTGGACTCACTCACAATTTTGCCCAAGAACACAGCCATGAATAAAGAATGGTACCAACACATCCTCCGAGAGCAACCTCCCAACCATCCAGGAACAGTTTGGTGACGAACAATACCTTTTCCAGCATGATGGAGCACCTTGCCATAAGGCAAAAGTGATAACTAAGTGGCTCAGGGGAACAAAACATCAATATGTTGGGTCCATGGCCAGGAAATTCCCCAGACCTTAATCCCATTGAGAACTTGTGGTCAATCCTCAAGAGGCGGGTGGACAAACAAAAACCCACAAATTCTGACAAACTCCAAGCATTGATTATGCAAGAATGGGCTGCCATCAGTCAGGATGTGGCCCAGAAGTTAATTGACAGCATGCCAGGGCGGATTGCAGAGGTCTTGAAAAAGAAGGGTCAACACTGCAAATATTGACTCTTTGCATCAGCTTCATGTCATTGTCAATAAAAGCCGTTGACACTTAAAAATGCTTGTAATTATACTTCAGTATTCCATAGTAACATCTGACAAAAATATATAAAGACACTGAAGCAGCAAACTTTGTGAAAATTAATATTTGTGTCATTCTCAAAACATTTGGACACGACTGTATACAGTGATAGAGTGGGGATTGAAACCAGGTGTGTGTAATGATGACGAGACAAGTCCGGGGTTGATGAGTGCAGCAGGTTCTGCAGCAGCTAGAAGGCCGGTGACACCGAACGCCTGAGCTGGACAGAAGAGGGAGCTAAAGAGAAGGCTGGTGTGACAGTTTTATATTTGGTGCTATGCTCCATCATTTTGGATTTGAGATAGAACATTCTATAGTAGGTGACAGTACAGAATGTCACCTTTTATTTCAAGGTATTCATAAATATACACTTTACTGTTTAGAAATGAATGCACTTTAAGTAAGTCGTAAGTGTTTGGACAAATTAATTTAGTCAAACATTTAGTATTTCGTCCCATATTCCATGCCTGCAGTGATTACATCACGCTTGTGATTCTACAAACTTGTTGAATTCATTTGCAGTTTGTCTTGGTTGTGTTTTGGATTATGTTTTTCCTAATAGAAACGTAATGGTGAATAATGTCCTGTCATTTCGGAGTCACTTCACTTGTGTTGTCAGTAAGAATAGAAGATGTTTCTGAACACTTCTACATTCATGTGAATGCTACCATGATTATGAATAATCATGAATGAATCGTGAATGATGATGAATAACAAAGTTATAGAGGCACAAAGATCAGAAAGAATCTCACCTCTCCTGCTATTGGCAATGGTGAGAGGTTAGCATGTTTTGTTGTAGCCTCTGTCACTCTCTCACTCATTATTATTTTTCATGATTTGTATTAATCATGGCATCATCAGGATTATTTTAGTAGTGTTTAGAAAGATGTTATCTACTTACTTATAAAGAAAATTACTCCAGTCGTCATCCACCATTCAGTTACTATTGGGCAAAACATAACCCAAAACACAACCAAAATAAACTGCAAATGAATATCATATGAAACATTTGATCTCAAATCTAAAATGTTGGAGTATAGAGACACATTTAAAATGTTAGCTTCACTGTCAAAATAGATATGATGTGGACTGTATACTAAATACAATCTAAATCTGATACTTCACTGTCTGTCTTGACTGATACTGCTTTTTAAACTGGTCTGGTCAGTCTACTCAGATATTTGTACTATACAGTTGAAGTCGGAAGTTTACATACACTGAGGTTGTAGTCAATAACTTGTTTTTCAACCACTCCACACATTTCTTGTTAAACAAACTATAGTTTTGGCAAGTCGGTTAGGACATTTACTTTGTGCACGACACAAGTAATTTTTCCAATAATTGTTTACAGACAGACTATTTCACTTACAATTTGCTTTATCACAATTCCAGTGGTTCAGAAGTTTACATGCACTAAGTTGACTATGCCTTTAACCTCTTAGGGCTCTTATCCAGATACCGGGATACAATTCGACAACATCCGTTGAAAAATAATTCAGAGCACCAAATTCAAAATACAAAAACCGTAATATTAAACATTCATGAAAATACTAATGTTATGTAGGATTCTTTAGCTTAGAATCTTGGTAATCAAACTTAGTTGTTCAATTTACAATAGGCTTTACTGCGAAATCATAGCATTTTCTTTTGTATGAGGACAGCGCCCCGCATAAATTCAGCATAATAATTTTTTCCAAAGCAGCACGGGCATCGCAAAATCCGAAATAGTGATAAAATGAATCACTTACCTTTGAAGATCTTCCTCTGTTAGCAATCCCAAAGGTCCAAGCTACACAATAAATGGTTGTTTTGTTCAATAAAGTCCCTCTTTATATCCCAAAAACTCTGTTTGGTTGGCGCGTTTGATTCAGTAATCCACCCGTTCCAACTCCTTCAACATACAGACAAATGAAACAAAAAAGTTACCGGTAATGTAGTGGCTCTACAGCAGGTCTTACGAAACAAACGCAGGAAGCCGGTTTACACACTCCTTATTTTAATAAGGGACAAAAATCTACCAACGTAGATAAGAACTGCTCACACACCAAGCCACAAACACGAAACAATCACGGACAACACTGATGGGGGAACCGAGGATTAAATAACACATGTAATTAGGGTAATGATGACCAGGTGTGAATAATGACAAGACAAAACAGAAACTGAGAAATGGATCGGTGGTGGCTAGAACTCCGGTGACGTTGACCACCGGTAGACGCCCGAACCAAGAGCGGGACCAACTTCAGCTGAAGTCGTGACAGTACCCCCCCTCCTTTACGCGCTGCTCCAGCAGCGCACCGACACCGGTCTCGGGGACGACCCGGAGGACGAGACACAGGGCGCTCCGGGTGGAGGCGGTGAAATTTCCCGCAGCAGTGAAAGATCCAGGATGTCCACCACCCGCTCCCCGCTTCTCTCCTCCAGACCGTACTCCTCCCACTCCACGAGGTACTGAAGGCCCCCTGCCCGACGCCTTGAGTCCATTATCGCTCGGACTGCATTACGCCGGGGCCCCCTCGATGTCTAGCGGGGGCGGAGGGACCTCCAGAATCTCAGGTCCCTGGAGTTGACCAGCCACCACCGGCCTGAGGAGAGACACATGGAACGAGGGGTTAATACGGTAGTCTGGGGGAAGCTGTAACCTATAACAAACCTCGTTCAGTCTCCTCAGGACTTTGAACGGCCCCACAAACCGCGGCCCCAGCTTCCGACAGGGCAGGCGGAGGGCCAGGTTTCGGGTCGAGAGCCAGACTGGTGCGAACACCGGAGCCTCACTGCGGTGGCGGTCGGCGCTCTCCTTCTGCCGCCTCACGGGTCGTTGCAGGTGCACGTTGGCGGCTTCCCAGATCTCCACAGAGCGCCTAAACCATTTGTCCACCGCAGGAGCCTTGGTCTGGCTCTGATGCCACGGTGCCAGAACTGGCTGGTAACATAACACACATTGGAATGGGGACAGGTTAGTAGAGGAGTGACGGAGTGAGTTCTGGGCCATCTCTGCCCAGGGAATGAACACCACCCACTCTCCCGACCGGTCCTGGCAATACAACCTCAGAAACCTACTCACATCTTTGTTTACTCGTTCCACCTGCCCATTGCTCTCAGGGTGAAACCCTGAGGTAAGGCTGACCGAGACCCCCAGATGCTCCATGAAAGCTTTCCACACCCTAGACGTGAACTGGGGACCCCGATCAGACGCTATGTCCTCAGACACCCCGTAGTGCCGAAACACGTGGGTGAACAGAGCCTCCGCGGTCGGCCGCTGTGGAACGGGTAGAGGTAGTAATTTACCTTTGGGCAGGTGATTAGGTGCCTTGTACTGTGCGCACACCGAGCAGGAGGAAACGTAAACCCTCACGTCCTTCGCTAACGTAGGCCACCAGTATTTTTCACTAAGACAGCGCACTGTCCGGCCGATGCCCGGATGACCAGAGGAGAGTGATGTGTGTGCCCAAACGATCAATCGGTCACAGACATCGAATGGAACGTACACACGCCCATCGAACGGAATGTACACACGCCCACACTGAGGGGGAGTGGGTTCTGTACGCTCCGCCCGCTCTATATCTGCGTCCAGCTCCCATACCATCGGTGCCACCAGGCAAGAGGCACGAAGTATGGGAGTGGGATCGATGGACCGCTCCTCCGTGTCATACAGCCGGGACAGTGCGTCTGCCTTTATGTTCTGGGAACCTGGTCTAAAAGAGAGTGTAAAATCAAAACGTGTGAAAAACATGGCCCACCTTGCCTGACGAGTGTTCTGTCTCCTCGCCGCCCGGATGTACTCCAGATTGCGGTGGGCCGTCCAGATGAGAAAAGGGTGTTTAGCCCCCTCAAGCCAATGCCTCCACGCCTTCAGAGCCCTCAAGACAGCCAACAACTCCCTGTCTCCCACATCATAGTTTCGCTCCGCCGGGCTGAGCTTCTTAGAAAAAAAGACACAGGGACGGAGTTTTGGTGGCGTACCCGAGCGCTGCGACAGCACAGCTCCTATCCCAGCCTCGGACGCGTCCATCTCAACTATGAATGCCAGAGAGGGATCCGGATGAGCCAGCACGGAGGCCGAGGTAAACCGATCCTTCAGGTGACCAAAAGCTCTGTCCGCTTCAGCTGACCAACGCAGTCTCACCGGGCCCCCCTTCAGCAGTGAGGTAAATGGGAGCCGCTACCTGCCCGAAGCCCCGGATAAACCTCCGGTAGTAGTTGGCAAACCCTAAAAACCGCTGCACCTCCTTAATCGTGGTTGGAGTCGGCCAATTACGCACAGCTGAAATGCGGTCACTCTCCATCTCCACCCCGGACGTTGAAATGCGATATCCTAGGAACGAGACGGACAAATGGAAGAACAGACACTTCTCAGCCTTGACGTACAGGTCATGCTCCAACAGTCGCCCAAGCACCCTGCGCACCAGAGACACATGCTCGGCGCGTGTAGCGGAGTATATCAATATGTCATCGATATATGCCACTACACCCTGCCCAAGCAGGTCCCTGAAAATCTTGTCTACAAAGGATTGGAAGACTGATGGAGCATTCTTCAACCCGTACGGCATGACAAGATACTCATAGTGACCTGAGGTAGTACTAAATGCTGTCTTCCACTCGTCTCCCTTGCGGATATGCACCAGATTGTAAGCGCTCCTGAGATCCAGTTTCGTGAAAAAGCGTGCCCCGTGTATTGACTCGATAGCACTGGCTATGAGAGGCAGCGGGTAGCTGTACCTCACAGTGATCTGATTGATACCTCTATAGTCAATACACGGGCGAAGACCCCCATCCTTCTTCTTCACGAAAAAGTAACTCGAGGAGGCAGGTGAAGTGGAGGGCCGAATGTATCCCTGTCCCAGAGATTCTGCCACATGTCTCCATAGCTGCCGTCTCCTCCTGTGACAGAGGATACACATGACTCATGGGAATTGCAGCGTCTACCAGGAGATTTATCGCACAATCCCCTCGTCGATGAGGTGGTAATAGCGTCGCCCTCTTCTTACTGAAGGCGAGAGCCAAATCAGCATATTCTGAGGGAATGTGCACGATCGAGACCTGGTCTGGACTTTCCACCGTAGTCCTACCGATTGAAACACCTACACACCTGCCCGAGCACCCTCGTGACCACCCCTTGAAAGCCCTCTGTTGCCACGAAATATTGGGGTCATGATAGGCCAACCAGGGTATGCCCAGCATCACAGGGAACCCAGGAGAATCAATAAGGAAAAAATTAAATACGCTCCTTATGACTCCCCTGCGTCACCATACTTATTGGAGCTGTGGCCTCCCTAATCAGCCCTGACCCCAATGGTCGACTGTCTAAGGCATGCACAGGGAAATGAACATCAAGAGACACAATGGGAATCCCTAAACTAAGTGCAAAGGTACGGTCAATAAAATTCCCAGCTGTGCCTGAATCTACTAGCGCCTTATGCTGGGAATGCGGGGAACACTCATTAAACTCTATCAACACAAACATGTGAGCAACAGGGAGCTCTGGGTGAGTTTGGTGCTTACTCACCTGGGGTGACACAACAGTGCTCTGCCTGCCTCCTCGACTCCCTGAAAAAAAAAAAAAAACACAGACCAGCAGTGTGTCCTCTGCGGCCACAGCTGGTGCAGGGAGTGGCTCCTCCTCTGGTCCCCCTTAGCGCAGTCCCTCCTAGCTCCATAGGGGTCGGAGCGGAGACGCTGGAGGATGGAATCGGCAGACCCCGATCTGGACGTCCGGGGGTAGCCAGCAGGTTATCCAAGCGAATGGTCATGTCCACCAGTTGGTCCAGATTGAGTGTATTATCCCTGCAGGCCAGCTCCCGACGGATGTCCTCCCGCAGACTGCACCGGAAATGGTTGATCAGGGCCCGCTCATTCCATCCTGCGCCTGCGGCCAGGGTACGGAAATCCAGAGCAAAATTCTGTGCGCTCCTCGTCCCCTGTCTTAAGTGGAAGAGGTGTTCACCCGCCGCTCTCCCCTCTGGTGGATGGTCGAAAACCGCCCAGAAACGGCAAGTGAACTCCTCATAGTGATCCAACGCCGCATCCTCCTCTCCCCATACGGCGTTGTCCCACTCCAGAGCTCTCCTGGACAAACAGGAGACGAGGGCGGAAACACTCTCTCGTCCTGAAGGAGCTGGATGAACGGTTGCCAGGTTGAGCTCCAGCTGGAGCAAGATCCCCTGGCACCCGGCAGCCGTACCATCATACTCCCTCGGGAGAGAGATTCGAATCCCACTGGGACCAGATGGCTCACACACCGAGCCACAAACATGAAACAATCACGGACAACACTGATGGGGAACAGAGGATTAAATAACACATGTAATTAGGGTAATGATGACCAGGTGTGAATAATGACAAGACAAAACAGAAACTGAGAAATGGATAGAACTCTGGTGACGTCGACCGCCGGTGGATGCCGGAACCAGGAGAGGGACCAACTTCAGCTGAAGTCGTGACAGGTAAACCTTGTCGAAACAATTCAAACAACGTTTCTAATCGAACCTCAGGTACCCAAATATCTAAATAAACTATACAATTTAAGACGGAATATACTACTTTCAATACTGGAGAAAAATAACGAGGAGCGCGCACTCATTCACGTGCGACACAAGACTGGAGTCCTTCTGAGGGACAGTTCGTAAAACTACAAATACTTCTTCATTTTTCAGAAAACAAGCCTGAAACCCTTTCTAAAGACTGTTGACATCCAGTGGAAGCCATAGGAACTGCAATCTGGGAGGAATTATTTTGAATATCCCATAGACAAGTCAAAATCTGCGTGCTAATTATTAGACTTTCCAATAGGAATGCATCCTGGATGGATTCTCCTCGGGTTTTCGCCTGCCGTATCAGTTCTGTAATACCCACAGACATTATTTTAGTCGTTTTAGAAACTTCAGAGTGTTTTCTATCTATATGCATACCCTAGCTTCTGAACCTGAGTAACAGGCAGTTTACTTTGGGCACGTTTGTCATCCATACTTCAAAATACTGCCCCCTAGCCCGAAGAAGTTAAACAGCTTGGAAAATTCCATAAAATGATGTCAAGGCCTTAGAAGCTTCTGATAGTCTAATTGACATCATTTGAGTCAATTGGAGCTGTACCTGTGGATGTATTTCAAGGCCTTCCTTCAAACTCAGTGCCTCTTTGCTTGACATCATGGGAAAATCTAAATAAATCAGCCAAGACCTCATAAAAGAAATAGTAGACCTCCACAAGTCAGGTTCATCCTTGGGAGAAATTTCCAAACGCCTGAAGGTACCACGTTCATTTGTACAAACAATAGTACACAAGTATAAACACCATAGGACCACGCAGCATTCACACCGCTCAGGATGGAGATGTGTTCTGTCTCCTAGAGATGAACGTACTTTGGTGCGAAAGCGCAAATCAATTCCAGAACATCAGCAAAGGACCAGAAAGGCCACTCAGCAAGGAAGAAGCCACTGCTCCAAAACCGCCATAAAAAAGCCAGACTACGGATTCCAACTGCACATGGGGACAAAGATCGTACTTTTTGGAGAAATGTCCTCTGGTCTGAAAAAACAAAAATAGAACTGTTTGGCCATAATGACCATCGTTATGTTTGGGTGGATAAAGGGGGAAGCTTGCAAGCCGAAGAACACCATCCCAACCTTGAAGCACGGGGGTGGCAGCATCATGTTGTGGGGGTGCTTTGCTGCAAGAAGGACTGGTGCACTTCACAAAATAGATGGCATCATGAGGGAGGAAAATGATGTGGATATATTGAAGCA
Source organism: Brachymystax lenok tsinlingensis (assembly GCA_030435695.1). NCBI lineage: Eukaryota > Metazoa > Chordata > Actinopteri > Salmoniformes > Salmonidae > Brachymystax > Brachymystax lenok. Next base: position 61,395,419 of record CM059791.1, read on the forward strand.
ACATCTCAAGACATCAACCGGGAAGTTAAAGCTTGGTCGCAAATGGGTCTTCCAAATGGACAAGGACCCCAAGCATACTTCCAAAATGATGGCTTAAGGACAACAAAGTCAAGGTTTTGGAGTGGCCATCACAAAGCCCTGACCTCAATCCCATAGAACATTTGTGGGCAGAACTGAAAAAGCGTGTGCGAGCAAGGAGGCCTACAAACCTGACTCAGTTACACCAGTTGTCAAGAGGAATGGGCCAAAATTCACCCAACTTATTGTGGGAAGCTTTTGGAAGGCTACCCGAAACGTTTGACACAAGTTCAACAATTGAAAGGCAATGCTACCAAATTCTAATTGAGTGTCTGTACACTTCTGATGTGATGAATGAAATGAAATCTACTATTATTTCACATTCTTAAAATAAAGCGTTGATCCTAACTGACCCAAGAGAGAGAATTTTTACTAGGATTGAATGTCAGGAATTGTGAAAAACTGTGTTTAAATGTATTTGGCTAAGGTGTATGTAAACTTCCAACTTCAACTGTATCTGCAGGAAATACTTTGATAATTTGTCAATTCTAATAATGAAACATCAGTTTATGCTTGTTCAATGAACCATAAACAATTAATGAACATGCACCTGTGGAACGGTCGTTAAGACACTAACAGCTTACAGACGGTAGGCAATTATCACAGTTATGAAAACTTAGAACACTAAAGAGGCCTTTCTACTGACTCTGAAAAACACCAAAATAAAGATATCCAGGGTCCCTGCTCATCTGCATAAACGCGCCTTAGGCATGCTGCAATCTGGCATGAGGACTGCAGATGTGGCCAGGGCAATAAATTGCAAAGTCCGTACTGTGAGAAGCCTAAGACAGCGCTACAGGGAGACAGGACGGACAGCTGATCGTCCTCGCAGTGGCAGACCACGTGTAACAACACCTGCACAGGATCGGTACATCCGAACATCACACCTGCGGGACAGGTACAGGATGGCAACAACAACTGCCAGAGTTACACCAGGAACGCACAGTGCTCAGACTGTCCGCAATAGGCTGAGAGAGGCTGGACTGAGGGTTTGTAAGCCTGTTGTAAGGCAGGTCCTCACTAGACATCACCGGCAACAATATCACCTATAGGCACAAACCCACCGTCGCTGGATTAGATAGGACTGGCAAAAAGTGCTCTTCACTGATGAGTCGTGGTTTTGTCTCAACAGGGGTGATGGTCGGATTCGCATTTATCATCGAAGGAATGAGCGTTATATCGAGGCCTGTACACTGGAGCAGGATCGATTTGGAGGTGGAGGGTCCATCATGGTCTGGGGCACTGTGTCACAGCATCATCAGACTGAGCTTGTTGTCATTGCAGGCAATCTCAAAGCTGTGTGATACAGGGAAGACATCCTCCTCCCTCATGTGGTACCCTTCCTGCAGGCTCATCCTGACATGAACCTCTAGCATGACATTGCCACCAGCCATACTGCTCGTTCTGTGCGTGATTTCCTGCAAGACAGGAATGTCAGTGTTCTGCCATGGCCAACGAAGAGCCCGGATCTCAATCCCATTGAGCACGTCTGGGACCTGTTGGATCGGAGGGTGAGGGCTAGGGCCATTCCCCCCAGAAATGTCCGGGAACTTGCATGTGGCTTGGTGGAAGATTGGTGTAACATCAAGAACTGGCAAATCTGGTGCAGTCCATGAGGAGATGCACTGTAGCACTTAATCCAGCTGGTGACTAGACCAGATAATTACTGTTACTTTTGATTTTGACCCCCCCTTCGTTCAGGGACACATTATTCCACACATGTCTGTGGAACTTGTTCAGTTTATGTCTGTTGTTGAATCTTATGTTCATACAGATATTTACACGTTAAGTTTTCTGAAAAATAAATGCAATTGACAGTGAGAGGATGTTTCTTTTTTTTGCTGAGTTTAGATATGGCAGGTTTCAGGACACTGATAAATCTGAAAATGTTGAAAAAGTTTACTGACACTATCTTCAACACCAAAGAATAACAGTGTGATTTTAATATGATTTGACTTTTTGCAGGCTGTCAGGCTGTGGAGTAACAGAGAAAGGCTGTGCTTCTCTGGTCTCAGCTCTGAGGTCAAACCCCTCACATCTGAAACAGCTGCACTTGAGTAACAATCACCCAGGAGACTCAGGAGTCAAACTGCTCTCTGCTGAACTGGGAAATCCCCACTGTAAACTGGAGACTCTGAGGTCAGTATTCCTGTAGTTGGTCAACAAGTGAACTGTTCACCAGATCCACATGTGTTTACCAGACACAAATAGTCCACGCCACATGTGTTTGGACATTGAAGCTTACAGTTTTAAATTTGGTGCTATGCTCCAACATTTTGGATTTGAGATCAAATGTTTCATATTAGGTGACAATACAGAATGTCACCTTTTATTTAAAGGTATTCATAAATATATATTTTACTGTTTAGATATTCCATGTCTGCAGTGATTACATCAAGGTTGTGATTCTACAAACGTGTTGAATGCATTTGCAGTTTGTCTTGGTTGTGTTTCGGATGATGTTTTTCCTAATAGAAACTGAATGGTGAATAATGTCCTCTCATTTTGGAGTCACTTCACTTGTATTGTCAGTAAGAATAGAAGATGTTTCTGAACACTTCTACATTCATGTGGATGCTACCATGATTATGAATAATCACGAATGAATCGTGAATAATGACGAATAAAAAGTTATAGAGGCAAAAAGATCAGAAAGAATGCTAACCTCCCCTGTTATTGGTAATGGTGAGAGGTTAGCATGTTTTGTTGTAGCCTCTGTTACTTTCTCACTGATTATAATTCATGATTCATTCATGATTTTTCTTAATCATGGCATCATCAGGATTAATTTAGTCGTGTTTATAAACATGTTATTTACTCACTTAGAAAGGACATTACTCCAGTCATCATCCACCATTTTAATATTGGGCAAAACACAACCCAAAACACAACCAAAACAAACTGCAAATGCAACCAACGAGTTTGAGTCACACGATTGATGTAGTCATTGTGTTCAAGGAATATCTGACCAAATACTAAACTTTTGACTACTTTAATACACTATGAATGAATTGGTCAGAATACCTATGACTTCTTCAAATGCGTGGAATAGATACATGAAGTGACTTATTTTCTAAACATGAAACAGATACGTATGAAAATACCTTCAAATAAATGGTGACATTATATACTGTCACTTCATATGAAACATTTAATCTGAAATCTTATCTGTTGAAATAGATAGACTTTTAAAATGTTAGCTTCGCTGTCAAAATAGATATGGTGTGGACTATATACCCAATACAATCTAAATCTGATACCTCACTGTCTGTCTTTTGACTGATACTGCTTTTTAACCTGGTCTGGTCATTATACTCTAATATTTGTTAATATGCATCTTTCTATCTACAATCAACACTTAGATAATTTGTCATTTCTAAAAATGATACATTCATATATGAATAGATATGGCAGGTTTCAGGACACTGATATATCTGAATATGTTGAAAAAAATATACTGTCACTATTTTCACCACCAAAGAATAGCAGTGTGATTTTAATCTGATTTGACTCTTTGCAGGCTGTCAGGCTGTCTAGTCACAGAGGAAGGCTGTGCTTCTCTGGCCTCAGCTCTGAGGTCAAACCCAACACATTATTCATGCATGGGTTACAATGTAAGCAGGGAAAGCTGAGCGTAACATTTTAATACAACATGTCTGTCATTGTATTTCTTCTGTGATGGCAGACTCACTGACTGTAAACTCAGAGACACATCCTGTAAAGTGTTGGCCTCAGTTCTCAGTTCAAACACCTCACACCTGAGAGAGCTGGATCTGAGTAACAATGACCTGAAGGATTCAGGAGTGAAGCTGCTCTCTGCTGGACTGGGGAATCCCCACTGTAAACTGGAGACTCTGAGGTCAGTATTCCTGTAGTTGGTCAACAAGTGATAAATGTTCACCAGATCCACATGTGTTTACCAGGCACACATAGTCCACACCATATGTGTTTGGACAGTGAAGCTTACGGTTTTAAATTTGGTGCTCTGCGCTAACATTTTGGAGTTGAGATAGAATGTTTCATATTAGGTGACAGTACAGAATGTCACCTTTTATTTAAAGGTATTCATTCACATATATTTTACCGTTTAGATATGAATGCAGTTATGTATGTGTCAAGATCCGTGTGTAGCTGGTGCAAAAATAGTCAGGCGCAGGAGAACAGGACTGAGTGGGCAAAAACGCTTTACTCAAATAACCAACAATCAAAAATGCTAAGCGCGTAATACATAAACTCATTGCCAAACGCAAACAAGCGAGGATTACTTGTTAGATACTACTGCATGGTTGGAACTATAAGCACAAGCATTTTGCTACACTCGCATTAACATCTGCTAACCATGGGTATGTGACCAATACAATTTGATTTGATTTGAGGCAGACAACGGCTGAACAATAAACAAGCACACACAAAGACATGGGGGAACCAGAGGGTTAAATACACAACAGACAATGATGGGGAATGCAAACCAGGTGTGTGAAAAACAAGACAAGACAAATGGAAAATTAAAAGTAGATTGGTGATGATTAGAAGACCGGTGACGTCGACCACCGAACGCCGCCCGAACGAGGACGGGAACCGACTTCAGTCGAAGTCGTGACAGTATATAGTTCTCCCATTTGAAAAAGTCTGAATTATTTTGACAAATTAATTTAGTCAAAAGTTTAATATTTGGTCCAATATTCCATGTCTGCAGTGATTTCATCAAGCTTGTGATTCTACTAACTTGTTGAATTCCTTTGCAGTTTGTCTTGGTTGTGTTTTGGATGAAGTTTTTCCTAATAGAAACTGAATGGTGAATAATGTCCTGTCATTTTGGAGTCACTTCACTTGTATTGTCAGTAAGAATAGAAGATGTTTCTGAACACTTCTACATTCATGTGGATGTTACCATGATTATGAATAATCAGGAATGAATTGTGGATGATGATGAATGAGAAAAACACAAAGATCATACCCCCTCTGTTATTGGTAATGGTGAGAGGTTGGCATGTTTTGTTGTAGCCTCTGTTGTTGGTAATGGTGAGAGGTTAGCATGTTTTGTTGTAGCATCTGTTATTGGTAATGGTGAGAGGTTAGCATGTTTTGTTGTAGCCTCTGTTATTGGTAATGGTGAGAGGTTAGCATGTTTTGTTGTAGCCTCTGTTATTGGTAATGGTGAGAGGTTAGCATGTTTTGTTGTATCCTCTGTTATTGGTAATGGTGAGAGGTTAGCATGTTTTGTTGTAGCCTCTGTTATTGGTAATGGTGAGAGGTTAGCATGTTTTGTTGTTGCCTCTGTTATTGGTAATGGTGAGAGGTTAGTATGTTTTGTTGTAGCCTCTGTTATTGGTAATGGTGAGAGGTTAGTATGTTTTGTTGTATCCTCTGTAACTTTCTCACACATTATTATTCATGATTCATTCATTATTTTTCATTGCTTCATCAGGATTAGTTTAGTAGTGTTTATAAGCATGTTATCTACTCACTTAGAAAGAAAATGACTCTAGTCACCATCCACCATTTTAATATTGGGCAAAACACAACCAAAACAACTGCAAATGCAACCAACGAGTTTGAGTCACAAGCTTGATGTAGTCATTGCGTTCAATGAGTTTGGGACCAAATACTAAACTTTTGACTACTTTAATACACTGTAAGTGAATTGGTCAGAATACTTATGACTTCTTCAAATAGGGGGACTAGATACATAAAGTGCTTTTATTTCTCTAAATGGTGAAACATATGTATTAAAATACCCTTAAATAAAAGGTGACATTATATACTGTCACCTCATATGAAACATTTGATCTGAAATCCAAAATGTTGGAGTATAGAGCCACATTTAAAATGTTAGCTTCACAGTCAAAATAGATATGGTGTGGACTGTATACTCAATACAATCTAAATCTGATACCTCACTGTCTGTCTTTTGACTGATACTGCTTTTTAAACTGGTCTGGTCAGTCTACTCACATATTTGTTAATATGCGTCTTTCTATCTACAAGCAATACTTGGATAATTTGTTGTTTCTAATAATGATACATGAATTTATGAATAAATATGGCAGATTTCAGGACACTGATAAATCTGAACATTTAGAAAAATATACCGCCACTATTTTCACCACCAAAAGAATAGCAGTGTGATTCTAATATGATTTGACTCTTTTCAGGCTGTCAGGCTGTCTAGTCACAGAAGAAGGCTGTGCTTCTCTGGTCTCAGTTCTCAGTTCAAACCCCTCACTCCTGAGAGAGCTGGACCTGAGTAACAATGACCTGAAGGATTCAGGAGTGAAGCTGCTCTCTGCTGTCCTGGGGAATCCCCACTGTAAACTGGAGACTCTGAGGTCAGTATTCCTGTAGTTGGTCAACAAGTGATAACTGTTCACCAGATCCACATGTGTTTACCAGGCACACATAGTCCACACCATATGTGTTTGGACAATGAGGTCTACAGTTTACATTTGGTGCTATGCTCCAGCATTTTGGATTTGAGATATAATGTTTCATATTAGGTGACAGTACAGAATGTCACCTTTTATTTGAGGTTAAAGGTGAGAGGTTAATATGTTTTGTTGTAGCCTCTGGAACTCTCTCACTCATTATTATTCATGATTCATTCATGATCTTTCTCAATCATGGCAGTCACAGGCTTGATGTAGTCATTGTGTTCAAAGAATGTGGGAACAAATACTATATATTTAACTACTTTAATACACTATAAGTTAATTGGTCAGAATGCTTATGACTTTTTCAATTAGGGGGAATGGATACATAAAGTGCTTTTATTTTTCTAAATGGTGAAACAGATACGTATTAAAATACTCTAAAATAAAAGGTGACATTATATACTGTCACCTCATATGAATCATTTTATCAGAAATCCAAAATGTTGGAGTATAGAGACACATTTAAAATGTTAGCTTCACTGTCAAAATAGATATGGTGTGGACTGTATACTCAATACAATCTAAATCTGATACCTCACTGTCTGTCTTTTGACTGATACTGCTTTTTAAACTGGTCTGGTCAGTCTACTCAAATATTTGTACAATACATTTTTCTCTCTATAAGCAACACCTTGATAATTTGACATTTCTAAAATGAAGCACGACTTTATGAATAGATATGGCAGGTTTCAGGACACTGATGTATTTGAATATGTTGAAAAAAATATATATACTGTCACTATTTTCACCACTAAAGAATAGCAGTGTGATTTTAATATGATTTGACTCTTTGCAGGCTGTCAGGCTGGCTAGTCACAGAAGAAGGCTGTGCTTCTCTGGTCTCAGCTCTGAGGTCAAACCCCTCACACCTGAGAGAGCTGGACCTGAGTAACAATGACCTGAAGGATTCAGGAGTGAAGCTGCTCTCTGCTGGACTGGGGAATCCCCACTGTAAACTGGAGGCCCTGAGGTCAGTATTCCTGTAGTTGGTCAACAAGTGATAACTGTTCACCAGATCCACATGTGTTTACCAGGCACACATAGTCCACACCATATGTACATACCTGTGTTACTGTTGAGAAATGAATTGTGAATAAAGACGAATAACAAAGTTATGGAGGCACAAAGATCAGAAAAAATGCTGACCTCTCCTGTTATTGGTAATGGTGAGAGGTTAGCATGTTTTGTTGTAGCCTCTGTTATTGGTCATGGTGAGAGGTTAGCATGTTTTGTTGTAGCCTCTGTTATTAGTCATGGTGAGAGGTTAGCATGTTTTGTTGTAGCCTCTGTTATTGGTAACGGTGAGAGGTTAGCATGTTTTGTTGTAGCCTCTGTTATTGGTCATGGTGAGAGGTTAGCATGTTTTGTTGTAGCCTCTGTTATTAGTCATGGTGAGAGGTTAGCATGTTTTGTTGTAGCCTCTATTATTGGTAATGGTGAGAGGTTAGCATGTTTTGTTGTAGCCTCTGTTATTGGTAATGGTGAGAGGTTAGCATGTTTTGTTGTATCCTCTGTTATTGGTAATGGTGAGAGGTTAGTATGTTTTGTTGTAGCCTCTGTTATTGGTAATGGTGAGAGGATAGCATGTTTTGTTGTAGCCTCTGTTATTGGTAATGGTGAGAGGTTAGCATGTTTTGTTGTATCCTCTGTTATTGGTAATGGTGAGAGGTTAGTATGTTTTGTTGTAGCCTCTGTTATTGGTCATGGTGAGAGGTTAGCATGTTTTGTTGTAGCCTCTGTTATTGGTAATGGTGAGAGGTTAGCATGTTTTGTTGTAGCCTCTGTTATTGGTAATGGTGAGAGGTTAGCATGTTTTGTTGTAGTCTCTGTTATTGGTAATGGTGAGAGGTTAGCATGTTTTGTTGTAGTCTCTGTTATTGGTAATGGTGAGAGGTTAGCATGTTTTGTTGTAGCCTCTGTTATTGGTCATGGTGAGAGGTTAGCATGTTTTGTTGTAGCCTCTGTTATTAGTCATGGTGAGAGGTTAGCATGTTTTGTTGTAGTCTCTGTTATTGGTAATGGTGAGAGGTTAGTATGTTTTGTTGTATCCTCTGTTATTGGTAATGGTGAGAGGTTAGCATGTTTTGTTGTAGCCTCTGTTATTGGTCATGGTGAGAGGTTAGCATGTTTTGTTGTATCCTCTGTTACTGGTAATGGTGAGAGGTTAGCATGTTTTGTTGTAGCCTCTCATATTGGTAATAGTGAGAGGTTAGTATGTTTTGTTGTAGCCTCTGTTACTGGTAATGGTGAGAGGTTAACATGTTTTGTTGTATCCTCTGTTATTGGTAATGGTGAGAGGTTAGCATGTTTTGTTGTAGTCTCTGTTATTGGTAATGCTGAGAGGTTAGCATGTTTTGTTGTAGCCTCTGTAACTCTCTCACTCATTATTATTCATGATTCAGTCATGATATTTCTCCATCATGGCAGTCACAGGCTTGATGTAGTCATTGGGTTCAAAGAATATGGGACCAAATACTAAACTTTTGACTACTTTAATACACTATAAGTGAATTGGTCAGAATACTTATGACTTCTTCAAATTGGGGGACTAGATAGATAAAGTGCTTTTATTTTTCTAAATGGTGAAACAGATATGTATGAAAATACCCTCAAATAAAAGGTGGCATTATATACTGTCACCTCATATGAAACATTTGATCTCAAATCCAAAATGTTGGAGTATGGAGACACATTTAAAATGTTAGATTCACTGTCAAAATAGATATGGTGTGGACTGTATACTCAATACAATCTAAATCTGATTCCTCACTGTCTGTCTTTTGACTGATACTGATTTTTAAACTGGTCTGGTCAGTCTACTCAAATATTTGTACTATACATGTTTCTCTCTACAAGCAATACTTTGATAATTTGTCATTTCTAATAATGATACATTAATTTATGAATAGATATGGCAGGTTTCAGGACACTGATGTATCTGAACATTTAGAAAAATATACTGCCACTCTTTTCACCACCAAAGAATAGCAGTGTGATTTTAATGTGATTTGACTCTTTGCAGGCTGTCAGGCTGTCTAGTCACAGAGGAAGGCTGTGCTTCTCTGGTCTCAGCTCTGAGGTCAAACCCCTCACACCTGAGAGAGCTGGACCTGAGCTACAATCACCCAGGAGACTCAGGAGTCAGACTGCTCTCTGCTGGACTGGAGGATCCACACTGCAGACTGGAGAAACTCAAGTATGTAGAGGGTTTATGTCAATGTTCATATCAGACATGTTGGACTTATCAGGCTAGTTAAGACAAACATTGTGACCACCACATGGACAAATTATATGTTACTGTGTGTGTGTGTCCAGTGTGAAACACACTCACACACAGGACACACACACACACACACACACACACACACACACACAGACAAAAATTATTACCAAAACTTGACCATGTCTGTGTGTGTCCAGTGTGTGTCCAGTGTGTGTCCAGTGTGTGTCCAGTGTGTGTGTGTGTCCAGTGTGTGTGTGTGCAGTGTGTGTGTGTGTGTCCAGTGTGTGTGTGTGTCCAGTGTGTGTGTGTGTGTGTGTGTGTGTGTGTGTGAGTTCAGGTGTATCCCTCAATGACTGTCTGTTCTTCTGCTTACCGCTACAGTGTGGAACATGGTGGAGAGTTCACAATGAAACCTGGGCTTAGAAAATGTGAGTGTTGACTGCTGTGAAGAATATGACTAAGAATAAGTCTTAATTCAAGTTAAGTCAAAGTCAAAGACCACCATCATTACTTACTTGGTCATATTAAATATCAGCTGTAGTTCTACAGAAGCAGAAATCAGGGAAACCAAAGTTTACAATGAGTTGCTTTGACAATGTGTGTGTGTGGCGCATTCGTGTTATATAAGAAATGTGTGTTTTTGTTCATGATGCATACAGGTGTGTGTTTGTGTAATTCATGGAAATAAGTGTGTTTTATATTACCATACAGTATAACATATGATCATTCAACAAGTCTCCAGTTACCTTAACTTCTCCTTTTGATACATAGAAACATCTACATTAAATGAATTAGTGAAAAGTGAGTTAACATTCTAATGTGAATGATGATGATTTCTAATATTGTGTCTGGTTTCATCCATCAGATGTCTGTGATCTCACACTGGACCCAAACACATTAAACAGACTCCTCTCTCTGTCTGAGGAGAACAGAAAGGTGACATGTAGGAGAGAGGAGCAGCCGTATCCTGATCACCCAGAGAGATTTAAGGACTGTAGACAATTGCTGTGTAGAGAGGGTCTGACTGGGCGCTGTTACTGGGAGGTAGAGTGGAGTGGGAGAGGGGCTGGTATAGCAGCGACATATAAAGGAATCAGCAGGAGAGGAGAGAATTATGATTGTTGGCTTGGATCAAATGACAAGTCCTGGAGTCTGAAATGTTCTGACAACAGATACACTGCCTGTCACCATAGTAATCGCACTACCATAGACGTCCCCTCCTCCAGCTCCCACAGAGTAGGAGTATATCTGGACTGGCCAGCCGGCACTCTGTCCTTCTATAGAGCCTCCTCTTACACCCTGACTCATCTGTACACATTCACCTCCACATTCACTGAGCCCATCTACCCAGGGTTTGGGGTTTATGAAGAAGACTACTCATTGTCCCTGTGTCAGAAACACTGACACACAAACACACAAACACACACTGGACACACAAAAACATGTTTCTATCAGCTACTGGGGACACCTGTTCCAACTAGAGAATGTTGCCGGGCGTTCCCTTCAGGATATCAGTACCAACTAGAGAATGTTAACGGGCGTTCCCTTCAGGATATCAGTACCAACTAGAGAATGTTGCCGAGCGTTCCCTTCAGGATATCAGTACCAACTAGAGAATGTTGCCGGGCGTTCCCTTCAGCATATCAGTACCAACTAGAGAATGTTGCCGGGCGTTCCCTTCAGCATATCAGTACCAACTAGAGAATGTTGCCGTGTGTTCCCTTCAGCATATCAGTACCAACTAGAGAATGTTGCCGGGCGTTCCCTTCAGGATATCAGTACCAACTAGAGAATGTTGCCGTGTGTTCCCTTCAGCATATCAGTACCAACTAGAGAATGTTGCCGGGCGTTCCCTTCAGCATATCAGTACCAACTAGAGAATGTTACCGGGCGTTCCCTTCAGCATATCAGTACCAACTAGAGAATGTTGCCGGGCGTTCCCTTCCAGCATATCAGTACCAACTAGAGAATGTTGCCGGGCGTTCCTTCAGCATATCAGTACCAACTAGAGAATGTTGCCGGGCGTTCCTTCCAGCATATCAGTACCAACTAGAGAATGTTGCCGGGCGTTCCTTCAGCATATCAGTACCAACTAGAGAATGTTGCCGGGCGTTCCTTCAGCATATCAGTACCAACTAGAGAATGTTGCCGTGTGTTCCCTTCCAGCATATCAGTACCAACTAGAGAATGTTGCCGGGCGTTCCCTTCCAGCATATCAGTACCAACTAGAGAATGTTGCCGGGCGTTCCTTCAGCATATCAGTACCAACTAGAGAATGTTGCCGGGCGTTCCTTCAGCATATCAGTACCAACTAGAGAATGTTACCGGGCGTTCCTTCAGCATATCAGTACCAACTAGAGAATGTTGCCGGGCGTTCCTTCAGCATATCAGTACCAACTAGAGAATGTTGCCGGGCGTTCCTTCCAGCATATCAGTACCAACTAGAGAATGTTGCCGGGCGTTCCCTTCAGGATATCAGTACCAACTAGAGAATGTTGCCGTGTGTTCCCTTCAGCATATCAGTACCAACTAGAGAATGTTGCCGGGCGTTCCCTTCAGCATATCAGTACCAACTAGAGAATGTTGCCGGGCGTTCCCTTCAGCATATCAGTACCAACTAGAGAATGTTGCCGGGCGTTCCCTTCAGCATATCAGTACCAACTAGAGAATGTTGCCGGGCGTTCCCTTCAGCATATCAGTACCAACTAGAGAATGTTGCCGGGTGTTCCCTTCAGCATATCAGTACCAACTAGAGAATGTTGCCGGGTGTTCCCTTCAGCAGATGCATCAGATGCATATCAACCTGCAAGGTGTGCAAACATGCTTGATGAATAAATGCTTTATAAATAGTGCATCAACTATTGTCAATGATTAATTGCATGAAGAAATATTAATGGGAATATATCAATTAAAAAAACAATAGTCACTTGTTTAGAGAGTCAAGGAAATGTTTTGTGCAATTCTACAGTCCTAGAAACACATAGGCCTATAGCCTATCTTCCATTACAATAAAACACAACAGTGGAATCCATTATCAACTTTATTTATAGGTTCGATTAGTAATAGAGTTATAGTCATTAATACAGTCCAGTTACAGCTTCTAACAGGAACTAACAGATAATAATAATACTACTATAACCAGCCAGGTGATTAGTAATAGAGTTATAGTCATTAATACAGTCCAGTTACAGCTTCTAACAGAAACTAACAGATTATTACTAATCACCTGGCTGGTTATAGTATTATTGAGTTATAGTCATTAATACAGTCCAGTTACAGCTTCTAACAGAAACTAACAGATTATTACTAATCACCTGGCTGGTTATAGTATTACTGAGTTATAGTCATTAATACAGTCCAGTTACAGCTTCTAACAGAAACTAACAGATTATTACTAATCACCTGGCTGGTTATAGTATTATTGAGTTATAGTCATTAATACAGTCCAGTTACAGCTTCTAACAGAAACTAACAGATTATTACTAATCACCTGGCTGGTTCTAGTATTATTGAGTTATAGTCATTAATACAGTCCAGTTACAGCTTCTAACAGGAACTAACAGATTATTACTAATCACCTGGCTGGTTATAGTATTATTGAGTTATAGTCATTAATACAGTCCAGTTACAGCTTCTAACAGGAACTAACATATTATTACTAATCACCTGGCTGGTTATAGTATTATTGAGTTATAGTCATTAATACAGTCCAGTTACAGCTTCTAACAGGAACTAACAGATTATTACTAATCACCTGGCTGGTTATAGTATTACTGAGTTATAGTCATTAATACAGTCCAGTTACAGCTTCTAACAGGAACTAACAGATTATTACTAATCACCTGGCTGGTTATAGTATTATTGAGTTATAGTCATTAATACAGTCCAGTTACAGCTTCTAACAGAAACTAACAGATTATTACTAATCACCTGGCTGGTTATAGTATTACTGAGTTATAGTCATTAATACAGTCCAGTTACAGCTTCTAACAGAAACTAACAGATTATTACTAATCACCTGGCTGGTTATAGTATTATTGAGTTATAGTCATTAATACAGTCCAGTTACAGCTTCTAACAGGAACTAACAGATTATTACTAATCACCTGGCTGGTTATAGTATTATTGAGTTATAGTCATTAATACAGTCCAGTTACAGCTTCTAACAGGAACTAACAGATTATTACTAATCACCTGGCTGGTTATAGTATTATTGAGTTATAGTCATTAATACAGTCCAGTTACAGCTTCTAACAGGAACTAACAGATTATTACTAATCACCTGGCTGGTTATAGTATTACTGAGTTATAGTCATTAATACAGTCCAGTTACAGCTTCTAACAGGAACTAACAGATTATTACTAATCACCTGGCTGGTTATAGTATTACTGAGTTATAGTCATTAATACAGTCCAGTTACAGCTTCTAACAGGAACTAACAGATTATTACTAATCACCTGGCTGGTTATAGTATTACTGAGTTATAGTCATTAATACAGTCCAGTTACAGCTTCTAACAGGAACTAACAGATTATTACTAATCACCTGGCTGGTTATAGTATTATTGAGTTATAGTCATTAATACAGTCCAGTTACAGCTTCTAACAGAAACTAACAGATTATTACTAATCACCTGGCTGGTTATAGTATTACTGAGTTATAGTCATTAATACAGTCCAGTTACAGCTTCTAACAGAAACTAACAGATTATTACTAATCACCTGGCTGGTTATAGTATTATTGAGTTATAGTCATTAATACAGTCCAGTTACAGCTTCTAACAGGAACTAACAGATTATTACTAATCACCTGGCTGGTTATAGTATTATTGAGTTATAGTCATTAATACAGTCCAGTTACAGCTTCTAACAGAAACTAACAGATTATTACTAATCACCTGGCTGGTTATAGTATTATTGAGTAATAGTCATTAATACAGTCCAGTTACAGCTTCTAACAGAAACTAACAGATTATTACTAATCACCTGGCTGGTTATAGTATTACTGAGTTATAGTCATTAATACAGTCCAGTTACAGCTTCTAACAGAAACTAACAGATTATTACTAATCACCTGGCTGGTTCTAGTATTATTGAGTTATAGTCATTAATACAGTCCAGTTACAGCTTCTAACAGAAACTAACAGATTATTACTAATCACCTGGCTGGTTATAGTATTATTGAGTTATAGTCATTAATACAGTCCAGTTACAGCTTCTAACAGGAACTAACAGATTATTACTAATCACCTGGCTGGTTATAGTATTATTGAGTTATAGTCATTAATACAGTCCAGTTACAGCTTCTAACAGAAACTAACAGATTATTACTAATCACCTGGCTGGTTATAGTATTATTGAGTTATAGTCATTAATACAGTCCAGTTACAGCTTCTAACAGAAACTAACAGATTATTACTAATCACCTGGCTGGTTATAGTATTACTGAGTTATAGTCACGTGAATTGATTTGCTGTATTCCTGAACAAAAGCGCCAGTGAACAATTGTAAAGGATTAATTGCATAAAGAAACATTTGTGTAAATATATTGACAAGATATAAAAACAGTTATTTGTAGATTGAATCAGACACTGTACTGTGCCCTTATACCCGTGCATTTACACATAAATCAATCACGTCTTCTATTTACGTTTCGGGTCCACATTCAGCTTCGGGGATTTGTGTGAGCAAGCCCCACAAACAAATCAGTTGCACTGCAAACAGTTTATGGGCCTTGTTTCCTGTGCACCTGCCAACTTGACATTAGGTCTTATTTTTCCCAAGTGGGAGATGTGGTGCTTGGGGAAGAGAGAGAGCAGGACCTGCTGCCTGCTTGGAGCTGTGGTGCTTGGGGAAGAGGGAGAGCAGGACCTGCTGCCTGCTTGGAGCTGTGGTGCTTGGGGAAGAGGGAGAGCAGGACCTGCTGCCTGCTTGGAGCTGTGGTGCTTGGGGAAGAGGGAGAGCAGGACCTGCTGCCTGCTTGGAGCTGTGGTGCTTGGGGAAGAGGGAGAGCAGGACCTGCTGCCTGCTTGGAGCTGTGGTGCTTGGGGAAGAGGGAGAGCAGGACCTGCTGCCTGCTTGGAGCTGTGGTGCTTTGGGAAGAGAGAGAGCAGGACCTGCTGCCTGCTTTGTGGCTGTAGCTTCTTTCTTGGCATTCATGTGGTTCTCATGAAGCTCACATGCCAGATCCAGTGGGATGCATGGTGCTGAGGATGCAAACATGTATTTTCCATCTGTACACCGTGAGTGTTGCTTTACCACTTGCCATCACCGATATGGCGTACAGCTCCGCTGGTATGTTGTTTTGTGCAGGGGGGGAGGCAGCTCCTGCCTTTATTTGTTCACTATTCTGAGATGGCTCGTCTTCTTTGCAATCAACTTGTCTGCCAGGGACATTAATGTGAAGAAGCTGTCCATGGTCATATTCCTGCCTTTGTCCATGTAAATCTCCACCTCCATCTCCAGTCTCTCACCCGCTGGCCTGGTTTCATCTTTCACCAGATGTGGAAAGACATTGAGCAAGTACTTGGTTTCCACATCGGCACAAACAGAAACTGAAATCACATGCACCATTATTAGTTTATTACTGGTTGCTGGTGCCCATTCATCCATTAACCACAGAATAGCATGTTTTAATGTTACGTTTATTATGTTACTAGTTATGCTTAGTAGCCAGAGCAATGCTGCCGAGTGGTCATGTGCTGAATGCATGGACAGCACGAACATTTGAAAAAAAGAGCTGCACCTCTTGAATTCAGTTATTTGTAAAAGGTAATTGTCATAAAAAGTGCAGAATCTGCCTTTTCAGATATTATATAGAAATCACAATGTTTTACCTGCATGTGGAGGATTTGATAAAGCGATGCTCCTTTCCATGCAGCGGCCAATTACAAGATGCGCCCATCTCTTCATGTACAATTTGACAAATAATAGGCCTAATATTGTCACTCACCAGATTGCCAATGTAATCTTGTCTATAGGCTAACTCTTATGTGTGAAATTAGTTGTGTTATAGTTAAGGTGTAGTTTCGATGCCCCGGCTGATCAGGTTGTCTGGTATCGTTTGTTTCCTCTCAATATGCATTATTCAGAAGGCTGATCAGGTTGTCTGGTATCGTTTGTTTCCTCTCAATATGCATTATTCAGAAGGCTGATCAGGTTGTCTGGCATCGTTTGTTTCCTCTCAATATGCATTATTCAGAAGGCTGATCAGGTTGTCTGGTATCGTTTGTTTCCTCTCAATATGCATTATTCAGAATGCCTAGTGCAACATTTAGCATGTTTTATTCCTTGACAATAAATGTGATAATTAAAGACTTATAGTAAATAAAAACAGTCCCATAACAGCTGATTTTTACTAAGTAAAAGTTATGGTATCAACCTACAAATCATGCGGTCAAATTATTTGCTTCTGATAAATAGGCATAACAAACTCATCATTACACTATTGCTCACATTAATTCAACCTCTTCACCCTCCTAGTCACTCAGGCCTCATTTAAATGCAATTGTTAAGGTGCACAATTATCACCCATTCATCAATTTGTCCTTCACTCAGTCAGGAGAGAGATGCATTAGCACCTGGCTGGATACCAACGTCCTACAGCACATTGTCTTAGCGGATTAAGTTTAGGAATACGTGTGAAAAAGGCTCTAAATACTTTTGTTTGTTATTTCAACATTCTGACAAATGAGCAGTGGAAAATACAAACATTCAGGAAAAGTCAGGGATGGAGGACAGATTTTTGATGGGCAGATTTTTTAATTTACAAAATCAAACAAACAGGGAGGCGTGCAGGCAGACAGAGGGACAGATGGGCGGGCAGGCAGGCAGAGGGACAGACGGGCGGGCATACAGACGGGCAAGCAGGCATACCGTCACTTAGAAATAAAGGTACAGTATAGTTCCCTGGAGTACAAAAATATCAAAATACACAATGTACATTCAGAGATTTGCAATGTATTGTCAAATACTTTGAATATACTACACGCCTAGGAACTAACTTGGTTAAGGCCACAGTCCTGAAAATAAACGAATTCAACAGCCGTGTCTCTGTCACTAACAAATACAGTCATGGGTGGTAATGTTACAATTCACTAGAAAAGTCAAGACACACTGAGAAATGATTTACGAGGCATGGCTTAGTAGGGGCAAGGCTTTCACATTACCCCAGAGTGGGAGATGTACCGTGCTACAGACAAGCCTCCTTTATGAGAGTAAGGCAATATCATGGTGCATTTGTTACCAAGTGGGAAGTGGCAATTTATTACATAACACATGGAAAAATCCACTTGAAAGGCCCTCCAGCTGGTAATTACTAGTGGGAAACTCATCTATCATCCTGAGCTCCCACTTCTCTCACATGGTGACTTCTGACATCAGCTACTAAGGAAATTGTTTTTAGAACGGCATTTATAAAAAACATTATTTATAAAAAGCAATCGGTTTTTGAACTCTATAATTTGTTTACAAGAATGATAGCTGTACTTATAGTTTATGGTTGACGCAGTTGTTGGACATTAGCCAATCGGCGTTTATCAATAAAATGAAATTACATGAATGCAACCAACTAGGATTTAAGACTACTGGTAAATTCCCACCTCCCACATGGTTACAAACACAGCATCAGAGTGAAAACTTGAAAACTTGAGACCCAACATAACAATCCTTTCACAACATACAATCCTGAGAACATTGTGAACACTGAACATTTTAAATGCTGAACATTGTAATGGCATTTAATTTTTCCGCTGTAGAGGAAAAATTTTACCGTCACCCAAAAACATAGCGAACCGTGGGTTTGGTGAACCGTTACAGGCCTACTGTAACGAATACGCTGAGGCAGAGTTAGAATCCATGTGCGGAAGTTTATTCAGGGCAGGTTGAGGGAACATATACGAGAAGGCAGGCAGAGGGTCAAAAGAAGCAGTCAGATCTGTCGTCATCCAAAGGGGTAATCCAATAGGCAGAGGTCAGTAGGCAGGCAAGAGATCGTAGCATAAACATCAGTCAAACAGGTGATCAGAGCGCTCGGTAAGGCAGGGTAACTGGCAATACTTCGCAAAGAGTCCATGAATAGTTACAGGTTAAATAGTCAACCAGACAGGAAATTGGTGCAGAGGAAGCCAAGGGGAATGGAGCACAGTCAGTACTCAGGTGATGGCTCCCTCTGCTGGTTTGGCCTTACACCTACTAACAAGGAACAAATGGCTTTGTGACTGTTGTAGTACTATAAACTCATAAAGAAAATAAACGTCCCTTTTTCAGGAGCCTGTCTTTAAAAGATAATTTGTAAAAATCCAATTAACTTCACAGATCTTCATTGTAAAGGGTTTAAACACGGTTTCCCATGCTTGTTCAATGAACCATAAACAATTAATGAACATGCACCTGTGGAACGGTCGTTAAGACACTAACAGCTTACAGAAGGTAGGCCTTTCCACTGACTCTGAAAACACCAAAAGAAAGATGCCCAGGGTCCCTGCTCTTCTGCGTGAACATGCCCTGAGAGACGCCTAAGACAGCGCTACAGGGAGACAGGGCGGACAGCTGATCGTCCTCGCAGTGGAAGACCACATGTAACAACACCTGCACAGGATCCCTACATACAAACATTACACCTGCAGGACAGGTACAGGATGGCAACAACAACTGCCCGAGTTACACCAGGAACGCACAATCCCTCCATCAGTGCTCAGACTGTCCGCAATAGGCTGAGAGAGGCTGGACTGAGGGCTTGTAGGACTGTTGTAAGGCAGGTCCTCACCAGACATCACCGGCAACAACGTCGCCTATGGGCACAAACCCATCGTTGCTGGACCAGACAGGACTGGCATAAAGTGCTCTTCATTGACAAGTCGCGGCTTAGTCTCACCAGGGGTGATGGTCAGATTCGCGTTTATCATCGAAGGAATGAGTGTTACATCGAGGCCTGTACTCTGGAGCGGGATCGATTTGGAGGTGGAGGGTCCGTCATGGTCTGGGGCGGTGTGCCACAGCATCATCGGACTGAGCTTGTTGTCATTGCAGACAATCTCAACGCTGTGCTTTACAAGGAAGACATCCTCCTCCCTCATGTGGTACCCTTCCTGCAGGCTCATCCTGACATGACCCTCCAGCATGACAATGCCACCAGCCACACTGCTCGTTCTGTGCGTGATTTCCTGATTTCCATGGCCAGCAAAGAGCCCGGATCTCAACGTCTAGGACCTGTTGAATCGGAGAGTGAGGGCTAGGGCCATTCCCCCCAGAAAAGTCAGGGAACTTGCAGGTGCCTTGGTGGAAGAGTGGGGTAACATATCACAGCAAGAACTGGCAAATCTGATGCAGTCCATGAGGAGGAGATGCACTGCAGTACTTAATGCAGCTGGTGGCCACACCAGATACTCACATTATTCCATTGCTGTTAGTCACATGTATGTAGAACTTGTTCAGTTTGTCTCAGTTGTTGAATCTTATGTTCATACAAATATTTACACGTTAAGTTTGCAGAAAATAAACGCAGTTGACAGTGAAAGGACGTTTCTTTTTTTGCTGAGTTTACACCTGTTAATAGGTACTATCTGAGGTATAAACTGGGGTACAATTATGTATCTATAACTAAAAGTACCACCCCAGTGACAAGCAGTTGTACCCTTTTAGGAACAACTTTAAACCGTTATTTCTGAGAGCGCAGAGGGACAGAGACCGACTACATCATTTTCTGGTAGTCCCTCTCACGTGCTGTAATTCTGTTCTTGACATAATACTTCACTGCCTGCCAGTCCCGCTCTCTGAGGGCTTGATGCATGCAAGACAGTCTGCTTTCCCTGGAGAATCTCCGGAGTGGATGAATTGGATCCATTTAATACTTCACTGCCCGCCAGTCCCGCTCTCTGAGGGCTTGATGCATGCAAGACAGTCTGCTTTCCCTGGAGAATCTCCGGAGTGGATGAATTGGATCCATTTCCCCACTGCCCCTTTCTCCTCCTCACTCCACGTCCTCTTCTGAGAACCTGGGGACACAATGACAATGTTCCTGAGGCATTTAACAGCTGCTGCTTGACCATGCACTTCCTTTCTGCTGCTACTGGTTCCTTACCGGACCTTACTGAAACAGCCTCCCGTATCACTTCTGGTATCCTATGATGTCTGCATATACAGGATCTATTAAACTGTCTCCTCGTATGTCTTACCTGCAGAACCATCTCTGGTATCCTATGATGTCTGCATATACAGGATCTATTAAACTGTCTCCTCATATGTCTTACCTGCAGAACCATCTCTGGTATCCTATGATGTCTGCATATACAGGATCTATTAAACTGTCTCCTCATATGTCTTACCTGCAGAACCATCTCTGGTATCCTATGATGTCTGCATATACAGGATCTATTAAACTGTCTCCTCATATGTCTTACCTGCAGAACCATCTCTGGTATCCTATGATGTCTGCATATACAGGAAATATTAAACTGTCTCCTCATATGTCTTACCTGCAGAACCATTGTCTGTGTTGTTTGTTGTGTTGTTCTCCTGAAGCCCCTGAAGCACGTGTCCATACATGTTCTGTACATGTGCTTTTGTTGCTAAACTAAAGTCATGTGATTTAACTGGATACTAAAGTATTTTTACATTTTAGTAGACACTCTTATCCAGAGCAAATAGGATGAAGTGTTTTGCTCAAGGACCAAACATATCAATAAGATGTATCTGGGCAGGTTTCTTTACTGATCTTCCTGCCGTGGCCTCCCGTATCATCTCTGGTGAGCCAAGGGAAATACATTTATACAACATTCCACTGGTCACTACTGAAATACTACCACATGCTGTTTGAATATATAGCTTCTATTAAACTGTTTGATCAAACGGTATTTGTGTGTCATTAATTCATATGTTATGGCTGAAACTGAGTATTAAACAGGTTCCTATAACCAGCTGAGCCTTACATTCTTTCATTCCACATCTACATGTCTACCTTGTGGCTCACAGGACCTTTCAGAAGTTTCTTCAGTCAATTCTGTATCACTCTCTTCATCTGGCTCAACAAACTCTGAAATACAAGAAATAATGTCTGTTAGCAGGGAGGGAGAAATAGGCAGGTTGATCAGAAGAAGTCACAAAGACAGGGTTGAGGTACTGGTCCAGACCTTTTCCCTTGAATTAGTTTATCCTTCCCTGCTCCATCGACATGAGGACTTTGGTGATTTCTGCCAGCTGAAGTGTTCCCTCTGGTAACCTGTAATATCATGTACCAGGAAATCTGATAGCTGGTCCATGTCAGTGTCATTTGTGTTTACACAACTTGGTGGATGAGAGGGATTCTGATCACGTCGCCCCACAATTCTTGGCAAAGAGAAGCAGGCAGTCTGATCCGCAGAATGATGTTGGACAGCCTGGAATGGTGAACATGTAGATGTTCTCCTTCAGAACGCTGCAACGTTCACGCAGCTCCATTGATTTGATCACCCATCTCCACAAGCAGCTCCATTGATTTGATCACCCATCTCCACAAGCAGCTCCATTGATTTGATCACCCAACTCCACAAGCAGCTCCATTGATTTGATCACCCATCTCCACAAGCAGCTCCATTGATTTGATCATTGTAGACGATAGAAGCACTGCAACTTTTCTAGATCGCTTATCTTGATCGCTTTTCCATGTTTTTCTATGCAATTAAAATATCGGCGTCTGAGAGTTCACAACATCATGGTGTAAATCAGTTGTCTCGAGACACGAATGAGGCCGCTGTCATCAGGGAGGCTTCACTGTCATCATGGAGACTTCCCTTTTCAATTACAGTTTTTCTCAATTGTTTACACACAAATACTGGTACTTGAGACACAATGACCACAACATGTAACTCATGCACAAACCCCCTGAACCAATTCTGCTAAACTACAAGCACAATTCCTGCTTTACACTCAAATTGCAGTTCTAAAACACACTTTTTTCAAAACACTACACACAATTCTTTGCATTTGGCACAATTTTCATGCAGAAAATCTCTTGTTTTCACAATGAACACACTGCCATTCAAATATGCACACTGACTCATCACATGGGCAAACACCCGTCACACGGTTTTACAATTAGCAATCAGAGCTTTAGCATAAAAGGGCAACAGGTGAGCTCTTCTGTTTTGGAGCAATGGATGCCAACATTGGAAACAGAGGCAGAGCCAGAGGAGTGAGAGTAAGAGGAGTAGGACGGGGAGGACGAGGACGAGGAAGGCCAAGGACCGTAATCTCTGATGAGATCCGAGCCACTTTGGTTGATCATGTGGTCAACCATGGTCTAACAATGAGGGAGGCTGGGCAAAGAGTACAGCCAAATTTGAGCAGGTACACTGTAGCATCCATCCTCCGGACTTTCCAAAATGAGAAGAGGTAAGAAATCTACTCTCACTAGAAAATTGCAGTACTGCATATCAATACAATACTCAATGAGTACAGTAGTACAGTATTGCTTGTGGACTGTTCTGTAGGACTGTAAAAATGATGTTTCAAGTATTTGGGAAATGTATTCCTACTTTGTATTTACAGTATTTTACTATTTGTTTGGCAGAACTGGAAGATTACCAACACAAGGTGGTCGGGAACGTGTTCTGTCTCCTGAACAGGAAACTGAAATCATGAACATGGTCCTAGAAAATAACGGCATAACATTACGGCAAATACAAAGAAAAATAATAGAAAACAATGAGATATTTCAAAATATTGATAGGGTAAGCTTATCAACACTGGACCGTGTCTTGAGCAGAAATAATCTCAGGATGAAGCAGGTCTACAGGGTGCCATTTGAACGCAATTCAGAAAGAGTCAAAGAATTGCGATATAACTATGTGCAAGTGAGTCCTATACAAACCCACAATTGATGCATACTCTCAACACTGTATAAATTATACATATTTCAGTATTGTAATCATAATGATTGTGCTTCACAATAGTGACCACTCCATGTCTATTTCTGATATTGTCATGTGTGTTTCAGAGAGTCCTTGAGCTAGAGGTGGCTGCAGTGGAGCACCAGTTCATCTTCATTGATGAGGTTGGATTCAACCTCACAAAAAGACGAAAGAGGGACGGAATATCATCGCCAGCGTGCCATTGTTCAAGTCCCTGGCCAGCGCGGAGGGAACATCACAATGTGTGCAGCGATTACCCACCACGGCGTCATCCATCACCATGCTACCCTTGGCCCCTACAACACCGCCCATCTGATCACATTCCTGGACACCCTACACAACACACTCATTCCACCAGATCAGGTAGATGGCCCAGAGCAGCTCAGGTACGTTGTCATTTGGGACAACGTAAGTTTCCATAGGGCTGCTCTGGTTCGTAACTGGTTCACTGCCCACCCACGCTTTTTAGTTGTTTATCTCCCTCCATATTCTCCATTCCTCAATCCTATTGAGGATTTTGTTTTCTGCCTGGAGATGGAAAGTGTATGACCGAAGTCCACAAACGCGTATACCTCTTCTCCAAGCTATGGAAGACGCATGTGGAGATATAGCAGCTGATGCTTTTCATGGCTGGAATCGCCATGCTAGGCGATATTTCCCCCGCTGCTTGTCCAGGGAAAACATTGCTTGTGATGTGGATGAGGTGCTGTGGCCAGACCACAACAGAAGAGAGGATGCAGCATAGTTTTACTGTAACTGTATACATTAAATTCTTCTGTTTTGTATGTTGAGCACTGTATGTGCATCTTTGTGTTGGTTGGGAATGGGATGTACATTGTTTTTGTGGGAAAAATAAAATATATTTGTTACCGTGTATTTGTGTGTTCTGAGTATAAAAACAATATTCTCAAATATTTTACAACACACTTATGTACTGTCTGTAGTAATGGCAACACTGAACCAAAAAAAGGCCTAAGTCATTATGATGAATGGAGAAGAAGTGTTTTCCATTCATCATAGTGTTTTACATTGAGCACATCAGTGTTCAACTGGTTCTTATAAATGTCTATTCATATGATGGTTTGTGTGACATTTGAAAACAAAATACCATTTTGATAAGAAATAACATTGTTTTGAATGTAAAGTTTCATTTTGCTGGAGAATTGAGGGGTTTTGCCCATTGTGTGTGTGTTTTTTGATTTGTGTGTAGAGTTCTGAGAATATGAGGCTTTCAGAAAATGTGTGTAAACAATCGAAACTGTAAGACTAACAGAGCCACCAACACTGGAGGGAGAAAGGGCTGCTTAAGTGTGGTTCCCAATCAGAGACAACGATAGACAGCTGTCCCTGATTGAGAGCCACACTCAGCCAAAACAAAGAAATACAAAAACTATAACATAGAATGCCCACCCCAACTCACACCCTGACCAAACCAAAATGAAACATAAACAGGCTCATACAGGTCAGGGCGTGACAATTGTTTAATTCAATTTCACATATTTAATTGTTTTGTATTTCATATTTGTTTCATGCAACCAGTCGCAGGTTGACGTCAACCTGACAGAGGAAATGTAAATTCGATAACGACATTTCACAATTAACATGTTTTTTCTTGTTTCAGTATGTTTTATTATGAAAAGTACAATATATCCTTGTATCCTTGTACAACTATAGAGCGTATGTCCAGATATAATTGTACAATTTGTTATTCAACATAAAAGACGTACAACAAATGATCACATTGGTATTTTAATGTTATTGTCAGAGTTTAAATGTTTAAACAGAGGATCCATCTAAAACAGTATAAAACAAGTGCAGTATGTTCTGAGAATGTTACTTTAACGTCAACTCATAACGTCACACTATAACTTCATGGGAGTCTGGTGGAAAGACTGATGTTGTTCTGTGTGTGTGTGTCCTGTGTGTGTGAGTGAGTCCAGTATGTTTGTGTGTCCAGTGTGTGTGTGTGTGTGTGTGTGTGTGTGTGTGTGTGCCCGGTGTGTGTGTGTGTGTTTCAGGTTATTATTTCAGGGACACTGAGTCGCCATCATAATAAACCCAAAACCCTGGATAGAGGGGCTCAGTGAATGTGGAGGTGAATGTGTTCAGGTGGGTCAGTGTGTCAGAGGAGGCTCTATAGAAGGACAGAGTGCCGGCTGGCCAGTCCAGATACACTCCTACTCTGTGGGAGCTGGAGGGGCTGACGTCTATGGTAGTGTGATTATTATTGTGACAGGCAATGTATCGGTTGTCATCGTAGTCCAGACTCCAGGACTTGTCATTGCATCCAAGACAACAGTCATCACCCCTTCCTCTCCTGCTGATTCCTTTATATGTCACTCCTATATCAGCCCCTCTCCCACTCCACTCTACCTCCCAGTAACAGCGCCCAGTCAGACCATCTCTACACAGCACCTGTGGCCAGACCTCAAATCTCTCTGGGTGATCAGGATACGGCTGCTCCTCTGTCCTACATGTCACCTTTCTGTTCTCCTCAGACAGAGAGAGGAGTCTGTTTACTGTGTTTAGGTCCAGTGTGAGATCACAGACATCTGATGGATGAAACCAGACACAATATTAGAAATCATCATCATTCACATTAGAATGTTAACTCACTTTTCACTAATTCATTTAATGTAGATGTTTCTAGGTATCAAAAGGAGAAGTTAAGGGAACTGGAGACTTGTTGAATGATCATATGTTATACTGTATGGTAATATAAAACACACTTATTCCCATGAATTAGACACACACCTGTATGCATCATGAACACAAACACACACAAAACACATACACATTGTCAAAGCAACTCTTTGTAAACGTTGGTGTCCCTGATTTGTGCTTCTGTAGAACTACAGCTGATATTTAATATGACCAAGTAAGTAATGATGGTGGTCTTTGACTTTGACTTAACTTGAATTAAGACTTATTCTTAGTCATATTCTTCACAGCAGTCAACACTCACATTTTCTAAGCCCAGGTTTCATTGTGTTCTCTCCACCATGTTCCACACTGTAGCGGTAAGCAGAAGAACAGACAGTCATTGAGGGACACACCTGAACTCTCTCACACACACACACACACACACACACACACACACACACACACACACACACACACACACACACACACACACACACACACACACACACACACACACACACACACACACACACACACACACACACACACACACACACACACACACACACACACACACACACACACACACACACACTAATAGGACAAACTCAGTGTCCCTGTAAATAATAACCTGAAACACACACACACACACACCGGGCACACACACACACACACACACAAAACGGACACAAACATACACTGAACACACACACACACACACACTGTCAAGCGTTGGTAAGAATGTCCTGTGTGTGTGAGTCCAGTGTGTGTGTGTGTATGTGTTTCCAGTGTGTGTGTGTGTGTGTGTGTGTGTGTGTGTGTGTGTGTGTGTGTGTGTGTGTGTGTGTGTGTGTGTCACATACACATACACACACTGGACACACACACACACACAATGACACACACACACACACTGACACACACACAGTCATCATATAACTTTGTCCAAGTGGTGGTCAGAATGTTTGTCTTAACTAGCCTGATAAGTCCAACATGTCTGATATGAACATTGACATAAACCCTCTACATACTTGAGTTTCTCCAGTCTGCAGTGTGGATCCTCCAGTCCAGCAGAGAGCAGTCTGACTCCTGAGTCTCCTGGGTGATTGTAGCTCAGGTCCAGCTCTCTCAGGTGTGAGGGGTTTGACCTCAGAGCTGAGACCAGAGAAGCACAGCCTTCCTCTGTGACTAGACAGCCTGACAGCCTGCAAAAAGTCCCATCACATTAAAATCACACTGCTATTCTTTGGTGGTGGTGTCATGGAATTAAGTTTCCATTGATTCTGGCAGATCACTGTCAGCAGCAATCTGAGTGACTCTGAGGCGCATGTCAGTGAGTCTTTTGGGAGTTGTTTAGCAGCCAGCTCCTCAAAACCTCTAGCCATTAGATTAGTCGTTTGGGAGTTGTTTAGCAGCCAGCTCCTCAACCTCTAGCCGCTAGATGAGTCTTTTGGGAGTTGTTTAGCAGTCAGCTCCTCAACCTCTAGCCACTAGATGAGTCTTTTGGGAGTTGTTCTCTCTTGGTAGAATGGACGGTTCTCCCATCTACAAATTCGAAAGCTCTGTTGTTCCGTGTGTCAATCATATTTTGTACTTCCTTCATATTTAGTTCACTGACATAGCTATCAAGCCATTTTGCACCACACACTGTGTGTTTTACATGCAGTATCAATCACATCAGATCCTAAGGATTCAACTATAAAGATCTCAGTATCAATCACATCAGATCCTAAGGATTCAACTATAGAGATCTCAGTATCAATCACAGCAGATCCTAAGGATTCAACTATAAAGATCTCAGTATCAATCACAGCAGATCCTAAGGATTCAACTATAAAGATCTCAGTATCAATCACAGCAGATCCTAAGGATTCAACTATAAAGATCTCAGTATCAATCACAGCAGATCCTAAGGATTCAACTATAAAGATCTCAGTATCAATCACAGCAGATCCTAAGGATTCAACTATAAAGATCTCAGTATCAATCACAGCAGATCCTAAGGATTCAACTATAAAGATCTCAGTATCAATCACAGCAGATCCTAAGGATTCAACTATAAACATCTCAGTATCAATCACAGCAGATCCTAAGGATTCAACTATAAAGATCTCAGTATCAATCACAGCAGATCCTAAGGATTCAACTATAAAGATCTCAGTATCAATCACAGCAGATCCTAAGGATTCAACTATAGAGATCTCAGTATCAATCACAGCAGATCCTAAGGATTCAACTATAAAGATCTCAGTATCAATCACAGCAGATCCTAAGGATTCAACTATAAAGATCTCAGTATCAATCACAGCAGATCCTAAGGATTCAACTATAGAGATCTCAGTATCAATCACAGCAGATCCTAAGGATTCAACTATAGAGATCTCAGTATCAATCACAGCAGATCCTAAGGATTCAACTATAGAGATCTCAGTATCAATCACAGCAGATCCTAAGGATTCAACTATAAAGATCTCAGTATCAATCACAGCAGATCCTAAGGATTCAACTATAGAGATCTCAGTATCAATCACAGCAGATCCTAAGGATTCAACTATAGAGATCTCAGTATCAATCACAGCAGATCCTAAGGATTCAACTATAGAGATCTCAGTATCAATCACATCAGATCCTAAGGATTCAACTATAAAGATCTCAGTATCAATCACAGCAGATCCTAAGGATTCAACTATAAAGATCTCAGTATCAATCACAGCAGATCCTAAGGATTCAACTATGAAGATCTCAGTATCAATCACATCAGATCCTAAGGATTCAACTATAAAGATCTCAGTATCAATCACAGCAGATCCTAAGGATTCAACTATAAAGATCTCAGTATCAATCACAGCAGATCCTAAGGATTCAACTATAAAGATCTCAGAATCGATCACATCAGATCCTAAGGATTCAACTATAAAGATCTCAGTATCGATCACAGCAGATCCTAAGGATTCACCTATAAAGATCTCAGTATCGATCACAGCAGATCCTAAGGATTCAACTATAAAGATCTCAGTATCAATCACAGCAGATCCTAAGGATTCAACTATAAAGATCTCAGTATCGATCACAGCAGATCCTAAGGATTCAACTATAAACATCTCAGTATCAATCACAGCAGATCCTAAGGATTCAACTATAAAGATCTCAGTATCAATCACAGCAGATCCTAAGGATTCAACTATAAAGATCTCAGTATCAATCACAGCAGATCCTAAGGATTCAACAATAAAGATCTCAGTATCAATCACATCAGATCCTAAGGATTCAACTATAAAGATCTCAGTATCAATCACAGCAGATCCTAAGGATTCAACTATAAAGATCTCAGTATCGATCACAGCAGATCCTAAGGATTCAACTATAAAGATCTCAGAATCGATCACATCAGATCCTAAGGATTCAACTATAAAGATCTCAGTATCGATCACAGCAGATCCTAAGGATTCAACTATAAAGATCTCAGTATCGATCACAGCAGATCCTAAGGATTCAACTATAAAGATCTCAGTATCAATCACAGCAGATCCTAAGGATTCAACTATAAAGATCTCAGTATCGATCACAGCAGATCCTAAGGATTCAACTATAAACATCTCAGTATCAATCACAGCAGATCCTAAGGATTCAACTATAAAGATCTCAGTATCAATCACAGCAGATCCTAAGGATTCAACTATAAAGATCTCAGTATCAATCACAGCAGATCCTAAGGATTCAACTATAAAGATCTCAGTATCAATCACAGCAGATCCTAAGGATTCAACTATAAAGATCTCAGTATCAATCACAGCAGATCCTAAGGATTCAACAATAAAGATCTCAGTATCAATCACATCAGATCCTAAGGATTCAACTATAAAGATCTCAGTATCAATCACAGCAGATCCTAAGGATTCAACTATAAAGATCTCAGTATCAATCACAGCAGATCCTAAGGATTCAACTATAGAGATCTCAGTATCAATCACAGCAGATCCTAAGGATTCAACTATAAAGATCTCAGTATCAATCACAGCAGATCCTAAGGATTCAACTATAAAGATCTCAGTATCAATCACAGCAGATCCTAAGGATTCAACTATAAAGATCTCAGTATCAATCACAGCAGATCCTAAGGATTCAACTATAAAGATCTCAGTATCAATCACAGCAGATCCTAAGGATTCAACTATAAAGATCTCAGTATCAATCTGGATTTGTGCATTGGAGCCCTCTTCTGGTTGTCTTGAGAACGTGACTTGTTGGTGCCTTTTCTCTGCTGCTCAGTGTAATATGCTGTGTCACTCACGTGCATTGGCACCACAGATGTTTTTTCACTGTTATAGATTTTCTGCTTAATAACTAACTGTTTGTACATCTAAGAATATTCCATTCTGAAAATTTATGCAATAGAGATAGGGTTATAAGACAAAATGGTTGTCCAATTAATGTGTGTGTCTAGAAATGAATATTGTGGAGAGTGGAATAGGCTGGTACGACATGACCTAGGGAGTATCTGTGAGAACAAAGCATTCTTAGTTCGGGAGGGACGGTTAGGAGCTGTCCAAGGTTGACTTATGTTGCAAAGATTGTGATAAGGAATGAATGGGTACTGTGGGAAAACACTATTTCCTGGAAAGGAATAAGGTGGGGCCTTTGTATCTTTTGTATTTCAACATTGTACCATATAAAAGACTGTGCACACCTTTTAAGATCAGAGCTCTCCTGAATAAACCCTTTACCTTTGACCATTGTAGACTGGGCTCCTGTCTGTCTTATTTCAACCAGTATCTTACAAATTCTGGGTTACAGAAACAACAGAGTTGTTTAATTGAAGTTCAGTTTATAAACATTGAGAACAACATTT
This sequence comes from Brachymystax lenok tsinlingensis, assembly GCA_030435695.1. Lineage (NCBI taxonomy): Eukaryota > Metazoa > Chordata > Actinopteri > Salmoniformes > Salmonidae > Brachymystax > Brachymystax lenok. Next base: position 61,426,529 of record CM059791.1, read on the forward strand.
CTATAACATTCACCCAAACATTATTTTTTGTGTCGACTTCATTCATGCAAAAGTCAGCCCAGTCAAAGCCAACTGTTGCTCCCTACCATCTAGACAGGCAGTATCTAGCAACTTGAAAGGTAACACTGCATCTGGGAGAACCATGTCGTACTTGTGCATCCTATTGTACCTCTGTTCCAAATCAATGAAATGCCTCTAGTAACACTGTCAAAGTTTGAATATGCCTCATAGGCACGGCCTTTCTCTGCCTTAAGAAACACAGAATCCAGTGCTCTGATCAAGGTTCCCATGCCGTCTTCCTTGGTCAAATTCTCCTGTGATATTTCCAGTGCTGTATCTCTCGCTCTTCCTTCCAGCAATAATACCACCGAAGTGCTTTTTCTGGTCCAGGTTAGTAACCAGGGTCCAGATTCCAAGTTCATTTTTCCAACTTTCATACAACCTCTTCTGGTGGAAGTGTCACATTGTAGTTATTAACCATCCTCTGCTACCAATGTTAACTTAAAATGACACAACGACTATGTTCCAGTTGAACAACGTTTACTAAACCGTATTTCCACAATACATGGTTACCATGGCACTCAGGCCAGGTCCATCAACAGTGAGACTCCCAGGCGTACTAATAACAGAGTGATAGCACCGTAATAACAGAAATATAGGGATACTTAAAACATGAACTTAACACACAGTCCAAACAATATATATTTTGACAGTGAAGCTAATATTGTAAATGAAAGCACTTTGTGTATCCAGTCCCCCCATTTGAAGAAGTCAAATGAATTCTGACCAATTGTATTAAAGTAGTCAAACATTTTGTATTTGTTCCCAAACTTGTTGAATTCATTTGCAGTTTGTCTTGGTTGTGTTTTGGATGATGTTTTTCCTAATAGAAACTGAATGGTGAATAATGTCCTGTCATTTTGGAGTCACTTCACTTGTACTGTCAGTAAGAATACATATGACTACTTTAATACAATATAAGTGAATTTGTCAAAACAATTACGACTTCTTCAAATGGGAGAAGTGGTTTCAAGTGTTAAAGTGTTTTCATTTCTAAAAGGTAAAATATATATATGTATATATATCGCCTAATATGAAACATTCTATCTCAAATCCAAAATGCTGGAGCATAGCACCAAATGTAAAACTGTAAGCTTCACTGTCCAAACACATGTGGTGTGGACTATGTGTGTCTGGTAAACACATGTGGATCTGGTGAACAGTTATCACTTGTTGACCAACTACAGGAATACTGACCTCAGAGTCTCCAGTTTACAGTGGGGATTCCCCAGTCCAGCAGAGAGCAGCTCCACTCCTGAATCCTTCAGGTCGTTGTTACTCAGGTCCAGCTCTCTCAGGTGTGAGGGGTTTGACTCCAGAACTGAGACCAGAGAAGCACAGCCTTCCTCTGTGACTCCACAGCCTGACAGCCTGCAAAGAGTCAAATCATATTAAAACCACACTGCTATTCTTTGGTGGTGAAAATAGTGGCAGTATATTTTTTCAACATATTAAGAAATATCAGTGTCCTGAAACCTGCCATAGCTATTAATGATCTATTAATAATGGATGTTTCATTATTATAAATTATCATAATATTAATTGTAGAGAGAAAAATGTATAGTACAAATATTTGAGTAGACTGACCAGACCAGTTTAAAAAGCAGTATCAGTCAAAAGACAGACAGTGAGGAATCAGATTTAGATTGTATTGAGTAAACAGTCCACACCATATCTATTTTGACAGTGAAGCTAACATTTTAAATGTGTCTCTATACTCCAACATTTTGGATTTCAGATCAAATGTTTCATATGAAGTGACAGTATATAATGTCACCTTTTATTTGAGGGTATTTTAATACATATCTGTTTCACCATTTAGAAATGAAAGCACTTTCTGTTTCTAGTCCCCCTATTTGAAGAAGTCATAAGTATTCTGACCAATTCACTCATAGTGTATTAAAGTAGTCAAAAGTATAGTATTTGGTCCCATATTCTTTGAACACAATGACTACATCAAGCCTGTGACTGCCATGATTGAGAAAGATCATGAATGAATCATGAATAATAATGAGTGAGAGAGTTACAGAGGCTACAACAAAACATGCTAACCTCTCACCGTTACCAATAACAGAGACTACAACACAACATGCTAACCTCTCACCATTACCAATAACAGAGGCTACAACAAAACATGCTAACCTCTCACCATTACCAATAACAGAGGCTACAACAAAACATGCTAACCTCTCACCATTACCAATAACAGAGGCTACAACAAAACATGCTAACCTCTCACCATTACCAATAACAGAGACTACAACAAAACATGCTAACCTCTCACCATTACCAATAACAGAGGCTACAACAAAACATACTAACCTCTCACCATTACCAATAACAGAGGCTACAACAAAACATGCTAACCTCTCACCATTACCAATAACAGAGGCTACAACAAAACATGCTAACCTCTCACCATTACCAATAACAGAGGCTACAACAAAACATGCTAACCTCTCACCATTACCAATAACAGAGGCTACAACAAAACATACAAACCTCTCACCATTAACCTCAAATAAAAGGTGACATTCTGAACTGTCACCTAATATGAAACATTCTATCTCAAATCCAAAATGTTGGAGCATAGCACCAAATATAAAACTGTAAGCTTCACTGTCCAAACACATATGGTGTGGACTATGTGTGCCTGGTAAACACATGTGGATCTGGTGAACAGTTATCACTTGTTGACCAACTACAGGAATACTGACCTCAGAGTCTCCAGTTTACAGTGGGGATTCCCCAGTCCAGCAGAGAGCAGCTTCACTCCTGAATCCTTCAGGTCATTGTTACTCAGGTCCAGCTCTCTCAGTTGTGAGGGGTTTGCACTGAGAATTGAGGCCATCACTTTATATGATGTGTCTGTGAGTTTACAGCCAGTGAGTCTGCCAACACAGAAGAAATAGAATGGTAGACAGGTTGTATTAAAATGTTATGCTTAGCTTTCCCTGTCTACGCTGTTACCCTTGCAAGAATAATGTGTTGGTTTTGACCACAGAGCTGAGACCAGAGAAGCACAGCCTTCCTCTGTGACTAGACAGCCTGACAGCCTGCAAAAAGCCAAATCACATTAAAATCACACTGCTATTCTTTGGTGGTGGTGTCATGGAATTAAGTTTCCATTGTTTCTGGCAGATCACTGTCAGCAGCAATCTGAGTGACTCAAATCATATTACAATCACACTGCTATTCTTTGGTGGTGAAAATAGATTGGCAGTATATATTTCTCAACATATTCAGATATATCAGTGTCCTGAAACCTGACATATCTATTCATAAATGGATGTTTCATTATTAGAAATGACAAATTATCAACGTATTGCTTATAGAGAGAAACATGTAAAGTACAAATATTTGAGTAGACTGACCAGACCAGTTTAACAAGCAAAATCAGTCAAAAGACAGACAGTGAGGTATCAGATTTAGATTGTATTGAGTATACAGTCCACACCGTATCTATTTTGACAGTGAAGCTAACATTTTAAATGTGGCTCTATACTCCAACATTTTGGATTTGAGATCAAATGTTTCATATGAGGTGACAGTATATAATGTCACCTTTTATTTGAGGATATTTTAATACATCTCTGTTTCACCATTTAGAAAAATAAAAGCACTTTATGTATCTAGTCCCCCTATTTGAAGAAGTTATTAGTATTCTGACCAATTCACTTATAGTGTATTAAAGAAGTCAAAAGTTTAGTATTTGGTCCCATATTCTTTGAACACAATGACTACATCAAGCCTGTGACTGCCATGAATGAGAAAGATCATGAATGAATCATGAATAATAATGAGTGAGAGAGTTACAGAGGCTACAACAAAACATACTAACCTCTCACCATTAACCTCAAATAAAAGGTGACATTCTGTACTGTCACCTAATATAATACAAAACAACTTTATTTGTAAAGCACATTTAAAACAACCAAGGTTGACCAAAGTGCTGGACATATTTCAGACAGATTTATAAATCACGAGTAACAAAAAAAAAAAAAAAAAAAACATTTACGGGACAAACTAGAAAATAGAATGCACAATACAATTCTCAAGCAGGTTTAAAAGCCAATGAATAAAAGTGAGTTTTAAGTCGTGATTTAAAAATGTGAAGACTGGGGGGCCAATCTGACATGCAGAGGCAAATCATTCCACAGCCTTGGGGCCACGACTGAAAATGCTCGATCTCTCTTATTTATCAATCGCGTTCTAGGGACAGAAATAAAGTAGCTGGTCAGCAGACCTTAGTGACCTCAGAGGATTGTGCGGCTTCAGTAGTTCAGAGATATAAGCTGGGGCTTGACCATAAAGGGATTTAAAAACAAACAACATAATCTTAAAATGTATTCTAAAACAAACCGGTAGCCAATGAAGGGAGGCAAGAACAGGCGTAATATGATCTCGTTTGCGAGTTCCAGTAAGGAGTCGAGCGGCAGCATTTTGAACCATTTGTAATCTGGAGAGGGAGGCCTGGTTAATACCTACATATAAAGCGTTACAATAATCCAGGCGAGTTGTGATAAAAGTGTGTATTACCCTCTCAAAATCAACAAAATATAAAAATGGCTTTAGTTTGGTAAGCAGCCTGAGTTGAAAGAAACTAGCTTTTACAACAGAATTAATCTGCTTCTCTAATTGAAAATCACAATCTATCTTAACACCGAGGTTAGTTACCATAGGCTTGACATAGGGTGTCAAAGGACCCAGGTCCAATTGGGAGGCGCCAGTAGAACTACTAGGTCTAAAAATCATGACTTCTGTTTTACTTTCATTAAAATGTAGAAAGTTTAAAGCCATCCAGGCTTTAATGTCATAAAAACAATCTAACAGTCTTTCTAGGGAATTATCTCCTTTACTTTTTATAGGCAATGTGAAACATTCTATCTCAAATCCAAAATGCTGGAGCATAGCACCAAATGTAAAACTGTAAGCTTCACTGTAGAAACACATATGGTGTGGACAATGTGTGTCTGGTAAACACATGTGGATCTGGTGAACAGTTATCACTTGTTGACCAACTACAGGAATACTGACCTCAGAGTCTCCAGTTTACAGTGGGGATTCCCCAGTCCAGCAGAGAGCAGCTTCACTCCTGAATCATTCAGGTCATTGTTACTCAGATCCAGCTCTCTCAGGTGTGAGGGGTTTGAACTGAGAACCAAGGCCAACACTTTACAGGATGTGTCTGTGAGTTTACAGCCAGTGAGTCTGCCAACACAGAAGAAATAGAATGGCAGACAGGTTGTATTAAAATGTTACACCCAGCTTTCCCTGTTTACGCTGTCCGTGCAAGAATAATGTGTTGGGTTTGACCACAGAGCTGAGACCAGAGAAGCACAGCCTTCCTCTGTGACTAGACAGCCTGACAGCCTGCAAAGAGTCAAATCATATTAAAATCACACTGCTATTCTTTGGTGGTGGTGTCATGGAATTAAGTTTCCATTGTTTCTAGCAGGTCACTGTCAGCAGCAATCTGAGTGACTCTGAGGCGCATGTCAGTGAGTCGTTTGGGAGTTGTTTAGCAGCCAGCTCCTCAAAACCTCTAGCTACTAGATGAGTCTTTTGGGAGTTGTTTAGCAGCCAGCTCCTCAAAACCTCTAGATGAGTCGTTTGGGAGTTGTTTAGCAGCCAGCTCCTAAAAACATCTAGCTACTAGATAAGTCTTTTGGAAGTTGTTTAGCAGCCAGCTCCTCAAAAAATCTAGATGAGTCGTTTGGGAGTTGTTTAGCAGCCAGCTCCTAAAAACCTCTAGCCACTAGATGAGTCTTTTGGGAGTTGTTCTCTCTTGGTAGAATGGACGGTTCTCCCATCTCCAAATTTGAAAGCTCTGTTGTTTGCAAAGAGTCAAATCATATTAAAATCACACTGCTATTCTTTGGTGGTGAAAATAGATTGGCAGTATATATTTCTCAACATATTCAGATATATCAGTGTCCTGAAACCTGACATATCTATTCATAAATGGATGTTTCATTATTAGAAATGACAAATTATCAAATTATTGCTTGTAGAGAGAAACATGTAAAGTACACATATTTGAGTAGACAGACCAGACCAGTTTAACAAGCAAAATCAGTCAAAAGACAGACAGTGAGGTATCAGATTTAGATTGTATTGAGTATACAGTCCACACCATATCTATTTTGACAGTGAAGCTAACATTTTAAATGTGGCTCTTTACTCCAACATTTTGGAATTCAAATCAAATGTTTCATATGAGGTGACAGAATATAATCACCTTTTATTTGAGGGTATTTTAATACATATCTGTTTAACCATTTAGAAATGAAAGCACTTTATGTATCTAGTCCCCCTATTTGAAGAAGTCATAAGTATTCTGACCAATTAACTCATAGTGTATTAAACTAGTCAAAAGTTTAGTATTTGGTCCCAAACTCATTGGTTGCATTTGCAGTTGGTTGTGTTTCGGGTTGTTTTGCCCAATAGTAACTGAATGGAGAATGATGACTGGTGTAATTGTCTTTCTATGTGACTAGATAACATGTTTCTAAACACGACTACATGAATCCACGACTACATGGAGCGGCAGAGTAGCCTAGTGGTTAGAGTATTGGACTAGAAACCGAAAGGCTGCAAGTTCAAATCCCCGAACTGATAAGGTAGAAATCTGTTGTTCTGCCCCTGAACAGGCAGTTAACCCACTGTTCCTAGGCCGTCATTGAAAATAAGAATTTGTTCTTAACTGACTTGCCTGGTAAAATAAAGGTAAAAACAACAAAACATGCTAACCTCTCACCATTACCAATAACAGAGGCTACAACAAAACATGCTATCCTCTCACCATCACCAATAACAGAGGCTACAACAAAACATGCTAACAGAGGCTACAACAAAACATGCTAACCTCTCACCATTACCAATAACAGAGGCTACAACAAAACATAATAACCTCTCAGCATTACCAATAACAGAGGATACAACAAAACATGCTAACCTCTCACCATTACCAATAACAGAGGCTACAACAAAACATGCTAACAGAGGCTACAACAAAACATGCTAACCTCTCACCATTACCAATAACAGAGGGTGTTTGATCTTTGTGCCTCTGTAACCTTCTCATTCATTATCATTCACTATTCATTCATGATTATTCATGATCCTGGTAGCATCCACTTGAATGAAGAGGTTTTTAGAAACATCTTCGATTCTTCCTGACAATACATGTGAACTGACTCCAAAATGACAGGATATTATTTACCTTTCAGTTTCTATTAGGAAAATTATAATCCAAAACACAACCAAGACAAACTGCAAATTAACTGCAAATACTTGCAAAAGTATTCATCCCCCTTTGCGTTTTTCCTATTTTGTTTCATTACAACCTGTAATTTAAATTGATTTTAAATTGGATTTCATGTTATGGACATACACAAAATAGTCCAAATTGGTGAAGTGAAATGAAAAAAAGAACAAAAATAAATAAAATACCATCAAAAACTGAAAAGTGGTTTGTGCATATGTATTCAGCCCCTTTGCCATGAAGCCCCTAAATAAGATTGGGTGCAACTAATTACCTTCAGAAGTCACATAATTAGTTAAAGTCTACCTGTGTGAAATCTAAGTGTCACATGATCTCAGTATACATACACCTGTTCTGAAAGGCCCCAGAATCTGCAACACCACTAAGCAAGGGGCACCACCAAGCAAGTGGCACCATGAAGACCAAGAGGCTCTCCAAACTGGTCAGGGACAAAGTTGTGGAGAAGTACAGATCAGGGTTGGGTTATAAAAAAATATCTGACACTTTGAACATCCCACGGAGCACCATTAAATCCATTAAAAAATTGAAAGAATATGGCACCACAACAAGAGAGGGCCGCCCACCAAAACTAAGCAAACACGTTTGGTGTTCACCAAAAGGCATGTGGCAGACTCCCCAAACATATGGAAGAAGGTACTCTGGTCAGATGAGACAAAAATTTAGCTTTTTGGCCATCAAGGAAAATGCTATGTCTGGCGCAAATCCAACACCTCTCATAACCTCTCATGACCCCGAGAACACCATCCCCACAGTGAAGCATGGTGGTGGCAGCATCATGCTGTGTGGATGTTTTTCCATCTGCAGGGACCGGGAAACTGGTCAGAATTGAAGGAATGATGGATGGCGCTAAATACAGGGAAAATATTGAGGGAAACCTGTTTCTGTCTTCCAGAGATTTGAGGCTTCTAGAGCAACACTCGAGTGGTTTAAGGGGAAAAATATAAATGTCTTGTAATGGTCAAGTCAAAGCACAGACCTCAATCCAATTGAGAATCTGTGGAATGACTTAAAGATTGCTGTATACCAGCGGAACCCATCCAACTTGAAGGAGCTGGAGCAGTTTTGCCTTGAAAAATTGGCAAAAATCCCAGTGGCTAGATGTGCCAAGCTTATAGAGACAAACCCCAAGACACTTGCAGCAGTAATTGCTGCAAAATGTGGCTCGACAAAGTATTGACTTTGGGGGGTGAATAGTTATGCACATTCAAGATCTCTTTTTTTCTTCATATTTCTTGTTTGTTTCACCCCAAAAAATATTTTGCATCTTCAAAGCGGTAGGCATGTTGTGTAAATCAAATGATACAAACCCCCAAAAATCCATTTTAATTCCAGGTTGAAAGGCAACAAAATAGGAAAAATGCCAAGGGGGGTGAAAACTTTTGCAAGCCACTGTACATACATAAAATGCTTTCATTTCTAAACGGTAAAACAGATATGAATACTCTCAAATAAAAGGTGACATTCTGTACTGTCGCCTAATATGAAGCATTCTATCTCAAATCCAAAATGCTGGAGCATAGCACCAAATGTAAAACTATAAGCTTCAATGTCCAAACACATATGGTGTGGACTATGTGTGCCTGGTAAACACATGTGGATCTGGTGAACAGTTATCACTTGTTGACCAACTACAGGAATACTGACCTCAGAGTCTCCAGTTTACAGTGGGGATTCTCCAGTCCAGCAGAGAGCAGCTTCACTCCTGAATCCTTCAGGTCATTGTTACTCAGATCCAGCTCTCTCAGGTGTGAGGGGTTTGACTCCAGAGCTGAGACCAGAGAAGCACAGCCTTCCTCTGTGACTCCACAGCCTGACAGCCTGACAAAGAGATCATCATGACTTCACAAACACACTGTTGATTTAACCAGTAGTGTAGAAGGACAATGGCAGATGAATTTGGTTTATTCTCCCAAACAACATATAGATTCATCTTCCGTCTCCTAGAACGGTATGGTCATAATGTTATACTAATGTGAAAATCAATGCATTTATTCAATATGTTATTCAATATAATATTATATACATATTATAATACATATTTTTCTCTAAACTGAATATTTTCCCCTGATGATTAGTTCTTAAATGTCATTTTATTTACTCACAGAGCAGCTCTGGAGGCTTTGACGACTGGCAGCAGCCTCAGAAGACCTTCCTCTGATCTGGAGTATTTCTTCAGGTCAAACACATCCAGCTCCTTTTCTGAAGTCAGCAACACAAAGACCAGAGCTGACCACTGTGCAGGTGACAGGTTGGGTTTTGAGAGACTTCCTGAGCTCAGGAAGCTTTGGATCTCCTCCACTAGAGAATGGTCATTCAGTTCATTCAGACAGTGGAACAGATTGATGCTCCTCTCTGGAGAGGGATTCTCCCTGATCTTCTCCTTGATGTACTTGACTGTTTCTTCATGGCTCTGTGAGCTGCTTCTTGTCTTTGTCAGTAGACCTTGTAAGTGCTTCTGATTGGACTCCAGTGAGAGGCCCAGAAGGAAGCGGAGGAACAGGTCCAGGTTTCCTGTCTCACTTTGTAAGGCTTTATCCACAGCACTCTTGTAGAAAGTAACTTCAGGCTCGTATATTGTTTGCAGTTTGTCCATTAGATTCTCATTGTTGTTGATGAATGAGAGGAACACATATACAGCAGCCAGAAACTCCTGAATGCTCAGATGAACAAAGCAGTACACAATGTCCTGGTACAGCCCACATTCCTCTTTAAAGAGCTGTGTGCACAATCCTGAGTACACTGAGGCTTCACTGACATCTATGCCAGACTCTTTCAGGTCTTCTTCATAGAAAATCAGATTCCCCTTTACAAGCTGTTGAAAAGCCAGTTTTCCCAGTGACAGAATGCTCTCATTATTCCAGTTTGGACCTGTCTCTTCTTTCCCAAGATACTTTTCATTCTTCTGTTTGGTATGAAACACCACAAGGTGTGTGTACATCTCAGTCAGAGTCTTGGGCATCTCTTCTCTCTTATGATTCAGCATGTGTTCAAGAACTGTTGCAGAAATCCAACAGAAGACTGGAATGTGGCACATGATGTGGAGGCTCCTTGATGTTTTTATGTGTGAGATGATTCTGCTGGCCAGGTCCTCATCACTGAATCTCTTCCTGAAATACTCCTCCTTCTGTGGGTCATTGAACCCTCGTACCTCTGTCACCTGGTCAACACACCATGAAGGGATCTTATTGGCTGCTGCAGGTCGGGTAGTTATCCAGAGGAGAGCAGAGGGAAGCAGATTTCCCCTGATGAGATTTGTCAGCAGAACATCCACTGAGGTTGACTCTGTGACGTCCCAACAGATCTTGTTCTTCTGGAAGTCTAGGGGCAGTCGGCACTCATCCAGACCATCAAAGATGAACAGAACTTTGTACTTGTTGTAGTTGGAGATTCTTGATTGTTTGGTTTCCATTGAGAAGTGATTGAGAAGTTCAATGAAAGTGTGTTTGTCCTCTTTCATCAAATTCAGCTCCCGAAAAGGGAATGAAAATACAAATTGGACATCCTGATTTGCTTTTCCTTCAGCCCAGTCCAGAATGAACTTCTGCACAGAGACTGTTTTTCCAATGCCAGCGACTCCCTTTGTCAGCACAGATCTGATAAGTTTGTCTTGTCCAGTTAAGGGTTTGAAGATGTCGTTACATTTGATTGGAGTCTCTGGTCTTGTTTGTTTCCTGGTTGTTGTCTCAATCTGTCTCAGCTCATGTTCATTATTGACCTCTCCTGTTCCACCCTCTGTGATGTAGAGCTCTGTGTAGATCTTATTGAGAAGTGTTGGGCTTCCTTGTTTAGCGATCCCCTCAAATACATTTTGAAACTTCTTCTTTAGATTAGATTTGAGTTCACGTTGGCAAATCACAGCAAGCTCATCTGAATCTAGAAATAACACAGAGGATATTAATATTACGTCTGTTTTAATGCCTACAGTATTGTAGGACTGTTATAAAGTTTTAAATTATAATCATTTCTTCTCTTAACTGACTGTATAAATGTGTAAATGTTTTCATAATGCATTACAGACTGGTGTGACTGATTATATTATTATTGGTATTATTGATGGTATTATTAATGTTCTCTCTCTCTCTCTCTCTCTCTCTCTCTCTCTCTCTCTCTCTCTCTCTCTCTCTCTCTCTCTCTCTCTCTCTCTCTCTCTCTCTCTCTCAATTAATCACCACAACACATCCCTGCTGCTACTTGATGAGGTCACTAGGTGTTGTGTTAAGGCTGCTACAATATCATTGAGTTACACAGCTACTTTAGCTGTACTTTAGCTACAGCTTTTAAATGTTATAAAACAGCATTCAACATGAGGCAGACAGATCTTACATTTCTCCAGTGTGTCAGCAAGCTCCTTCTGGTTAATTTTCCTCAGGACGTGCAGTGTGATCTTCAGAGCCCCCTCTCTGGCACTGCTCTCCTGCTTCTCATCTTCAGCATCCACCACTTCCTTATCCTGCTTCTGACTCTCAAAGCCTTGTGGGAGTTCTGGACTAAGAATCCTCTTGAACATCTTCAGCTCGTTCTTCACAAATGTCATAATATTCTCTTCAAGCAACTGAAATAAATCAAGTAAATAACTTAAGCAAGAGAAGAAATGCTTTCTCATTAGCACATTAATGAATGATTGACAGATCAACTTTACTTGAGGTAAACAAAAACAAATGTACATAACAGGACCACATACACTGAATATGGAGGCCAGGTCTGTTTGATGACTCTGGGAAGACTGACCACTGAAAATCTCTGACTCTGATCTCTCCTGTTGGGTTCTGTGGACAAAACATGAGATTACATCTTCTCATCCAGGGAGTACACACACACACACACACACACACACACACACACACACACACACACACACACACACACACACACACACACACACACACACACACACACACACACATATACACACACGGAGGCAATGTTGTGTTTGTTTAATACTGTTTTAGGACTATGGAAATGGAAAAAAGGATTAGCCTATAGATTATAAAAACAACTAAAAGAAATGGGAAAATGGGAGAGGAGAAATGACTAGAGACAGTGTTGTTTAACTCACTGACCATGACCCATGAGTTCTTCTTACCTTTGTTCAGTAGAAATGTCTCCCTCTCTGAACATTATAGGACGATCCATAGACCAGTCACTCTTCATGGACACACAGCTGGGAACAGGGGAGGCTGGTCTCTCCTGCTTGATTGGACTTCAACACAACAGAGACAAACATTACATCTCTCATCTACTCTGAGATCAGATGGGGAAACATAAGAAGAGTTTCATTCCAAAACGCTATATGTCACTTTCAGAAACTTTCGTAAATAAGCTTTTATATCTTAAAGACATTTTGAAAGAGATGTATGTGTTTTTTCACTATTTAATCATGGCATTGGGCTGTTCAATGACGGACATGTATTTGTTTAAAATGTATCACTTGATGGCTTCATTTCAGAGAGACAAATAATCATGTTTTTTTGCTAAATGCTTTATATCTGCCTCACTCTCAGAGAAATCAGTAGTACTGCTAGGTTTTACACAGTAATAATATATATCTGCCTCACTCTCAGAGAAATCAGTAGTTCTGCTAGGTTTTATACAGTAATAATATATATCTGCCTCACTCTCAGAGAAATCAGTAGTACTGCTAGGTTTTACACAGTAATAAAATATATCTGCCTCACTCTCAGAGAAATCAGTAGTACTGCTATGTTTTACACAGTAATAAAATATATCTGCCTCACTATCAGAGAAATCAGTAGTACTGCTAGGTTTTACACAGTAATAATATATATCTGCCTCACTCTCAGAGAAATGAGTAGTACTGCTAGGTTTTACACAGTAATAATATCTATCTGCCTCACTATCAGAGAAATCAGTAGTACTGCTAGGTTTTATACAGTAATAATATATATCTGCCTCACTCTCAGAGAAAACAGTATTACTGCTAGGTTTTACACAGTAATAATATATATCTGCCTCACTCTCAGAGAAATCAGTAGTACTGCTAGGTTTTACACAGTAATAATATATATCTGCCTCACTCTCAGAGAAATCAGTAGTACTGCTAGGTTTTACACATTAAACTGTAACAAAGATCTACATGTTTAATAACGAACTGTACAAATGTTAAATTAAATATTAAACACAGTAATATGAGATCTGTATGTAAAGCATTTACTTTTGAGTTCAGAAGATGTTTTATCCATGGCCTGGTTTCCCAAAAGCATCTTAAAGCTAAGTTCATCATTAAAACCTTCGTAGGAGCATCGTTAAATCTCTAAGCTGTTTCCCAAAACCATCGGTATTAACGTGGAATAGCTGAGTGGGTCGTTAAATGCTTTTATTACCCTCCTGCGTCACTTCATACACAGAAGATCTCATCTAAGCATAGAATCACATGGTTTATACAGTCTCTCTGTGCCCAGCAATAACTTTAGATCAAAGTTGACTACAAATACAAAGTTGCAATGTCTTTAAAGTTGATAGAAACAAGCAACGTATAATAGTATGCTTCAAATGAAAACCGAGATGAGCATTAAAATATAACCAGTAGGCTTTAGGCCTATTTCAATCATATTTAAATACATTTCATGTTAAATCAAATGAGTTCCATTTTGCTACTTGTAGGCTACAGTCTGTAAATTGTCTCAACATATTTCATTATGTGTATCCTAACATGAACACAATGATGTGCCAAATCTGTGATTCAGTGCATTTTTATTGGGTAAGCATTAGAATAAGACTCCTCAATATTTGCAGCCATAGGTGATAATATTTCTCTAGGTGCTGATCCGTCATCAGTATTGTGCAATAATTATAATGTTAAGGAAATATTTGAATGGAGAAAACTGATCCAAGAGCAGGGCTCCCTTTCTTTCCATCCTATCAGTATTGATCCTATCGGTCTGCCTGCGGCTATGGAACTCTGACCTGTTCATGGGACGTGCAACCTTGTCCTTGTACCTAAATAAGACAAAGGAAACAGTAACACAATAAAATAACAACAATGAGACTATAAGGAGTACCAGTACTGAGTCAATGTGCAGGGGTACCAGGTAGTTGAGGTAATAATGAGACTATAAGGAGTACCAGTACTGAGTCAATGTGCAGGGGTACCAGGTAGTTGAGGTAATAATGAGGCTATAAGGAGTACCAGTACTGAGTCAATGTGCAGGGGTACCAGGTAGTTGAGGTAATAATGAGACTATAAGGAGTACCAGTACTGAGTCAATGTGCAGGGGTACCAGGTAGTTGAGGTAATAATGAGGCTATAAGGAGTACCAGTACTGAGTCAATGTGCAGGGGTACCAGGTAGTTGAGGTAATAATGAGACTATAAGGAGTACCAGTACTGAGTCAATGTGCAGGGGTACCAGGTCGTTGAGGTAATAATGAGACTATAAGGAGTACCAGTACTGAGTCAATGTGCAGGGGTACCAGGTAGTTGAGGTAATAATGAGACTATGAGGAGTACCAGTACTGAGTCATTGTGCAGGGGTACCAGGTAGTTGAGGTAATAATGAGACTATAAGGAGTACCAGTACTGAGTCAATGTGCAGGGGTACCAGGTAGTCGAGGTAATTGAGGTAATATGTACATGTAGGTAGGGGTAATAGTGACTAGGCAATCACGATAGAGATTACATCTCCTCATCCAGGGAGTGCACAAACACACACACACAAACACACACACACACACACACACATACACACACACACAGAGGGAATGTTGTGTTTATTTAATATTGTTTCAGGACTATGAAAATGGACAAAAGAATTTATCCTATGGATTATGAAAACAACAAAAATAAATGGGAAAAATGGGAGAGGAGAAATGACTAGAGACAGTGTTGTTTAACTCACTGACCATGACCCATGAGTTCTTCTTACCTTTGTTCAGTAGAAAAGTCTCCCTCTCTAAACACTATAGGACGATCCATAGACCGGTCACTCTTCATGGACACACAGCTGGGTACAGGGGAGGCTGGTCTCTCCTGCTTGATTGGGCTTCAACACAACAGAGACAAACATTACATCTCTCATCTACTCTGAGCTCAGATGGGGAAACATAAGAAGAGTTTCATTCCAAAACGCTATATATCCATTTTCAGGAATGTTCATAAATTAGCTTTTATTGTTTAAAGAAATTATGAGATTGGTGTGTTTTTTCACTATCTAATCATGGCATGGGGTTGTTTAATGACAGAAATGTATTAAAATGTATCACTTTCATTTCATTTTTATTTGCTAAATGCTGTATATCTGCCTCACTCTCAAATGTGATCGACCAGCTCAATTCGGTCTTATGTAGCAAAAATTGAAATGATGTTTTTTACATTGGATAAAAGTAGAGACTCAGAGCTAGAAAATGGTATATCAGACACTACAGTTGAGGAACAATGGGAAAGTCATTCTGCTTCTGAGAAAATGTCTTTTGAATGTTTTGGTTCCTACTGGAGAGCTCTTCTTTGTCTATAGGGCTGTTACTTTGGCAGATAATGTCACAAATCTTTATATTTTTTATTTTATTTTATTTAACCTTTATTTAACTAGGCAAGTCAATTTTTATTTCAATGGCAGCCTACCAAAAGGCAAAAGGCTTGGGATTAAAAATAAATAAAATATAATATAGGACATAACACACATCACGACAAGAGAGACCTAAGACAACAACAAAGCAAGGCATCAACACATGACAACACAGCATGGTAGCAACACAACATGACAACAACATGGTAGCAAAACAACATGGTAGCAGAACAAAACATGGTACAAACATTATTGCGTACAGACAACAGCACAAAGGGCAAGAAGGCAGAGAGAACAATAAAGCCACAACTGGCAGTAAGAGGGTCCATGATAAAGCTGTCCAGTTTGAGTGTTTCTAAATAAATAGTTTATATATATATATGTATATGTAATTAACTAAATGTATGATGTTTTTGGTTCATGTCAGTGTCATTGTTTGTTATGCCATGTGGTTATTTTATGGTTGTAAATGGAAACACCACCACTCCCCCACCGCTTCTTTCTGTCCCTTTCCACACTGCTAACGCAAGAGGAAGGACTGAAAAAGCATTTAACACATTACTGTGAAGTAATATAATGATGATTCATCTTTATTATTACCTGTTTTTATGCTCATGTTTTGAAATTATACTTCATTAACATAACGATGATCAATAAGCCTGAACATTAATTTAGTCACCTCTGGTGGAGAAAAACGTATTTTCCAGGTACACTCATTGTCAAATTCATCAACCAGCATCGACCCACTCTGGTTTCTCTCGCTAGTTGTCAATTCAGCCCTGTTAAAAAGCTTGTGCCATCAACAAGCACTCTGCCTCTCGCTAACCGGGAGGGTTGAATGATGTAATTTATTGGTGGGCTGGAAGACGCACTCTTGTCTTTTCTATTCCGAGGTTGTTTACTCCCAATATCAGATATTAGACGATGTTGTATAATGCATGTATACTAAGGTTGAGGTCCTGACTAGTGATTATTTACCCAGGGTTCAATACCTGCTATAGTCACTATTTATGTTGCTCTCCCTAAAGCAACACAGCCCTAATAGGAGATATATAGCTAACTAAAGTAATGAGTGACCATTTTAGAACATCATGGGACATATAGTCTGTGGTTGCATGATATTTTATGTCCATCATATTGTTGCTTGTAGCCTATAACTGATGCTTCGTGGTGTTATGCTGCCATCTATTGGAAATATTTAGCAATTAAAAGTTATTAATTCACGTACAGACATTGGTGATTCAGCTGAGAAATAAAGTGTATTTTTCTGGTTAATTCCTTAGATCAGTATCAAGCCTGCCCCATCTATCTGAGATTGGGCAGGCTTCCGGCGCCGACAGAGATGGCAGCCTCGCTTCACGTTCTCAGGAAACCATGCAGTATTTTGTTTTTTTATGTATTACTTCTTACATTGTTACCCCGGAAAATATTAAGTTTTATTACATACAACCGGGAGGAACTATTGGATATAAGAGCAACGTCAACTTACCAACATTACGACCAGGAATACGACTTTCCCAAAGAGGATTCTCTGTTTGTTAACCCAAAGAGGACAATAGACTGGACAGAGAAGAGGGAAACGCGGCGGTCTTCTGGTCAAGCTACGTCGACGGGCGCATCGTGCACCTCTCCCGAGTATTTTAATCGCCAATGTCCAGTCTCTTGACAACAAAGTAGACGAAATCAGATCAAGGGTTGCCTTTCAGAGAGACATCCGAGACTGCAACGTTCTTTGCTTCACGGAAACATGGCTCACTCAGGACACGTTATCAGAGTTGGTACAGCCACCTGGTTTCTCCACGCATCGCGGCCGACAGAAACAAACTTCTATCTGGTAAGAAGAAGGGCGGGGGTGTGTGTCTTATGATTAACGAGACGTGGTGTGATCATAACATACAGGAACTCAAGTCCTTTTGTTCACCTGACATAGAATTCCTTACAATCAAATGCCGACCGCATTATCTACCAAGAGAATTCTCCTCGATTATAATCACAGCCGTGTACATCACCCTCAAGCTGATACATCGACGGCACTGAAAGAAATTCATTGGACTCTATGTAAACTGGAAACCACATATCCTGAGGCTGCATTTATTGTGGCTGGGGATTTTAATAAGGCTAATTTAAGAACAAGGCTCCCGAAATTTTACCAGCATATCGAATGTGCCACCCGGGCTGGTAAAATCCTGGACCACTGTTATTCCAACTTCCGTGATGCATACAAGGCTATTCTCCGCCCTCCTTTCGGCAAGTCTGACCATGAATCCATTTTGTTGCTCCCAGCCTACAAACAGAAACTAAAACAGGAAACGCCCATTCTCAGGTCTGTTCAACGCTGGTCCGACCAATCTGATTCCATGCTGCAAGATTGCTTGAGCACGTGGACTGGGATATGTTCGGATAGCATCTGACAACAACATTGATGTATACGCTGATTCGGTGAGCGAGTTTATTAGCAAGTGCATTGGTGATGTTGTACCCATAGCAAATATCAAAACCTTCCCCAACCAGAAACCGTGGATTGATGGCAGCATTCGCAAGAAACTGAAAGCGCGAACCACTGCTTTTAACCAGGGTAAGGCTACCAGAAACATGACTGAATACAAACAGTGTAGCTATTCCCTCCGCAAGGCAATCAAACAAGCTAAGCGTCAATATAGAGACAAAGTAGAGTCACAATTCAATGGCTCAGACACACGAGGAATGTGGCAGGGTCTACAGTCAATCACGGACTACAAAAAGAAAACCAGCCCGTCGCCCGGACCATGACGTCCTGCTCCCAGACAAACTAAACAACTTCTTTGCTCGCTTTGAGGACAATACAGTGCCACCGACACGGCCCGCTACCAAAACCTGCGGGCTCACCTTCACCGCAGCCAATGTGAGAAAAACATTTAAATGTGTTAACCCTCGCAAGGCTGCCGGCCCAGATGGCATCCCTGGCCGTGTCCTCAGAGCATGCGCAGACCAGCTGGCTGGTGTGTTTACGGACATATTCAATCAGTCCCTATCCCAGTCTGCTGTTCCCACATGCTTCAAGAGGGCCACCATTGTTCCTGTTCCCAAGAAAGCTAAGGTGACTGAGCTAAATGACTATCGCCCCGTAGCACTCACTTCCGTCATCATGAAGTGCTTTGAGAGACTAGTCAAGGATCATATAACCTCCATCCTGCCAGACACCTTGGACCCACTCCAATTTGCTTACCGTCCCAATAGGTCCACAGACGACGCAATCGCAATCACACTGCCCTAACCCATCTGGACAAGAAGAATACTTATGTAAGAATGCTGTTCATCGACTACAGCTCAGCATTTAACACCATAGTTCCCTCCAAGCTCGTCATTAAGCTCGAGACCCTGGGTCTCGACCCAGCCCTGTGCATCTGGGTCCTGGACTTCCTGACGGGCCGGTCCCAGGTGGTGAGGGTAGGAAACAACATCTCCACCCCGCTGATCCTCAACACTGGGGCCCCACAAGGGTGCGTTCTCAGTCCTCTCCTGTACTCCCTGTTTACCCATGACTGCGTGGCCAAGCACGCATCCAACTCAATCATCAAGTTTGCTGACGACACTACAGTGGTAGGCTTGATTACCAACAACGACGAGACGGCCTACAGAGAGGAGGTGAGGGCCCTCGGAGTGTGGTGTCAGGAAAATAACCTCTCACTCAATGTCAGAAAAACAAAGGAGATGATCGTGGACTTCAGGAAACAGGAGAGGGAGGACCCCCCTATCCACATCGAGGGGACAGTAGTGGAGAAGGTGGAAAGTTTTAAGTTCCTTGGCGTACACATCACGGACAAACTGAATTGGTCCACCCACACAGACAGCGTGGTGAAGAAGGCGCAACAGCGCCTCTTCAACCTCAGGAGGCTGAAGAAATTCGGCTTGTCACCAAAATCACTCACAAACTTTTACAGATGCACAATCGAGAGCATCCTGTCGGGCTGTATCACCGCCTGGTACGGCAACTGCTCCGCCCACAACCGTAAGGCTCTCCAGAGGGTAGTGAGGACTGCACAACGCATCACCGGGGTTAAACTACCTGCCCTCCAGGACACCTACACCACCCGATGTCACAGAAAGGCCAAAAAGATCATCAAGGACAACAACCACCCGAGCCACTGCCTGTTCACCCCGCTATCATCCAGAAGGCGAGGTCAGTACAGGTGCATCAAAGCTGGGGCCGAGAGACTGAAAAACAGCTTCTACCTCAAGGCCATCAGACTGTTAAACAGCCATCACTAACATTGAGTGGCTCCTGCCAACATACTGACTTAAATCTCTAGCCACTCTATACATAGGAATTGGATGTAACAAATGTATCACTAGCCACTTTAAACAATTTTGTATATAATGTTTACGTATCCGACATACTCATATCAAATGTATACACTGTACTCTAAACCATCTACTGTATCTTGCCTATGCCGTTCGGCCATCGACCCAAATCTCTAGCCACTTTAATAATTATAATTGGATGAAATAATGTATCACTAGCCACTTTAAACAATGCCATTTATATAATGTTTACATATCCTACATTACTCATCTCATATATATGTGTATATACTGTACTCCATACCATCTACTGCATCTTGCCTATGCCGGTCAGCCATCGCTCATCCATATATTTATATGTACATACTCGTATTCATTCCTTTACTCTTGTGTGTATAAGGTAGTTGTTGTGAATTTGTTAGATTACTTGTTAGATACTACTGCATGGTCGGAACTAGAAGCACAAGCATTTCGCTACACTCGCATTAACATCTGCTAACCATGTGTATGTGACAAATAAAATTTGATTTGATTTGATCTCAAGCCAATTGCTGGTCTTTCACATAGAGGTTACCAGGTCACCCAGTTCAAACCACATTTGAAAAATATAACTAATGTGTCTTGTTGATCAAGTGTTCTGCCTTGCAATAATAAATGGTTTAGTGCCCTAGAATTAGGGTTAGGGGTTAAGGATATAATAGGTTATATGTAGGGTTAGGGGTTAAGGATATAATAGGTTATATGTAAGGTTAAGGGTTAAGGATATAATAGGTTATATGTAGGGTTAGGGGTTAAGGATATAATAGGTTATATGTAGGGTTAGGGGTTAAGGATATAATAGGTTATATGTAGGGTTAGGGGTTAAGGATAAAATAGGTTATATGTAGGGTTAGGGGTTAAGGATATAATAGGTTATATGTAGGGTTAGGGGTTAAGGATATAATAGGTTATATGTAGGGTTAGGGGTTAAGGATAAAATAGGTTATATGTAGGGTTAGGGGTTAAGGCTAAAATAGTTAATAAAACATGAGATTTCATCTCCTCATCCAGGGACTGCACACACACACACACACACACACACACACACACACACACACACACACACGGTGGGAGTGTTGTTTTTGTTTAATATTATTTTAGGACTATGAAAATTGACAAAAGATGTTATACCTAGGGTTAAGGCTAAAATAGGTAGGGTTCGAGTTTCTGTATAGTACTTTGTGACATCTGCTGATGTAAAAAGGGCTTTATAAATACATTTGATTGATTGTTAGGTTCAGGGTTTTTAAGGTAAAAACAGTATGGGTTTATATCTCTCTTGCTCCTCCCTGTGGCTTTCTGTGGGTACTACATAACTCATTCACCACACCTGCTAGGCTCATAATCTGAGGTAGAAACTGAGTCAGATCTACAGATCAATGATCTAGACCTTCCATTTGGTTTGTAACTCAGTCAACCTGACCAGTATTCAGTCTATTAGATGTCTACTGATGAATACTTCCATACATATCAAATTACCCAGCAGCCATTCAGAAACAACAAGTTGTCAAAAAATGTGTTGTTTCTTAATAAAAAAAATCTTCTGGCTGTTTAAATCGGCCACATCTTGAAAAAGAGGACAGGGACATTCGTTTTGTTTAGGTTGTATACCTTTTTCTGAAAACAAATATGGTTAACCATGACCAGCCATCGTTAGGACTGTGAGTTACCACAACGTGGACACAGATGAACTGTGAGTAAGGTTGCAAAGTAGCCGTAGCATTGTTAGTAATAAGTTACCTGAGGTCAGTGTTCAAGGTTAATGTCGCCAGGTCTCATTGATAACAATAGAGAAGCTGGCATTGTGACGCAGAACAATGATCTGGGAATAGAACGTTCAGAAGGTGAGTTCAATAGAACTAATAGGAGCTGGCAGGGAGAAACATGACCTAAAATAAGGCCTGTTTTTTCACAATTACTTCATAACTAGGGCCATAAGGTAATATTATGAAACTGGGCTCCATGGTGGATGCAATGAACTAGTTTTTATCAGAAGAAATGTAATTTGTCCAGCCTACTGAGGAGCCCCGAAAATAATATTCAACAGTTCGGTCCTTGGACACAGAGGGGTTCAACACTAAAGCGACCGTCCATCTAGTGAAGAGAGGAGAACAGGTGGAAGAAACAACCGGGGAGCTCCATCGGTCCACAAGAAATGCAGGCAGCCGGTGATGATGTAACTAGCTAGTTTACCGAGCTGTACCGACTAGCTAGGATAACTAGGATGCTGCTGGTAGAGTAGCTAGATAGCTTACCTAGCTGTACCGACTAGCTAGGATAACTAGGATGCTGCTGGTAGAGTAGCTAGCTAGCTTACCTAGCTGTACCGACTAGCTAGGATAACTAGGATGCTGCTGGTAGAGTAGCTAGCTAGCTTACCGAGCTGTACCGACTAGCTAGGATAACTAGGATGCTGCTGGTAGAGTAGCTAGCTAGCTTACCTAGCTGTACTGACTAGCTAGGATAACTAGGATGCTGCTGGTAGAGTAACTAGCAAGCTTACCGAGCTGTACCGACTAGCTAGGATAACTAGGATGCTGCTGATAGGGAAGCTAGCTAGCTTACTGAGCTGTACCGACTAGCTAGGATAAATAGGATACTGCTGGTAGAGTAGCTAGCTAGCTTACCGAGCTGTACCGACTAGCTAGGATAACTAGGATGCTGCTGGTAGAGGAGCTAGCTAGCTTACCGAGCTGTACCGACTAGTTAGGATAACTAGGATGCTGCTGGTAGAGTAGCTAGCTAGCTTACCGAGCTGTACCGACTAGCTAGGATAACTAGGATGCTGCGGGTAGAGTAGCTAGCTAGCTTACCGAGCTGTACCGACTAGTTAGGATAACTAGGATGCTGCTGGTAGAGTAGCTAGCTAGCTTACCGAGCTGTACCGACTAGCTAGGATAACTAGGATGCTGCTGGTAGAGTAGCTAGCTAGCTTACCGAGCTGTACCGACTAGCTAGGATAACTAGGATGCTGCGGGTAGAGTAGCTAGCTAGCTTACCGAGCTGTACCGACTAGTTAGGATAACTAGGATGCTGCTGGTAGAGTAGCTTGATAGCTTACCTAGCTGTACCGACTAGCTAGGATAACTAGGATGCTGCTGGTAGAGGAGCTAGCTAGCTTACCGAGCTGTACCGACTAGCTAGGATAACTAGGATGCTGCTGGTAGAGTAGCTAGCTAGCTTACCGAGCTGTAACGACTAGCTAGGATAACTAGGATACTGCTGGTAGAGTAGCTAGCTAGCTTACCGAGCTGTACCGACTAGCTAGGATAACTAGGATGCTGCTGGTAGAGGAGCTAGCTAGCTTACAGAGCTGTACCAACTAGCTAGGATAACTAGGATGCTGCTGGTAGAGTAGCTAGCTAGCTTACCGAGCTGTACCAACTAGCTAGGATAACTAGGATGCTGCTGGTAGAGTAGCTAGCTAGCTTACCGAGCTGTACCGACTAACTAGGATAACTAGGATGCTGCTGGTAGAGTAGCTAGCTAGCTTACCTAGCTGTACCGACTAGCTAGGATAACTAGGATGCTGCTGGTAGAGTAGCTAGCTAGCTTACCGAGCTGTACCGACTAGCTAGGATAACTAGGATGCTGCTGGTAGAGTAGCTAGCTAGCTTACCGAGCTGTACCAACTAGCTAGGATAACTAGGATGCTGCTGGTAGAGTTGCTAGCTAGCTTACCGAGCTGTACTGACTAACTAGGATAACTAGGATGCTGCTGGTAGAGTTGCTAGCTAGCTAGCAGGTCATTCATCTGTCCCTCATCTCGATGATGATGACGGGGACGTGGACAGTTCTTTACGGGGAAGCGGACGCTCAAAGTTCCAGAACGCGGTGCAGTGCAACACAATCAACTAAACCCAGTCTTTACATTGGGTTATTTAAGTAATATAAATGTCTTATTATGTAAAACAAACATTCAATTTTTTTTATAACAATGATTTGAGATCTGGGCCCATATCCACAAAGCGTCTCAGAGTAGAGAATTGGTCGTATATGTGCTGAGAATAAAGACATTTAACACTTATGAGTATAAGTGAAAGCTATGCATGAAGTCTCTAGTCCCACCTAGTCGGCAGATATTTAGGACACCTTGTGAGCTGTCCTAAGTAGTTAAGAGTTAACAGCAGGTGTCTTGATAATACTATAGAATAATGCAGTGAGTCAGTGGTTCCTGAGCCACATGTAAATGCGTTGTAGTAGTTAAAAATAATGTTTTTATATTTCTATATGATCAATCCATAAATAATATAGACCTACATGCAACAGTATGTCTTGTGCTTTTGGCAATGATTTATGTATAATAATTATGGATAAGTGATACCATGTATGTCTGCATAGCATTTTGTCTTCATTTTGGCAGGTTAACTCATGCTTATTTCTGTAAATTAACTCAGGTTTTCGCCCAGCGGCTAAGGAGTTGGAGCTGTGGCAGGAGTTGGACCTGTTGCTGAAAGTTGCCTGGTTCGAATCCCGAACTAGGTGATGGAAAAAACTGGCAGAATTTATCTGACCACTGGAGGGCTGCTGTGTTCACATCCTCAAAACATTAACCTTTTGTTGATCAGAACTCTAGAGGTTCTTCTTCAATAAACTCAAAAATACATGTAACTTTCAGTGGTTCCATATATTAAGGAAGTGATAGAAGCCTTTTTGGTTCTATAAGGAACCTTCTTTTCTAAGAGTGTATAATAAACACGTTGTTCTTTTGATTATTTAATTATCTACGTCATGTTATTTCAAGTTCTCCTGTCACGTCAGGCCTGAGATGACAGGCTGGCGTATTTTGTTTTTGTTTTGGTGTAGGGTTTTTATGTTCTAGGTGTTC
Organism: Brachymystax lenok tsinlingensis; assembly: GCA_030435695.1. Lineage (NCBI taxonomy): Eukaryota > Metazoa > Chordata > Actinopteri > Salmoniformes > Salmonidae > Brachymystax > Brachymystax lenok. The sequence continues at coordinate 61,451,546 of CM059791.1, forward strand.
TATATCTATGTTGGGGTAATGGTTCCCAATTAGAGGCAGCTGTTTGTCGTTGTCTCTAATTGGGAACCATATATATGTTTGGGGTTTTCATTATAGGTTTTGTGGGTTATTGTTTGTACATAGCTTTAGTGGTTTTCACGTGTTATGTTTTAATACGATCTTCATTCATTCATTTTGTTGTATATTTGCCCAGTTACGTGTGTTACGTTTTCGTTTAATAAACATGTATACTGGATGCCTCGCTGCTCCTTGGTCTGTCCCGTACGGAGATCGTGACATCTCCCTTTGGAGCGCAACATCACATTGTAAATAAATAATCCTAAATTGGTCGTTGCTATAAACTGGGCAATTGAATTAATCTAGGGCGTAGTATGTGTTCCATGAACATGAACATTGTATGCAACGTTGTAGGCAACATTATTGGCAAGGGACTTGATGCCTACTATGCCAAAGCTATTTAGAGTTGTTAAACGGGTGTGAAGAGTGTGTTGATATAACGGTAATATTGTCAAACTTCTGCTTGTAACAACCATCAGAATTGGTTTAAAAAAATATGCATTCCATTATATTAGGCAATAATTAAGAGTAGGCAAAGTGGTTGTGTCATGTGAAAATTCTATCAAATGTCTTACATTGCAACGAGTACAGTCAGGGTGCCGTTGAACCCCTGCAGTACCTCCACAGACCCCGGATTGAGAACCCCTGATTTAGCAGATGCTCTTATCCAGTGATTTACAGTAAGTGCATTCATCTTAAGATAGATGTTTATTTTGGAAATAAACGTAATAAATTCTTCATAAAACTGTCATCTTACCTCTTAGCTTTGGTGTCATGTCCCCCAGAGAGACTCATTTTAGAGGCAGGGCCCCCCTCTCTCTCCCCAGAGAGACTCATTTTAGAGGCAGGGACCCCTCTCTCTCCCCAGAGAGACTCATTTTAGAGCACTGACCCCTAAACAGAGATCCAGCATGTTGGTGTGGTTAACACAGTGAAAACAAATTCTTGAATGTCAATTGTTCTCATTTGTTCATTATCTGTTTGAGAAATAAAACATTTACTAACAGACATATCGAAACAGTCAGGTGATTTAATGCAATCACACATCACATGTAGTAGTTGTGACATTTCATCTCCATGGTAACTGTCTACAATCATAATAATAAGTCACTGTTTGTTAAGGTAGTTACAGACAGTACAGCAACAATAATAATAATAATAAGTCACTGTTAAGGTAGTTCTAGACAGTACAGCAACAATAATAATAATAATAATAATAAGTCACTGTTTGTTAAGGTAGTTATAGACAGTACAGCAACATTAATAATAATAATAAGTCACTGTTTTCAAGGTAGTTATAGACAGAACAGCAACAATAATAATAATAATAATAATAATAATAAGTCACTGTTTGTTAAGGTAGTTCTAGACAGTACAGCAACAATAATAATAATAAGTCACTGTTTGTTAAGGTAGTTATAGACAGTACAGCAACAATAATAATAATAATAAGTCACTGTTTGTTAAGGTAGTTATAGACAGAACAGCAACAATAATAATAATAATAATAATAAGTCACTGTTTGTTAAGGTAGTTCTAGACAGTACAGCAACAATAATAATAATAAGTCACTGTTTGTTAAGGTAGTTATAGACAGTACAGCAACAATAATAATAATAATAATAAGTCACTGTTTGTTAAGGTAGTTATAGACAGAACAGCAACAATAATAATAATAATAATAATAATAAGTCACTGTTTGTTAAGGTAGTTATAGACAGAACAGCAACAATAATAATAATAATAATAATAATAATAATAATAAGTCACTGTTTGTTAAGGTAGTTATAGACAGTACAGCAACAATAATAATAATAATAAGTCGCTGTTTGTTAAGGTAGTTATAGACAGAACAGCAACAATAATAATAATAATAATAATAAGTCACTGTTTGTTAAGGTAGTTCTAGACAGTACAGCAACAATAATAATAATAATAATAATAATAATAATAAGTCACTGTTTGATAAGGTAGTTATAGACAGAACAGCAACAATAATAATAATAATAATAATAATAATAATAAGTCACTGTTTTCAAGGTAGTTCTAGACAGTACAGCAACAATAATAATAATAATAAGTCACTGTTTGTTTAGGTAGTTCTAGACAGTACAGCAAAAATAATAATAATAATAAGTCACTGTGTGTTAAGGTAGTTCTAGACAGTACAGCAACAATAATAATAATAATAATAATAATAATAATAATAATAATAATAATAATAATAAGTCACTGTTTGTTAAGGTAGTTCTAGACAGAACAGCAACAATAATAATAATAATAATAATAATAATAATAATAAGTCACTGTTTGTTAAGGTAGTTATAGGCAGTACAGCAACAATAATAATAATAATAATAATAATAATAATAAGTAAATGTTTGTTAAGCTAATTATAGACAGAACAGCAACAATAATAATAATAATAATAATTCACTGTTTGTTAAGGTAGTTATAGACAGCACAGCAACAATAATAATAATAATAATAATATTAATAATTCACTGTTTGTTAAGGTAGTTATAGATAGTACAGCAACAATAATAATAATAATAATAATAATACTAATAATAATAAGTCACTGTTTGTTAAGGTAGTTATAGACAGTACAGCAACAATAATAATAATAATAATAATAAGTCACTGTTTGATTAGGTAGTTATAGACAGTACAGCAACAATAATAATAAGTCACTGTTTGTTAAGGTAGTTCTAGACAGTACAGCAACAATAAAAATAATAATAATAATAATAATAATAAGTCACTGTTTGTTAAGGTAGTTCTAGACAGTACAGCAACAATAATAATAATAATAATAATAATAATAATATTAAGTCACTGTTTGTTAAAGTAGTTATAGACAGTACAGCAACAATAATAATAATAATAAGTCACTGTTTGTTAAGGTAGTTCTAGACAGTACAGCAACAATAATAATAATAATAATAATAATAATAATAATAATAATAATAATAAGTCACTGTTTGTTAAGGTAGATATAGACAGTACAGCAACAATAATAATAATAATAATAATAATAATAATAATAATAAGTCACTGTTTGTTACAGGTAGTTATAGACAGTACAGCAACACAAGACCATGTCTCACACTTATTTTGTATTCATTAACAGTAGGCTGTTTATTGTCTTTCAATCTGTTATTTTCTAAATGTATCTGAGAATGTAGACAGAAGTGCTAAAACGGACATGATTGATCTGAGGGGGAAATCATTGGTCCATTCAGAAACTTTATTTTGCAACATGTAAGATATTTTATATTATGTAAAGTAGACTAGGTTATAATGTATAGTAGAGGGTTGTTAGTGATATGTAGATGTTATATTGTGTAAAGTAGACTAGGTTATAATGTATAGTAGTGGGTTGTTAGTGATATGTAGATGTTATATTATGTAAAGTAGACTAGGTTATAATGTATAGTAGTGGGTTGTTAGTGATATGTAGATGTTATATTATGTAAAGTAGACTAGGTTATAATGTATAGTAGTGGGTTGTTAGTGATATGTAGATGTTATATTATGTAAAGTAGACTAGGTTATAATGTATAGTAGTGGGTTGTTAGTGATATGTAGATGTTATATTATGTAAAGTAGGCTAGGTTATAATGTATAGTAGTGGGTTGTTAGTGATATGTAGATGTTATATTATGTAAAGTAGGCTAGGTTATAATGTATAGTAGTGGGTTGTTAGTGATATGTAGATGTTATATTATGTAAAGTAGACTAGGTTATAATGTATAATAGCAGGTTGTTAGTGATATGCAGATCAAGGTCTATACCTCGGCTATAACCTACATATCATAGATGACCAGTCTAAACCTGTTCAGATCAGTTCACAAAGACCATCATGTCAGCATGATAAGTGATCATAGCTCAAACCTACTCTGACAATTGAATGTCTAACATCGACCTAACCTTATAATAGTTTGTAGGTAGCCTAGACCTACAGTACGAGAGTCTGCCCGTCTTTCCTACATACCAACACATTTATTTAATGTTACCGAGAAATATGTGCCACAGTTTCAACAGCCATTTTGTAACTGCGTAGGCTACAAACTTATTTTAATTTCATATGAGGAAATCACATAACTTACAGTCACTGGTGCAGCCGCCTGTTTTCTTGCAGATGAAGTAGCTTTCATAGGCAACTCATTCAACCAGCCTAAACAACAGTAAATAAAAGAATAACAATGGTCAAAGGAGAATGCATGAAAGACAGGTATTTTGCTACAGATGTAGGATCTTAATTTGAGCCATTTTTCTACAGCAGGAAAATTATGTGGATTATAATTAACATTTTAAAGCGGAAAAGTGTAAATGACAAACTTCAGAAGCCTTTTAATACATCAAATACACTACAAGTTTTAGTTATCCTGTAACAGGGTGATCAAATGTAGATCCTACATCTGTACAGAGATTATGTCTTTATCTAAATAAGGCAGTTTGAGTTAGTATCGATGAAGTTTCAACTGTCAGTTGCTGTAAACCTACGTGATTGGATGTTATAGACCCCCATCTGAACAGTTTCTTCCCCGTACTTACAGCTTATAGCTCTATGCTCATTCTACCCAGTTCAATATAATGTTATACGTAAAATTAGAGGCTATATACAGTAGAGAGGCTATATACAGTAGAGAGACTATATACAGTCGAGAGGCTGTATACAGTAGAGAGGCTATATACAGTAGAGAGGCTATATACAGTAGAGAGGCTATATACAGTAGAGAGGCTATATACAGTAGAGAGACTATATACAGTAGAGAGGATATATACAGTAGAGAGGTTATATACAGTAGAGAGGCTATATACAGTAGAGAGGCTGTATACAGTAGAGTGGCTATATACAATAGAGAGGCTGTATACAGTAGAGAGGCTATATACAGTGGAGAGGCTATATACAGTAGAGAGGCTATATACAGTAGAGAGGCTATATACAGGCACCGTTAGTCCGGCTAATTAGAGAGTAGCAGTAGCGTAAAAGAGGGGTTGGCGGATGGTGGGTGTAAATGATGTGACCAGATGTAGGATCTTCCCAACTCTGAGGACATGTCATTTATTACATTACAACCTGTTGATGAAGACAACTAGAAGGCTAAACCCAGAAGACAACTCTAAATCAACACTGACTGATATTATCCTGAAATCCTTTCACTCATATTATTGTGTGGCTTTGTTCAACAGGTAGCCTATGCTATTAATATTGTAGAAAACAGCGGGCAGGGCAGTGAACCCAGGTCGCTGGCATAAAAGGTAAACACCCTACGTATTGCACCAATAGGGTTAACCCACATGGTGGGAATTGTTACCTGGCTCACACAAAAGCATGTCTCAGACACCACTTCTGACACCAATGTAGCAAACAGTGGGGCAGGGAAGCGAACCCAAATCGCATCTGTAAAAGGCCACTGGCACCAATTGGGTAACTTGGTTGGAATTGTGACGTTGCTCATATAGCGAGGATCACTACACTATAGAGGAACTGTGATATAATTACATTATCATATGAAATGTAGAGGATCACTACACTATAGAGGAACTATGATACAATTACATTATCATATGAAATGTAGAGGATCACTACACTATAGAGGAACTATGATACAATTACATTATCATATGAAATGTAGAGGATCACTACACTATAGAGGAACTATGATACAATTACATTATCATATGAAATGTAGAGGATCACTACACTATAGAGGAACTATGATACAATTACATTATCATATGAAATGTAGAGGATCACTACACTATAGAGGAACTATGATACAATTACATTATCATATGAAATGTAGAGGATCACTACACTACAGAGGAAAAGGATACAATTACATTATCATATGAAATGTAGAGGATCACTACACTATAGAGGAACTATGATACAATTACATTATCATATGAAATGTAGAGGATCACTACACTATAGAGGAACTATGATACAATTACATTATTGTATGAAATGTAGAGGATCACTACACTATAGAGGAACTATGATACAATTACATTATTGTATGAAATGTTACATTTTAAATGATCCCAGCAGGCGACCCAAAACAACGGCGACGCAGAAGGGGCAGAGAAGCCTAGTGGTTAGAGCTTTGGACTTGTAACCGGAGGGTTGCAAGTTCAAATCCCCGAGCTGACAAGGAAAAAATCTGTCGTTCTGCCCCTGAACAAGGCAGTTAACCCACTGTTCCCCTGGCGCTGAAGACGTGGATGTCGATTAAGGCAGCCCCCCGCACCTCTCTGATTCAGAGGGTTTGGTTTAAATGCGGAAGAAACATTTCGGTTGAAGGCATTCGGTTGTACAACTGACTAATAATGGTGACTTTGAGAAAGAGAGGTCTTTTGGTCAGGCTCCATAGAAGGGCACATCACCCACTGCTCCCAAGTATACTACACGCCATTGTCCAGACTCTTGACAACAAGGTAGACGAAATCCGAGCAAGGGTTGCCTTCCAGATAGACATCAGAGATTGTAACATTCTCTGTTTCACAGAAACATGGCTCACTCGGGATACGTTTTCAGAGTCGGTACAGCCACCTGGTTTCTTCACACATCGCGGCGACAGAAACAAACATCTCTCTGGTAAGAAGAAGGGCGGGGGTGTATGCCTTATGATTAACGAGTTGTGGTGTGATCATAACAACATACAGGAATTCAAGTCCTTCTGTTCACCTGACCTAGAATTACTTACGATCAAATGCCGACCGCAATATCTACCAAGAGAATTCTCTTCAATTATAATCACAGCCGTATATATCCCCCAATTAGACACCTCGACGGCCCTGAAAGAACTTCATTGGACTCTATGTAAACTGGAAACCACGTATCCTGAGGCTGCATTTATTGTAGCTGGGGATTTTAACTTAAGGCTAATCTGAAAACAAGGCTCCCTAAATTTTATCAGCATATCGAATGCGCGACCCGATCTGGCAAAACTCTGGATCATTGTTACTCTAACTTCTGTGACGCATACAAAGCCCGCCCTCAACCCCTCCTTTCGGCAAGTCTGACCATGACTCCATTTTGTTGCTCCCAGCCTATAGACAAAAACTAAAACAGGAAACGCCCATGCTCAGGTCTGTTCAATGCTGGTCCGACCAATCTGATTCCACGCTTCAAGATTGCTTCGATCACGTGGACTGGTATACATTCCGGATAGCGTCGGACAATAACATCGATGTATACGCTGATTCGGTGAGCGAGTTTATTAGCAAGTGCATCGGTGATGTTGTACCCACAGCGACTATTAAAACCTTCCCCAACTAGAAACCGTGGATTGATGGCAGCATTCGCGCAAAACTGAACGCGAACAACTGCTTTTAATCAGGGCAAGGCGACCGGAAACATGACCGAATACAAACACTGTAGCTATTCCCTACGCAAGGCAATCAAACAAGCTAAGCGTCAGTATAGAGACAATTCAACGGCTCAGACACGAGAGGTATGTGGCAGGGTCTACAGTCAAACACGGACTATAAAAAGAAAAACAGCCCCGATGCGGACCCCGATGTCTTGCTCCTAGACAAACTAAACAACTTCTTTGCTCGCTTTGAGGACAATACAGTGCCACCGACACGGCCTGCTATCAAAAATCTGCGGGCTCTCCTTCACCGCAGCCAACTTGAGTAAAACATTTAAACGTGTTAACCCTCGCAAGGCTGCCGGCCCAGACAACATCCCTAGCCGCGTCCTCAGATCATGCGCAGACCTGCTGGCTGGTGTGTTTACGGACATATTCAATCAATCCTTATCCCAGACTGTTGTTCCCACATGCTTCAAGAGGGCCACCATTGTTCCTGTTCCCAAGAATGCTAAGGTAACTGAGCTAAACAACTGTCGCCCCGTAGCACTCACTTCCGTCATCATGAAGCGCTTTGAGAGACTAGTCAAGGATCATATCACCTCCACCCTACCTGACACCCTAGACCCACTCCAATTTGCTTACCGCCCCAACACTGCCCTAACCCATCTGGACAAGAAGAATACCTATGTAAGAATGCTGTTCATCGACTACAGACTACACGATAGTACCCTCCAAACTCATCATTAAGCTCGAGACCCTCGGTCTCGACCCCGCCCTGTGCAACTGGATCCTGGACTTTCTGACGGGCCGCCCCCTAGGTGGTGAGGGTAGGAAACAACATCTCCACCCTGCTGATCCTCAACACTGGGGCCACACAAGGGTGCGTTCTCAGCCCTCTCCTGTACTCCCTGTTCACCCATGACTGCGTGGCCATGCACGCCTCCAACTCAATCATCAAGTTTGCAGACGACACTACAGTGGTAGGCTTGATTACCAACAACGACGAGACGGCCTACAGGGAAGCGGTGAGGGCCCTCTGAGTGTGGTGTCAGGAAAATAACCTCACGCTCAACGTCAACAAAACAAAGGAAATGATCGTGGACTTCAGGAAACACAGAGGGAGCAGCCCCCTATCCAGATCGACTGGACAGTAGTGGAGAAGGTGGAAGGGTTTTTGTTCCTCGGCGTACACATCACGGACAAACTGAAATGGTCCACCCACACAGACAGCGTGGTGAAGAAGGTGCAACAGCGCCTCTTCAACCTCAGGAAGCTGAATAAATTTGGCTTGTCACCAAAAACTCTCACAAACCTTTACAGATGCATAATCGAGAGCATCCTGTCGGGCTGTATCATCGCCTGGTACGGCAACTGCTCCACCCACAACCGTAAGGCTCTCCAGAGGGTAGTGAGGTCTGCATAACGCATCACCGGGGGCAAACTACCTGCCCTCCAGGACACCTACACCACCCAATGTCACAGGAAGGTCAAAAAGATCATCAAGGACAACAACCACAGAAGGCGAGGTCAGTACAGGTGCATCAAAGCTGTGACCGAGAGACTGAAAAACAGCTTCTATCTCAAGGCCATCAGACTGTTAAACAGCCATCACTAACATTGAGTGGCTGCTGCCAACATACTGACTCAAATCTCTAAAATTGGAGGTAATAAATGTATTAAATGTATCACTAGTCACTTTAAACAATGCCACTTTATATAATGTTTACAGACCCTACATTACTCATCTCATATGTACAGTGAGGGAAAAATGGATTTGATCCCCTGCTGATTTTGTACGTTTGCCCACTGACAAAGAAATGATCAGTCTATAATTTTAATGGTAGGTTTATTTGAACAGTGAGAGACAAAATAACAACAAAAAAATCCAGAAAAACATGTGATTTGCATTTTAATGAGGGAAATAAGTATTTGACCCCTCTGCAAAACATGACTTAGTACTTGGTGGCAAAACCCTTGTTGGCAATCACAGAGGTCAGACGTTTATTGTAGTTGGCCACCAGGTTTGCACACATCTCAGGAGGGATTTTGTCCCACTCACCTTTGCAGATCTTCTCCAAGTCATTAAGGTTTTGAGGCTCACATTTGGCAACCTTAACCTTCAGCTCCCACCACAGATTTTCTATGGGATTAAGATCTGGAGACTGGCTAGGCCACTCCAGGACCTTAATGTGCTTCTTCTTGAGCCACTCCTTTGTTGCCTTGGCCGTGTGTTTTGGGTCATTGTCATGCTGGAATACCCATCCACGACCAATTTTCAATGCCCTGGCTGAGGGAAGGAGGTTCTCACCCAAGATTTGACGGTACATGGCCCCGTCCATCGTCTCTTTGATGCGGTGAAGTTGTCCTGTCCCCTTAGCAGAAAAACACCCCCAAAGCGTAATGTTTCCACCTCCATGTTTGACGGTGGGGATGGTGTTCTTGGGGTCATAGGCAGCATTCCTCCTCCTCCAAACACGGCGAGTTGAGTTGTTGCCAAAGAGCTCCATTTTGGTCTCATCTGACCACAACACTTTCACCCAGTTGTCCTCTGAATCATTCAGATGTTCATTGGCAAACTTCAGACGGGCATGTATATGTGCTTTCATGAGCAGGGGGACCTTGAGGGCGCTGCAGGATTTCAGTCCTTCACGGCGTAGTGTGTTACCAATTGTTTTCTTGGTGACTATGGTCTCAGCTGCCTTGAGATCATTGACAAGATCCTCCCATGTAGTTCTGGGCTTATTCCTCACCGTTCTCATGATCATTGCAACTCCACGAGGTGAGATCTTGCATGGGGTCCAGGCCGAGGGAGATTGACAGTTCTTTTGTGTTTCTTCCATTTGCGAATAATCGCACCAACTGTTGTCACCTTCTCACCAAGCTGCTTGGCGATGGTCTTGTAGCCCATTCCAGCCTTGTGTAGGTCTACAATCTTGTCCCTGACATCCTTGGAGAGCTCTTTGGTCCTGGCCGTGGTGGAGAGTTTGGAATCTGATTGATTGATTTCTTCTGTGGACAGGTGTCTTTTATAGAGGTAACAAGCTGAGATTAGGAGCACTCCCTTTAAGAGTGTGCTCCTAATCTCAGCTCGTTACCTGTATAAAAGACACCTGGGAGCCAGAAATCTTTCTGATTGAGAGGGGGTCCAATACTTATTTCCCTGATTAAATGCAAATCAATTTATAACATTTTTCACATGCATTTGTCTGGATTTTTTTGTTGCTATTCTGTCTCTCACTGTTCAAATAAACCTACCATTAAAATTATAGACTGATCATTTCTTTGTCAGTGGACAAACGTACAAAATCAGCAGGGGATCAAATACTTTTTCCCCTCACTGTATATACTGTACTCTAAACTATCTACTGCATCTTGCCTATGCCGTTCGGCCATCGCTCATCCATATATTTACATGTACATATTCGTATTTATTCCTTTACACTTGTGTGTATAAGGTAGTTGTTGTGAAATTGTTCGATTACTTGTTAGATACTACTGCATGGTCAGAACTAGAAGCACAAGTATTTCGCAACACTTGCATTAACATTTGCTAACCATGTGTATGTGACAAATAACATTTGATTTGATTTGATTTAATATATGAATATTGATATATTGAATTTGACTTGACCACATCCAGTCAGCTCCATGTTGTATGATTAAACTGACACCAACCTGTCTCAGTAGTAGTAGACTGTTAGGCAGGGACGTGCACAGGAATTTTGAGGGGCAGTTGCTCTGACCTGAAAAAGGGCACCCCTCCCACCCCCCCAAAAACCACAAAAACTCACGGGCTATATGAAAGACTGAGAATAACAGGGTCTTTATTAAAATATATATACACAAAGAAGTAAAACACTGAAATACAGCACTCAATCACAGAAAAACATGACTTGAGTCATGAAAATCCCTACATCAATATCCCTATCAATATCCTATCAAGTCACTGATAGGTTTCTCCAAATTTACATACTAAACATGCAAAGCTTCAAAGGAGAAGCCGCCTATTAGGGGCCATTTCAACAAAAATCTTCAGAACTTCTTTCTTGTCGATTCCTATGTCCTTCTCTATGGCCAGCAGGAGGAGGTCAGACAGCCGCTCTTGACCACACTGATTTCTGAGCCTTGATTTGACCAGCTTCAGCTTTGAAAAGGAACGTTCTACCGCTGCAGTGGACATGGGTAGAGTGGCATATATTTTGATTAGTTTGAATAGTGTGGGGAATATGACGTTAGCATTGTTTTCCTTGAATACTTCGAGCATAGACTTGACTGTCCTCTTTGGACACTTGTAAGATGCATGGAAGACTCTCAGCTCTGTTTGAAGGTTGGTCTCTTCCCCCTGAAGTCCATAAAACTCACATAGTGAATGTGCTGTATCAACACCTTGGCCAATATCTGGGTCAGTGAGTCTCTGCAGTGACATCACAATGTCCCGAGTCTTCCTTCCCCGTAAAATCTTCTCTCAAGCTCCTGTCTCAATCTGTCCAGAAAGGTATAGTATGTCCTTCCCCTGTAATATTCCTCCAAGGTCTGGACTGCATCATCTTCTCTTGCTGATTTGGAAGTGTATTTCAGCTTTGCAGGGACTTTTCTTTGTCTACCTGGAATATTTGTGGGAATGCTTATGTCATTTTCCTCTGCAATTGTTGTGGCAGTGTTGTATATTTGTGAGAATTGGTTGTCTCTCCTCAGTTCCACTACTCGCTTCAAGACACCATCTAACACAGAGTAAGCAGCAGCCAAGTCCAGGTCATCCTGCTGGAGTACTTTTGAGGCAACTGATGTCTCCATGAACACTGGCGTTGCTATTTCAAGACACAGCAAAAATTCTAAATCTATGCTGCTCAACAGCATTTTAGCTTCCCCTGCAGCCAGATCGGGGGGGTCACACTCTCTCAGATCTCTCAAGTACTGTAGGGCAGCAGGGAGGACCTTCCTAATTGTCTTTAAAGCATCTTCCCTGCAGCTCCACCGGGTGTCTGAAAGCCTCTGTAGTTCAAGGACACGTTGGTCTGGAATCATGGCTTTTTGAGTATCCACAAATGCAGCATGGCGCTTTGTAGAGTTGGCAATGAATGTGTACAGCCTCTCAACGACTGTGAAGAAATCCACAAAGTGCTTGTTGGATTTTGCACTCTCAACTAAAACGAGATTTAAACAATGTGCATGGCAGTGCACATATAATGCTCTCTCATTTTGTCTCTGAATCCGGGACTGCAGCCCATTGTAGCGTCCACTCATATTGGCAGCTCCATCATATCCCTGTCCACAGACATCTTGAATGTTGAAGTTGTTTTGCTCAAGTAGCTTCATCACTACATTCTCCAGTGCCTCTCCGTTGTTGATGCCACATCACATAGTTGGACAAAGCGTTCCTTTATAGTCATGTTGTGGACATATCGCACAACAAAGGACACCTGCTCAATATGTGACACATCAGTGGTCTCGTCCAGCAAAATAGAAAATTGTGATGCTTCTGTCACTTCCTTCTGTATGATTCGTTTCACATAAAGACTAAGTGCTTTTATGAGGTCGTTTTGTGTCCTATTGGACAGGAGAGACACCTGGCACCTTTGGTTTGATGCTTGTTTTTCCTTGACTGCATCAAGATGAAGCCCGAGTACGCTGTCATATTGGCCAAGCAAATCCACCATGTTCAGAAAATGTCCTCTATTTGAACTTGACAAGCCTTCTTCATTTCCCCTAAAGGCCAAATCTTGTTTTGCCAGATATAATGTGATGTCTATTAAACGGAACATAATATCTCTGTTTTTCTGCCTCTCTGTTTCTTTGGCTGCTTCCATCTGAGAATCAGCTACTGCAAAAGCCCTCTGCAGTGTATCTTTGTAAAGGCATTCCACCTAATCATGCTTAGCATATGCAATTCACTGCTGCGGTGCTCCTTAATCTTCACTTTGGCCTGCCTCCACAAGTTTATCCCTACAGACTTCCATCCTGTCCTGCTCTGAAATCTGGATCTGTGGGATTAGCCAACCTCAGCAAAAAATCGAAATCTGTTGACTCTGCCCCACTCGTCATCTCAATATCTTCCCTTGCTGATGCTCTCGTCTGTCCTCATCTCATCCTCTTGCTCATCTATCATTTCCCTATTTTGCCAGTCTGTCCTGATCTCATCTGGGATTGGCTCTGGCTCTGGCTCTCTGAATGCAGCTGATGCACTGGGCTCATCATCTGTCCAATTACATATTATTGTTATTGCCATTATCATTATTATTTTAATGCCCACTAATGGTATTTATGTTCTGCTCAGGCAAGATCTTTGAAATGACCTCTAAAATAGCCTATGTTTTTAGATTACAATTATTTAACCCTGGCTGTACTTTCTAGCATGGTCCTCTCATTTCATATTTGGTGATCATCACTTAAGCCTACCTGCCCTATGTGCCTCCTCCTGGTCCACATTTTCCTCACATAGTCTGGAGGCTTGTGACTGCTCCTCCTCATCTTAAATGTGATGTAATTATGAAACATTGCCATTAGTAGGCTAAAATATGAGTCTGATTAATTAATCAATTCGCCTACACAATGTCATGTCATCTTTATCACAGTGCAAAGTCTCTGTCTCACCTGCTGGTTGGCTCTTTCGCAGCCAACCCTGCAGTGATGTGCTGCCCTTTGCTGCCTCCTGAATTGTCTCTCCCTCTCCTGAATCCGCCTCTTTTCAGTGGGCATCTTGGCTTCAAACAATACCCAAAATAGTGATAGGATTTAGGCATTTAACCATTTTGAATAAAATAAATAATGTGATGCATTACTTCCATCATTCATTCTTCTTGCTAAAACGAAATGTGAGAAACTAACTATCAGCAGACATGTAGCTTAGTTTGCCTAATGCCTACCAAAAAAAGAGTAGCCTAGGCTGCTTGTCTGCAAGCGATCTGTCTGATTATTTCGGCTAAACGTGGCAAACTCAGCCTGGATTTATGAAGATTTTAATTCATTTCATAAAACTTGATGATGACAAACTCACCTTTTCCGACAACGTTGAGTCGTCTCACCAGACAACCGCGACAATCTCCATCTAGGGCCGCTCATGCAGGCTCAGCTCAGGTGCCGGTCGCGTGCAGCGCTGCAGCCAAGTAAACAGAGTTTGTCCTTCCGCTACTGACTTTCACTTTCGGTGCCCGAATGGAAGTGAATGAGACTTTGCCATTTTTTTTTATCTAGGCCTACGTGAAATTCTGCATCCATTGTACGATTTATTTATTTATTTTTTCCCTCGGAAGGGCAACGTGAGTCGAGAAGGGCATATGGGCAGTTGCCCGGGCAACCTGAGCAACCCCCCCTGTGCACGTCCCTGCTGTTAGGAGTGTTTTACTCTCATTCACTATACTAACACTACACCATACATTTAATTTCTCTTCACACTTTACAGTAATTCCTGGCAGGATTCTCACCTTCTAGCCTGAATTCACAACCAGAACATGTCAAGACCTGATGACTAGCGCTCTGTATATTCTGATGGGTGAGGCCTGAGCTGGAATGTGGAGCTAACTGAAGATGGCTAGGTTTAGAAACCAGTATATCTAGCTTGCATCATAGTATACCCATTAGGCTACGTTCAGGTTTCAGCATCAGGCAGGCATCAACATGCCGAGTCGTAGGCTACAACCTGGGTTGTATTCATTAGCCAACAGTTTTAAAATGTGGCATAAACAGTTAACACCAAACGCTGTACAACGTGACCTAAACAGTTTCTGTTGCCAAACGTTTTGCTACAGTTGGCTCTAATGAATACACACAACCTGTTTAGGAAGTGTAAGTTGTTGTTAGGCTTTCCACAATATTTATTTGTCTCTCTTTCACACAACATACCTTCCTGAGTGAAAAGCATTAACAGAAGATTAGAAAGAGAAAATGTTTGCTTGTTGCTTGTTGTGTTTTAAGCCTGTTTTGAGAAGACAAATCTATAGACAAATGATACAGTACACTATTAGAATAAAGGATTCCAAACGGGTCCTCCGGCTGTCCCCATAGGAGAACGCTTTTGGGTTACAGGTAGAACCATTCTGGCTTCCATGTAGAACCCTCTGTCGAAAGGGTTCTTCATGGAACCCAAAAGGGTTCTACCTAGTACCAAAAAGGGTTCTACAAAGGGTTCTCCTATGGGGACAGCCAAATAACCCTTTTAGATTCTAGATAGTGTAGGAGCGATCACCCTGGGGCACACAGATGGGCACAGAACGAATTCACCCCACGCATCTAATTTATATCGAAAACATTTTAAGGAGAGTAGGACTATTATAACACTGTCCACCAAAAATACCATCAACTATATGAATACACATTACAATATCATCAACTAAATGAATACACATTACAATATCATCAACTAAATGAATACACATAACAATATCATCAACTATATGAATACACATAACAATATCATCAACTATATGAATACACATAACAATATCATCAACTATATGAATACACATAACAATATCATCAACTATATGAATACACATAACAATATCATCAACTATATGAATACACATAACAATATCATCAACTATATGAATACACAACAATATCATCAACTATATGAATACACATAACAATATCATCAACTATATGAATACACATAACAATATCATCACCTATATGAATACACATAACAATATCATCAACTATATGAATACACATTACAATATCATCAACTATATGAATACACATAACAATATCATCAACTATATAAAAAAATATAACAATATCATCAACTATATGAATACACATAACAATATCATCAACTATATGAATACACATTACAATATCATCAACTATATGAATACACATAACAATATCATCAACTATATGAATACACATTACAATATCATCAACTATATGAATACAAATAACAATATCATCAACTATATGAATACACATAACAATATCATCAACTATATGAATACACATAACAATATCATCAACTATATGAATACACATAACAATATCATCAACTATATGAATACACATAACAATATCATCAACTATATGAATACACATAACAATATCATCAACTATATGAATACACATAACAATATCATCAACTATATGAATACACATAACAATATCATCAACTATATGAATACACATTACAATATCATCAACTATATGAATACGCATAACAATATCATCAACTATATGAATACACATAACAATATCATCAACTATATGAATACACATAACAATATCATCAACTATATGAATACACATTACAATATCATCAACTATATGAATACACACAACAATCGTTGTCTTACCTTTTATCTCTCAATAGAAACAGAGTCTGGAATGATCATTCGGTCGTCGAAAGTTCCTTTCGTTTGCTCTGCTCATTTCCATATCTGGTTCTGCCTGTTCTCTCTCCCACTCCCCCTCTCTTTACAGCTCTTACAATGTGCCTTGGCATACATTCTACAACTGTCTGGGACTCTATTGGAGGGATGTGACACCATTCTTCCACAAGAAATTCCATAATTTGGTGTTTTGTTGATGGTTGTGTACATTTGTGTTGAGACCTGGTGACTGAGACGGCCATGGCATATTGTGAAACATCAGCAAGTTCAGCAGTCTTCATCACTGAAACTCCTGTCAAACGTGCCCCAACAATCACCAACGTTCAGCTTCTCTCTCTCTCTCTCTCTCTCTGTCTCTCTCTCTCTCTCTCTCTCTCTCTCTCTCTCTCTCTCTCTCTCTCTCTCTCTCTCTCTCTCTCTCTCTCTCTCTCTCTCTCTCTCTCTCTCTCTCTCTCTCTCTCTCTCTCTCTCTCTCTCTCTCTCTCTCTCTCTCTCTCTCTCTCTCTCTCTCTCTCTCTCTCTCTCTCTCTCTCTGTCTCTCTCTCTCTCTCTCTCTTTCTCTCTTTCTCTCTCTCTCTCTCTCTCTCTCTGTGCAGTAATTAGAATCCCTATTGCAGCTTTAGGTGATACAGTCAACTATGCACTCCCCTCCTCTGCCTCTCTCCATCACTTTCTCTGTGTCGTCTATTGATGTCTCTGTGTCTTGTCTGGTGTCTCTCTCCATCACTTTCTCTGTGTTGTCTATTGATGTCTCTGTGTCTTGTCTGGTGCCTCTCTCCATCACTTTCTCAGTGTCGTCTATTGATGTCTCTGTGTCTTGTCTGGTGTCTCTCTCCATCACTTTCTCAGTGTCGTCTATTGATGTCTCTGTGTCTTGTCTGGTGTCTCTCTCCATCACTTTCTCTGTGTCGTCTATTGATGTGTCTGTGTCTTGTCTGGTGTCTCTCTCCATCACTTTCTCTGTGTCGTCTATTGATGTCTCTGTGTCTTGTCTGGTGTCTCTTTCCATCACCAGAAAAATTGGAAAACATGACCACACAACTACATAACACCATTAAATACAGTTGGAATGTAGTTAGAACTCAAAGTGTTTCCATCAAACAGAAAAACAACAATAAAGCTGAATCATCACATTTAGATTTCTAGATGCTGCACTTTGCTGTTTCATTACCCAGACAGCAGTTTAAGATGCTGTTTCATTACCCATACAGCTGTTTAAGATGCTGTTTCATTACCCAGACAGCTGTTTAAGATGCTGTTTCATTACCCAGACAGCTGTTTAAGATGCTGTTTCATTACCCAGACAGCTGTTTAAGATGCTCTTTCATTACCCAGACAGCTGTTTAAGATGCTCTTTCATTACCCAGACAGCTGTTTAAGATGCTGTTTCATTACTTAGACAGCTGTTTAAGGTCATACCAAGGCAGAGTGCAGTATCAGCATTTAAGGGGTCATAGGTCAGATCAGTGGTCATGGTTGATATGTATAAAATATGACTTCATAATAAGGTAATACATCAGTGCATTATCACTTATCTACCTACAACATATTTGTCTGGACAGCAAAACAACTTGAAATACATGTTAATCTTTCAGTTGTACTGTTTGCTAGTTACTGCTCTTGCCCTTGTAGGGCAGTATGCAGGCAGTCAACAGACAACAGTTCTCAATGCAATCACGGGAAATAACTTTTGAAAGCAGTTTTGGCCTTTGTTTCAAGCATGGTTTAGGCACATTAGCAACACAGCTCTTTCAGGGGCAATGACCTACTTTGTAAGAGAAACAAAACAAACAATAAAATCTGTAAAATAACAAAACATTTAAATAATAATAATAAATAATAACAATCAGGATGTTGTGTCCACTAAGGTAAATGCAGATAGACAAACCCCATCATGACAAACCCCATCATGCTCCAGCCTATATATTTATAGCCACTATGCTGCATCAGTTGATACAGGTGATAATGTAGATAGACAAACCCCATCATGCTCCAGCCTATATATTTATAGCCACTATGCTGCATCAGTTGATACAGGGGATAATGCTTATTGCTGATAGCATACCTGTTAATATGAACTAGGCTATATGGTCTAATTTGTTGAAATCATTTTAACACCATTTTTAACAATATCTTTTGGGCTCATTTCTGGAGTTGGAAGTTATACTTTCGATGGTGTCAGCATCATTTCATTTTCATACATGTTGGAGTAGAATGTACTTTTATTTGGTCATCGGAACTGAGTTTCTCAGAACTGATTATAACGGCGGTTCTGATCCAACCATTCATTCCTACATTGCTGTGCCCCTGTCCTGAGAGGATGGAAGTTCAATATGTAGCTAGATGTAGAAGGCTAACGTTGCCCATGAATGGAAGTTAGGCTAGCAAGCAAAGATTTTAGCCAGGTAGCCTAGGACAACAAAAAATAAAAGTGTGTACTGTATGACAGAGTGATAGACCGTTTGGTCAACATGAACGAGAGGAGGATGGCATTGGTGTTTCTCTACAAGCAGAGTGAGTCAACATGTGTTTTCTACTTGCAAGAACGCGTGTGCACGCAGACACAGAGAAAACAGGACCATGGACAGCCACATCATATTTAGCTTACGTTGAATGGACTAAATAGTTTTTGGTATCTTTAAGTTGTCACTGTATTAGACTAAGCAGAGGTGATTTAATAATGTTGAAGTTGAAATGGTGCTGGAATAGTGGAGGCAGCTCCTGTTTTCTTTGTGACTTGCGGTAACTCTCTGTGGTTCTAAATCAATAGTTGTTTAGTGGACTGAAAACGTGGGACCACTAAACAACTGATGCAGCCTGGATTCAAACCAAAGACTACAGTGATGCCTCTTGCACTGAGATGCAGTGCCTTAGACCGCTGCACCACTCAGGAGCCCTCATTAATGATGTACGATGAGAGACTAGGATGGCAGACAAAACAGGCCTTCCGCAATATTTCTAATATAATCGAGGGAAAACACAGGTTGGAAAGCAAATGGCTCCTGCTGAAAAGAGGAGACGATGCTGAAGGCTAGCAAAATATTTGATCAACTTCCAAATATTGTTTTACCAAAGAGAGGTAAATGATTTTGGCCATCACCAGCAAGTGAGCTGGGCATCATTGGGTGAGCCAGTGGAACTAGAAAGCATTTTTAGGAGTATCATTTCCTCCTCATATTGTAGCCTGCAATATGTGTCTCCACACACCTAGGCCTAGGTCACTGATGGATTCAAGACAAGGTCATTTATATTGATCTCAGATTCTCAGTTAGACAGTGTCAAAGTATCCTGCCATTTCGACCATTTGTGCAGTATTACAAAAGATTCTGCCAAAGTCTCCAGTCATGTAAAATGAAGTATATGGATGAAATTGCATTTATAAAAGGTCGCATTTTTCCCGGACCCAAGGCTAATAAAATGTTCTCCATGTGTGCAGGTTCTGTAAGTGCCGTTACTCTACAGCTCTATGCCACTAGAACACGTGATGATATGCATGCAGTGCTTTATTATAAAGGTGAAGCCCTGGTCAGATCCTATATATACCTTTTAACTCTTGTTGTCTACATCAACATTTCCTTAAATGTGCAATCTGTGATTTGTACATACATTTCTGGACTTTTAAATATATATATATATATTTTAACTTTATTTAACTAGGCAAGTCAGTTAAGATAAATTCTTATTGACAATGACAGCCCACTGGGGAACAGTGGGTTAACTGCCTTGTTTAGGGGCAGAAGGACTGTTTTTTATCTTGTCACCTGGAGGATTCGATCTATGAAGCTTTCAGTTACTGGCCCAGTGCTCTAACCACTAGGCTACCTGCTGCCCCAAATTATATAGTAGCTATTGATTCTTGGAAAATATAATTTATGAATGCCTCATGAGCTTAGTTCAACTGTCTTACCCAATCAGAACTCCAACATATAAGCTTGTTTTACTCAACAGTTAGTCAATAATGTCAATAGAAAACAAACACTGTATAGCTTTTAAAACATAGTTATAACTACGTTGGATCTGATGGATGGTCAGTCCTTGCATCCGCAGATCTATTTATACATCAAATCAAATCCAATGTTATTGGTCACATACACATGGTTAGCAGATGTTAATGCGAGTGCAGCGAAATGCTTGTGCTTCTAGTTCCGACAGTGCAGTAATATCTAACAAGTAATTTAACAAATTTACAACGATTACCTTATACACATAAGTGTAAAGAAATGATTAAGAATATGTATATATAAATGTATGGATGAGCGATGGCCGAACGGCATAGGCAAGATGCAGTAGATGGTATAGAGTACAGTACATACATACGAGATGAGTAATGTAGGATATGTAAACATTATATAAAGTGGCATTATTTAAAGTGGCTAGTGATACATTTATTACATCCAATTTTTTATTATTAAAGTGGCTAGAGATTTGAGTTAGTATGTTGGCAGCAGCCACTCAATGTTAGTGATGGCTGTTTAACAGTCTGATGGCCTTGAGATAGAAGCTGTTTTTCAGTCTCTCGGTCCCAGTTTTGATGCACCTGTACTGACCTCACCTTCTGGATGATAGCGGGGTGAACATGTAGTGGCTCGGGTGGTTGTTGTCCTTGATGATATTTTTGTCCTTCCTGTGACATCGGGTGCTGTAGGTGTCCTGGAGGGCAGGTAGTTTGCCCCCGGTGATGCGTTGTGCAGATCTCACTACCCTCTGCAGAGCCTTGTGGTTGTGGGCGGAGCAGTTGCCGTACCAGGCGGTGATACAGCCCGACAGGATGCTCTCGATTGTGCATCTGTAAAGGTTTGTGTGTTTTTGGTGACAAGCCAAAGTTCTTCAGCCTCCTGAGGTTGAAGAGGCGCTGTTGCGCCTTCTTCACTATGCTGTCTGTGTGGGTGGATAATTTCAATTTGTTCTTGATGTGTACGCCGAGGAACTTAAAACTTCCCACCTTCTCCACTACTGTCTCGTCAATGTGGATGGGGGGATGCTCCCTCTGCTGTCTCCTGAAGTCCACAACCATCTTCTTTGTTTTGTTGACGTTGAGTGAGAGGGTATTTTCCTGACACCACAGTCCGAGAGCCCTCACCTCCTCCCTGTAGGCCATCTCGTCGTTGTTGGTAATCAAGACTACCACTGTAGTGTCATCAGCAAACTTGATGATTGAGTTGGAGGCGTGCATGGCCACGCAGTCATGGGTGAACAGGGAGTACAGGAGAGGGCTGAGAACGCACCCTTGTGGGGCCCCAGTGTTGAGGATCAGCGGGGTGGAGATGTTGTTTCCTACCCTCACCACCTGGGAGCGGCCTGTCAGAAAGTCCAGGACCCAGTTGCACAGGGCAGGGTCGAGACCCAGGGTCTCAAGCTTATTGACGAGTTTGAACGGTACTATGATGTTAAATGCTGAGCTGTTGTCAATGAACAGTGTGATGGCGATTGCGTTGTCTGTGGGCATATTAGGGCGGTAAGCAAATAAAATAAAATGTTATTGGTCACATACACATGGTTATCAGATGTTAATGTGAGTGTAGAAAATGCTTGTGCTTCTAGTTCCGACCGTGCAGTAATGTCTAGCAAGTAATCTAACAATTTCACAAAAACTACCTGATACACACAAGTGTAAATTAATGAATAAGACTTTGTACATATAAATATATGTATGAGCGATGGCCGAACGGCATAGGCAAGATGCAGTAGATGGTATAGAGTGCAGTATATACATATGAGATGAGTAATGTAGGGTATGTAAACATTATATAAAGTGGCATTGTTTAAAGTGACTAGTGATAAGTCCAGGACCCAGTTGCACAGGGCGGGTTTAGACCCCGGTCTCGAGCTTAATGACGAGTTTGGAGGGTACTATGGTGTTAAATGCTAGGCTGTAATCGATGAACAGCATTCTTACATAGGTATTCCTCTTGTCCAGATCGGTTAGGGCAGTGTGCAGTCTGATTGCGACACGCTGCCTCTGGACCTATTGGGGCGGTAAGCAAATTGGAGTGGGTCTAGGGTGTCAGGTAGGGTGGAGGTGATATGATCCTTGACTAGTCTCTCAAAGCACTTCATGATGACGGAAGTGAGTGCTACGGGGCGATAGTCATTTAGCTCAGTTACCTTAGCTTTCTTTGGAACAGGAACAAAGGTGGCCCTCTTGAAGCATGTGGGAACAGCAGACTGGGATAGGGATTGATTGAATATGTCCGTAAACACACCAGCCAGCTGGTCTGTGCATGTTCTGAGGACGCGGCTAGGGATGTTGTCTGGGACGGCAGCCTTGCGAGGGTTAACACGTTTAAATGTTTTACTCACGTTGGCTGCGGTGAAGGAGAGCCCGCAGGTTTTGGTAGTGGACCGTATCAGTGGCACTGTATTGTCCTCAAAGCGAGCAAAGAATTTCTTTAGTTTGTCTGGGAGGGGGCTGGTTTTATTTAATTGTGACTACTTTGTCTGTATACTGACGCTTAGCTTGTTTGATTGTGTTGCGGAGGGAATAGCTACACTTTTTGCATTCGGTCATGTTTCCGGTTGCCTTGCCATGATTAAAAGTGGTGGTTCGCGCTTTTAGTTTTGCACGAATGCTGCCATCAATCCACGGTTTCTGGTTGGGGAAGGTTTAAATAGTCACAGTGGATACAACATCACAGATGCTCTTGCTAATAGACTCGCTCACCGAGTCAGCGTATACGTCAATGTTGTTGTCTACCCGGAACATATCCCAGTCCACGTGATCGAAGCAGTCTTGATGTGTGGAATCCGATTGGTCTGTTTCTGTCTATAGGCTGGGAGCAACAAAATGGAGTCATGGTCAGATTTGCCGAAGGGAGGGCGGGGTAGGGCTTTGTATGCATCGCGGAAGTTAGAGTAGAAATGGTCCAGAATGCTACCAGCTCGTGTCGCTCATTCAATATGCTGATAGAATTTAGGGAGCCTTATTTTCAGATTAGCTTTGTTAAAATCCCCAGCTATAGCAAATGCAACCTCAGGATATATGGTTTCCAGTTCACAGTGAAGTTCTTTCAGGGCCGTTGAGGTATCTGCTTGGGGGGGGATATACACGGCAGTGAATATAATCGAAGAAATGCAGTCGGCATTTGGTTGTAAGGAACTATAGGTCACGTGATCAAAATGACTTGAGTTCCTGTATGTTGTTATGATTACACCATGAGTCGTTAATCATAAGGCATACACCCCCGCCCTTCTTCTTACCGGAGAGATGTTTGTTTCTGTCGGCGTGATGCGTGAAGGAACCGGGTGGCTGTACCGACTCTGTCAACATATCCCGAGTGAGCCATGTTTCCGTGAAACAGAGAAGGTTACAATCTCTGATGTCTCTCTGGAAGGCAACTCGTGCCCTAATTTCGTCCACCTTGTTATCTAGAGATTGGACATAGGCGAGTAGTATGCTCGGAAGCGGTGGATGGTGTGCTCGACTTCTAAGTCTGTCCATTAGGCGCTCCGTCATGCCTCCCTGCGGCGACTGTTGTTTTGGGTCGGCCTCTGGGATAAGATCCCATGTCCAGGGTGGAGGTCCGAACAAAGGATCTGCTTGGGAAAAGTCGTATTCTTGGTCGTACTGTTGGTAAATTGAAGTCGCTTTTATATCCAGTAGTTCTTCCCGGCTGTATGTTATCACACTTGAGATTTTCCAAGCTAACAATGTAAGAAATAATACATAAAAAAACTAATTGCTGCATAGTTTCCTAAGGACCTGAAGCGAGGCGACCATCTCTGTCGGCGCCATCTTTCGATATTTGAGTGATTACATTTCTTCAGGCCCATCTCTCAGCTGTTTACCAAAAAACTGGCAGCGGCCATTTTGTTGCTTGAATAACAGACTGCAGAGTTCAACCCTACTCTCCATCAAACCTCCTTAACCCTACTCTCCATCTACCCTCCTTAATCCTACTCTCCATCAAACCTCCTTAACCCTACTCTCCATCTACCCTCCTTAACCCTACTCTCCATCTACCCCCCTTAACCCTACTCTCCATCTACCCTCCTTAACCCTACTCTCCATAAACCCTCCTTAACCCACTCTCCATCTACCCTCCTTAACCCTACTCTCCATAAACCCTCCTTAACCATACTCTCCATCAACCCCCCTTAACCCTACTCTCCATCTACCCTCCTTAACCCTACTCTCCATCAAACCTCCTTAACCCTACTCTCCATCTACCCCCTTAACCCTACTCTCCATCTACCCTCCTTAACCCTACTCTCCATAAACCCTCCTTAACCCTACTCTCCATCTACCCTCCTTAACCCTACTCTCCATCTACCCTCCTTAACCCTACTCTCCATCTACCCTCCTTAACCCTACTCACCATCTACCCTCCTTAACCCTACTCTCCATCTACCCTCCTTAACCCTACTCTCCATCTACCCTCCTTAACCCTACTCTCCATCTACCCTCCTTAACCCTACTCAACATCTACCCTCCTTAACCCTACTCTCCATCTACCCTCCTTAACCCTACTCTCCATCTACCCTCCTTAACCCTACTCTCCATCTACCCTCCTTAACCCTACTCTCCATCTACCCTCCTTAACCCTACTCTCCATCTACCCTCCTTAACCCTACTCTCCATCTACCCTCCTTAACCCTACTCTCCATCTACCCTCCTTAACCCTACTCTCCATCTACCCTCCTTAACCCTACTCACCATCTACCCTCCTTAACCCTCGTCTCCATCTACCCTCCTTAACCCTACTCTCCATAAACCCTCCTTAACCCTACTCTCCATCTACCCTCCTTAACCCTACTCACCATCTACCCTCCTTAACCCTACTCTCCATCTACCCTCCTTAACCCTACTCTCCATCTACCCTCCTTAACCCTACTCTCCATCTACCCTCCTTAACCCTACTCTCCATCTACCCTCCTTAACCCTACTCTCCATCTACCCTCCTTAACCCTACTCTCCATCTACCCTCCTTAACCCTACTCTCCATCAACCCTCCTTAACCCTCGTCTCCATCTGTCGTCCTTTAACCCTCGTCTCCATCTGTCGTCCTTTAACCCTCGTCTCCATCTGTCGTCCTTTAACCCTCGTCTCCGTCTGTCGTCCTTTAACCCTCGTCTTCATCTGTCGCCCTTAACCCTCGTCTCCGCCTGTCGCCCTTTAACCCTCGTCTCCGCCTGTCGCCCTTAACCCTCGCCTCCGCCTGTCATCATTTAAGCCTATCCTATTACACCTATGGTGTTCACCTCTAACATAGACCTTGTTTTTTTCCTGGTGCTCTTTAGAAACCTCAATAATGTCCTCTGCTGGACAAAACCTTTTGTTATCTGTTCATTTCATTATATCATCAACATTCCTAGTGGTCTAGGGAAAGTAACAAGACTTTTATTCAGTTCTAACTACACATTCTAATAGACAGTGGCTTGATGTTCGAGGTTCGCAAACAAAGTGAGAGAGGACCCACTCAAGGCTGACTTCATTATCAATCTGAAGCATGGCGTACGCTTAATATCCAAACGCCTTATAGCTATGAGTGCTGATGGTTCTAATGGAAATGTGTATAAAGAGTCATTTTAATGATTTGTTTTTTAACTCTTTGATATATCTGCTACTGTCATGACGGTGTGGAGAAAAGCAGATGTTTTGATTTGATTTGTGTCACTGACACTGCACTGTCTTCAACTTATACTACTCTGCTGTCCCCGGTCCTTTCCTGCTCTTGTTGACCAGTGAGCCTACAGTATACTACTCTGCTGTCCCCTGTACTTTCCTGCTCTTGTTGACCAGTGAGCCTACAGTATACTACTCTGCTGTCCCCTGTCCTTTCCTGCTCTTGTTGACCAGTGAGCCTACAGTATACTTCTCTGCTGTCCCCTGTCCTTTCCTGCTCTTGTTGACCAGTGAGCCTACAGTATACACTAACATCGCCTTAAGCGTAGTAGGTGTGAATAAAGTGAATAATTTTATATAATTTTAATATATCCTGGTGTCACAAAAACATTTCCTCCGGCAGTTGCCCAATAGAAACAGCTTCCTCCTCATATCTCCCTCTCCCTCCTGCATCTAAACCATTTAGAAACAAATGGTCTGTTAGGAAGAGAGTTAATCATTAATATTAACAGCATGATAAGGTTTTATCATGTATCTAATGGTTTTAGTGATGCAGGTTGATGTTATTGAGAGATTGTCTGTATTCTAGTTTACCATTGATTAACTGATGTGCCATGACAACTTGTTAAGCAATAGCAAATGAAGAAAACAAACTATTCAGAGTGTCATTTATCTTTAATTTCAAAAGCAGGATTATCAACATCACACAGTTTCATCCCAAGTTTAGCTGCTGTTAGTTAACCTGAAAGGTTCGCCTACCTAAACAGTAGCTGGCTAACAGCTGATCATGACTTAGTAGAAAGGTGTGCATTGAACTTCAAAGACATTTATTTCGGTAGCTACATGTTTGCTGTTTGCTGTCTGTTGTAAACACTGCTGTCATTGGTTTTAACTGTTAGATGTGGCTCCTTAGCTAATCATTAGATAGGTGGCTGGCTTTTTCTGTGAATACATGTTTTATTTGCCATGTTGGTGAGCTGCAGTGAGTGACAGATCTTGGTTTGAGTATTGAAGTGTAGACTGTTGACCCCTGGAGGTGGAGGTGAAGTAGCTGTGTCAATTCCTAGCCTACTTTCTTCTGGAACAGAGCGATACAAACTTCCACTCACAGGGCACGTCGAACCAGAGCTTCTCACTTGCAGCGTTCATCTGCAGACAGTCCTCTCCACCTCCAGCGTTATTGGGCTCGTCGGTGTTCCAGTTGGTGTAAGAAAATCTGGATCCATCTGACCACATCCATAAGCCCTCCTTGACTGCATCAAAACCTCCAAGCCAGGTGTCAGGTAGGTGGCCATTGGTATCCTTTGTCAGTGCTTGCATGAACTGGTACTCTAAAAGGTTTTGCACGGATGCTAGGTTTCCACCAAGTGCCAAACAGTGTTGCTCCGAATCTGCCCATGACTGCGGAATGCTGACAAACTTGAAACAGCGTGATCCATATGTGTACCAGTCTAAGGGACATGAACTTTCCACTGCTGCTACCTGAGCCTCGACAGGAGGAGTCTGTTCCACCTCAGTCTTCAGTAAGGGTTCTAAACCCAGGAGCTGGATCAAGTTTGCGTCGCCCAGTGCAATGGCAGCACTCAGAAGCAGAAGGATGGACAACTTCTCCATGGTGATCTTCTCCTGTCAGAGAAGGAATCACAGGTGGCAGTCTGTAGGTTCTGTTCAGCTTGAGAAAGAGGAACACTTTTATACATGTAGCTCAACAAGCCACAAGGACAAAGTACATCCTATTGGGAATGTATCCTCATTCTAATGCTCACTAAGCCACAAGGACAAAGTACAAAAAACATGTTGACACTGATTATAGATCCTATCTAGCTTTACAATGAGATAGGGTGCAGGCCAGGCAGCAGGCTGTTAGCCAGCCTGCCAGCTTAGTGGAGTCTGCCACTAGCACAGTTAGTGTAGTCAGCTCAGCTATCTCTATTGAGACTGTGTCTGTGCCTCGACCTAGGTTGGGCAAAACTAAACATGGCGGTGTTCGCCTTAGCAATCTCACTAGAATAAAGACCTCCTCCATTGCTGCCATTATTGGAAAGAGATTGTGATACCTCACATCTCAAAATGGGGCTACTCAATGTTAGATCCCTCACTTCCAAGGCAGTTCTAGTCAATGAACTAATCACTGATCATAATCTTGATGTGATTGGCCTGACTGAAACATGGCTTAAGCCTGATGAATTTATTGTGTTAAATGAGGCCTCACCTCCTGGTTACACTAGTGACCATATCCCCCGCGCATCCCGCAAAGGCGGAGGTGTTGCTAACATTTACAATAGCAAATTTATATTTATAAAAAACAAAAAAACGACGTTTTCGTCTTTTGAGCTTCTAGTCATGAAATCTATGCAGCCTACTCAATCACTTTTTATAGCTACTGTTTACAGGCCTCCTGGGCCATATACAACGTTCCTCACTGAGTTCCCTGAATTCCTATCGGACCTTGTAGTCATGGCAGATAATATTCTAATTTTTGGTGACTTTAATATTCACATGGAAAAGTCCACAGACCCACTCCAAAAGGCTTTTGGAGCCATCATCGACTCTGTCGGTTTTGTCCAACATGTCTCCGACCTACTCACTGCCACAGTCATACTCTGGACCTAGTTTTGTCCCGTGGAATAAATGTTGTGGATCTTAATGTTTTTCCTCATAATCCTGGACTATCGGACCACCATTTTATTACGTTTGAAATCGCAACAGATAACCTGCTCAGACCCCAACCAAGGATCATCAAAAGTCGTGCTATAAATTCTCAGACATCCCAAAAATTCCTAGATGCCCTTCCAGAATCCTTCCACTTACCCAAGGACGTCAGAGCACAAAAATCAGTTAACCACCTAACTGAGGAACTCAATGTAACCTTGCGCAATACCCTAGATGCAGTTGCACCCCTAAAAACAAAAACATTTGCCATAAAAACTAGCTCCCTGGTATACAGAAAATACCTGAGCTCTGAAGCAAGCTTCCAGAAAATTGGAACGGAAATGGCGCCACACCAAACTGGAAGTCTTCCGACTAGCTTGGAAAGACAGTACCGTGCAGTATCGAAGAGCCCTCACTGCTGCTCGATCATCCTATTTTTCCAAGTTAATTGAGGAAAATAAGAACAATCCAAAGTTTCTTTTGATACTGTCACAAAGCTAACTAAAAAGCAGCATTCCCCAAGAGAGGATGGCTTTCACTTTAGCAGTGATTCATTCATGAACTTCTTTGAGGAAAAGATCATGATCATTAGAAAGCAAATTACGGACTCCTCTTTAAATCTGCGTATTCCTCCAAAGCTCAGTTGTCCTGAGTCCACACAACTTTGCCAGGACATAAAATCAAGAGAGACACTCAAGTTTTTTAGTACCATATCTCTTGACACATTGATGAAAATAATCATGGCCTCTAAATCTTCAAACTGCATACTGGACCCTATTCCAACTAAACTACTGAAAGAGCTGCTTCCTGTGCTTGGCCCTCCTATGTTGAACATAATAAACAGCTCTCTATCTACCGGATGTGTACCAAACTCACTAAAAGTGGCAGTAATAAAGCCTCTCTTAAAAAGCCAAACCTTGACCCAGAAAATATAAAAAACTATCGGCCTATATCGAATCTTCCATTCCTCTCAAAAATTTTAGAAAAAGCTGTTGCGCAGCAACTCACTGCCTTCCTGAAGACAAACAATGTATATGAAACACTTCAATCTGGTTTTAGACCCCATCATAGCACTGAGACTGCACTTGTGAAGGTGGTAAATGACCTTTTAATGGCGTCAGACCGAGGCTCTGCAACTGTACTCGTGCTCCTAGACCTTAGTGCTGCTTTTGATACCATCGATCACCACATTCTTTTGGAGAGATTGGAAACCCAAATTGGTCTACATGGACAAGTTCTGGCCTGGTTTAGATCCTATCTGTCGGAAAGATATCAGTTTGTCTCTGTGGATGGTTTGTCCTCTGACAAATCAACTGTAAATTTTGGTGTTCCTCAAGGCTCTGTTTTGGGACCACTATTGTTTTCACTATATATTTTACCACTTGGTGATGTCATTCGGAAACACAATGTTAACTTTCACTGCTATGCGGATGACACACAGTTGTACATTTCGATGAAACATGGTGAAGCCCCAAAATTGCCCTCCCTGGAAGCCTGTGTTTCAGACATAAGGAAGTGGATGGCGGAAAATGTTCTACTTTTAAACTCTGACAAAACAGAGATGCTAGTCCTAGGTCCCAAGAAACAAAGAGATCTTCTGTTGAATCTGACAGTTAATCTTGATGGTTGTACAGTCGTCTCAAATAAAACTGTGAAGGACCTCAAGGCGTTACTCTGACCCTGATCTCTCTTTTGACGAACATATCAAGACTGTTTCAAGGACAGCTTTTTTCCATTTACGTAACATTGTAAAAATCAGAAACTTTCTGTCCAAAAGTGATGCAGAAAAGTTAATCCATGCGTTTGTAACTTCTAGGTTAGACTACTGCAATGCTTTATTTTCCGGCTACCCGGATAAAGCACTAAATAAACTTCAGTTAGTGCTAAACACGGCTGCTAGAATCTTGACTAGAACCCCAAAATTGTATCATATTACTCCAGTACTAGCCTCTCTACACTGGCTTCCTGTTAAGGCAAGGGCTGATTTCAAGGTTTTACTGCTAACCTACAAATCATTACATGGGATTGCTCCTACCTATCTTTCTGATTTGGTCCTGCCGTACATACCTACACGTACGCTACGGTCACAAGACGCAGGCCTCCTTACTGTCCCTAGAATTTCTAAGCAAACAGCTGGAGGTAGGGCTTTTTCCTATAGAGCTCCATTTTTATGGAATAGTCTGCCTATCCATGTGAGAGACGCAGACTCGGTCTCAACCTTTAAGTCTTTATTGAAGACTCATCTCTTCAGTAGGTCTTATGACTGAGTGTAGTCTGGCTCAGGAGTGTGAAGGTGAACAGAAAGGCACTGGAGCAACGAACCGCCCTTGCTGTCTCTGCCTGGCCGGTTCCCCTCCACTGGGATTCTCTGCCTCTAACCCTATTACAGGGGCTGAGTCACTGGCTTCTGGTGCCGTGGCGGAGATCTTGTGGGCTATACTCGGCCTTGTCTCAGGACGGTAAGTTGGTGGTTGAAGTTATCCCTCTAGTGGTGTGGGGGCTGTGCTTCGGCAGAGTGGGTGGGGTTATATCCTGCCTGTTTGGCCCTGTCCGGGTTTCGTCAGACGGGCCACAGTGTCTCCCGACCCCTCCTGTCTCAGCCCCCAAGATTTATGCTGCAGTAGTTTGTGTCGGGGGGTTAGGGTCCGTCTGTTATATCTGGAGTATTTCTTCTCTTAACTGGTGTCCTGTGCGAATTTAAGTATGCTCTCTCTAATTATCTCTCTTTCTTTATTTTTTCTTCTCTCTCTCTCTCTCTCTCTCTCTCTCGGAGGACCTGAGCATTAGTACCATTCCCCGGGGCCTGCCTGGCCTGATGACTCCATGATGTCCCGAGGACCTGAGCATTAGTACCATTCTTCGGGGCCTGCCTGGCCTGATGACTCCATGATGTCCCGAGTCCACCTGGCCGTGCTGCTTCTCCAGTTTCAACTGTTCTGCCTGTCTTATGAACATTTTAAAAATCTTGTCCATGTTTCGGTTATAATCTGCACCCGGCAAAGCCAGAAGAGGACTGGCCACCCCTCACAGCCTGGTTCCTCTCTAGGTTTCTTCCTAGGTTTTGGCCCTTCTAGGGAGTTTTTCCTAGCCACCGTGCTTTTACACCTGCATTGCTTGCTGTTTGGGGTTTTAGGCTGGGTTTCTGTACAGCACTCTGTGACATCAGCTGATGTAAGGGGGGCTTTATAAATAAATTTGATTTGATTTGATTTGATTTGAAAGTACAAAAAACATGTTGACACTGATTATAGATCCTACTATTGGGAAATGTAGCATCATCCTTCTGCCAAATATAGAGTAAGTTACAGAGAACTTCTGACATCTTTAGTCAGGTGATGCACCTAGTTCCACTACTTACACACACAGCCCTATACCAGCCCACACACTATAACCATGCATGAGGTGTGATCCTATCCTAGTTCCACTACTTACACACACAGCCCTATACCAGCCCACACACTATAACCATGCATGTATGGGTCGCCAACTGACGATTTGACACTGACATAAAACATGAATTCATTCATTCATCATTCATTCATACAGATTTTTCACTGTTCACGTGTCTGATTGTTTAAGGTAGTTAGTTGTAAGTGTTTGTGTGTTCTTGGCTTTTGAGTGGTTTCAAATAGGATCACGCCACGTTACAGGATCAATTGACACTTTAAAAGAAAATGACAATGACTCTCACAATGATCCCTCTGGTGTACTGTGCAGTGCGCACCACTTACAAATAATCAACATGATAATAAGGTTGTCTAGGCAACAACAATAAACTTTAAGCACCAAAAACTCTAATGAATAAATACAGGTAGCTCACCAAGACACAAGGACACTGTACAAAAAACATGTTGACACTGATTCCAATGTACCCAAAAAACATGTTGACACTGATTCCAATGTACCAAAAAACATATTGACACTGATTCCAATGTACCCAAAAAACATATTGACACTGATTCCACATCCTATTTGGAAATGTATCCCAATCCTTGTGCCAAATATACACTGAGTGTACAAAACATTAAGGTCATCTCCTCTTTCCATGACCTAGACTGACCAGGTGAATCCAGGTGAAAGCTATGATCCCTTGTTAATGTCACTTGTTAAATCCACTTGTTAAATTCAATCAGTGTAGATAAATGGGAGGAGACAGGTAAAAAGAGAGATGGATTGTGTGTGTGTTATTCAGAGGGTGAAGACAATAGATTGAAGAGCCTTTGAACGGGTTATGATAGCAGGTGCCAGATGCACCTGTTCCTGTCAAGAACTGCAACGCTGCTGGGTTATCACGCTCAACAGTTTCCGGTGTGAACAAAACATTAAGAAGTTGCAGCTCCCCCCACCGAATACGAAGAATCAACATGATATGTTGGGTAATGTCCATTGGGTGGTGGGGACAGGGTAAAAGTCTGTTGGGTAATGTCCATTGGGTGGTGGGGACAGGGTAAGAGTCTGTTGGGTAATGTCCGTTGGGTGGTGGGGACAGGGTAAAAGTCTGTCAGGTAATGTCCGTTGGGTGGTGGGGACAGGGTAAAAGTCTGTTGGGTAATGTCCATTGGGTGGTGGGGGCAAACAATTATCTAAATATTTCAAATGGCTGAACTATCACTTGAATGGCATCGTATACATTGTTCCCTTACTGTTGTACTTTTGAATGTTCTAGTAAAAAAAGTCAAATAAAATATTTAGGAAGTTTGAAAGACATGCCCCAACCCTCCCTGTGAGTTCCACTGAATCTTTTCAACGGTCAATAAGGTATGAGGATTAAGTTCAGAAGTTAGACCAGGAAGTCTGATAAGACAGACTGAGTGGGCGTGAAGCTCAACCTTGACTAAAGGTTCGTTGAAAACGCCTGTGTCATGCAACATGGACGCAGTGTTGCAGTGAGACTAGGTCAAGCACATTAGCTGGTACACAAACAAGTCAAACAACATTGCCATTGCATGCATAGGGTGGCAGGTAGCCTAGTGGTTAAGAGCGGTTTCAATCCCTGAGCCGACTTGGTGACAAACCTGCCGGTGTGCCCTTAAGCAAGGCACTTAACCGTAATTTCTCCTGTAAGTCACTCTGTATAAGAGTGTCTGCTAAATGACTAAAATCATTCAGAAAAATAAACATCCGATCATGTCATACGCTGAGTGTACAAAACATTATGAACACCTCTTTCCATGACAGACTGACCAGGTGAAAGCTTTGATCCCTTATTGATGTCACCTGTTAAATCCACTTCAGTGTAGATGAAGGGGAGGAGACAGGTTAAAGGAGGATGTTTAAGCCTTGAGACAATTGAGACATGGGTTGTGTTTGTGTGCCATTCAGAAGGTGAATGAGCAAGACAAAAGATTGAAGTGATTTGAACGGGGTATGGTAGTCTACCAGGCGCATCGGTTTGTGTCAAGAACTGCAATGCTGCTGGGTTTTTCACACTCAACCGTTTCCCTGTGTGTATCAAGAATGGTCCACCACCCAAAGGACATCCAGCCAACTGGACACAACTATGGGAAGCATTGGAGTCAACATGGTCCACCACCTAAAGGACATCCAGCCAACTGGACACAACTATGGGAAGCATTGAGTCAACATGGTCCACCACTCTAAAGGACATCCAGCCAACTGGACACAACTATGGGAAGCATTGGAGTCAACATGGTCCACCACCTAAAGGACATCCAGCCAACTGGACACAACTATGGGAAGCATTGGAGTCAACATGGTCCACCACCTAAAGGACATCCAGCCAACTGGACACAACTATGGGAAGCATTGGAGTCAACATGGTCCACCACCTAAAGGACATCCAGCCAACTGGACACAACTATGGGAAGCATTGGAGTCAACATGGTCCACCACCTAAAGGACATCCAGCCAACTGGACACAACTATGGGAAGCATTGAGTCAACATGGTCCACCACCCAAAGGACATCCAGCCAACTGGACACAACTATGGGAAGCATTGGAGTCAACATGGTCCACCACCTAAAGGACATCCAGCCAACTGGACACAACTATGGGAAGCATTGAGTCAACATGGTCCACCACCTAAAGGACATCCAGCCAACTGGACACAACTATGGGAAGCATTGGAGTCAACATGGTCCACCACCTAAAGGACATCCAGCCAACTGGACACAACTATGGGAAGCATTGGAGTCAACATGGTCCACCACCTAAAGGACATCCAGCCAACTGGACACAACTATGGGAAGCATTGGAGTCAACAAGGGCCAGCCTCCCCATGAAACGCTTTCAACACCTTATCCATGGCCCGACCAATAGAAACTGTTCTGAGGGCAAAAGGAGTGCAACTCAATATTAGGAAGGTGTTCTTAATGTTTTGTACACTCAGTTTACATCACAAATATTTGTTTTATCCAACAGTTTGGTTATTATAAAAGCATCACTGAGTGTACAACACATTAAGAACCCCTGCTCTTTCCATGACCTAGACTGACCAGGTGAATCCAGGTGAAAGCTATGATCCCTTATTGATGTCACTTGTTAAATCCACTTCAATCAGTGTAGATGAAGGGGAGGAGACAGGGTAAACCATTATTTTGGAGCCTTGAGACAATTGAGACATGGATTGTGTGTGTGTCATTCAGAGTGTTAATTGGGCAAGACAAAATACACTACAAAAGTATGTGGACACTTGCTCATCGAACATCTCATTCCAAAATCATGGGCTTTGACATGGAGTTGGTCCCCCCTTTGCTGCTAGATGTTGGAACATTGCTGCGGAGACTTGCTTCCATTCAGCCACAAACATTAGTGAGGTTGGGCACTGATGTTGGGCAATTAGGCCTCCTGGCTGGCAGTCAGTGTTCCAATTCATCCCAAATGTGTTCAATGGGGTTGAGGTGGGTTGAGGTTTGCAGGCCAGTCAAGTTATTCCACATCGATCTCGACAAACCATTTCTGTTATGACCTTGCTTTATGCACAGGGACATTATCACGCTGAAACAGGAAAGGGCCTTCCCCAAACTGTTGCCATAAAGCACAGAATCGTCTAGAATGCCATTGTATACTGTAGCATTAAGATTTCCCTTCATTGAAACTAAGGGGCCTGAACCATGAAAAACAGCCCCAGACCATTATTCCTCCTCCACCAAACTTTACATTTGGCACTGTGCATTGAGGCTGGTAGCGTTCTCTGAGCTTGTGTGGCCTACCACTTCGCGGCTGAGCCGTTGTTGCTCCTAGACGTTTCCACTTCACAATAACAGCACTTACAGTTGACCGGGCCAACTCTAGCATGGCAGAAATTTGATGAACTGACTTGTTGGAAAGGTGGCATTCTATGACGGTGCCACGTTGAAAATCACTGAGCTCTTCAGTAGACCTGTCAGCAACGGGTGTCTGAAATTGCTGAATCCACTCATTTGAAGGGGTGTTCACATACTTTTCTATATATAGTGTATTTAAGTGCCTTTGAACGGGGTATGGTAGTAGGTGCCAGGCGCACTGGTTTGTGTCAAGAACTGCAACGCTGCTGGGTTTTTGACGCTCAACCGTTTCCCTGTGTGTATCAAGAATGGTCCACCACCCAAAGGACATCCAGCCAACTAGACACAACTGTGGAAAGCATTGGAGTCAACATGGGCCAGCATCCCTGTTACGTTCCCCAGTTTCTGTGTTGTAGTTTTGTTTGTACGTGTGTGTTTTAGGATGGCTTCCTGAAATTCTAGCAGCTGATTGGTCGGCCCCATCGATTATTGATCTGACTTGACACAACTGTGGAAAGCATTGGAGTCAACATGGGCCAGCATCCCTATGGAACGCTTTCGACACCTTGTAGAGTCCATGCCCCAACTAATTGAGACTGTTCTGAGTGGAAAGGGGGGGGGACAACTCAATATTAGGAAGGTGTTGTTAATGTTTTGTACTCTAGCTACTGCCTGTTCTGAGTGGAAAGGGGGCAACTCAATATTAGGAAGGTGTTGTTAATGTTTTGTACTCTAGCTACTGCCTGTTCTGAGTGGAAAGGGGGCAACTCAATATTAGGAAGGTGTTGTTAATGTTTTGTACTCTAGCTACTGCCTGTTCAGAGTGGAAAGGGGGACAACTCAATATTAGGAAGGTGTTGTTAATGTTTTGTACTCTAGCTACTGCCTGTTCTGGAGTGGAAAGGGGGACAACTCAATATTAGGAAGGTGTTGTTAATGTTTTGTACTCTAGCTACTGCCTGTTCTGAGTGGAAAGGGGGCAACTCAATATTATGAAGGTGTGGTTAATGTTTTGTACTCTAGCTACTGCCTGTTCTGAGTGGAAAGGGGGCAACTCAATATTATGAAGGTGTTGTTAATGTTTTGTACTCTAGCTACTGCCTGTTCTGAGTGGAAAGGGGGCAACTCAATATTAGGAAGGTGTTGTTAATGTTTTGTACTCTAGCTACTGCCTGTTCTGGAGTGGAAAGGGGGCAACTCAATATTAGGACGGTGTTGTTGATGTTTTGTTCTCTAGCTACTGCCTGTTCTGAGTGGAAAGGGGGGACAACTCAATATTAGGACGGTGTTGTTGATGTTTTGTTCTCTAGCTACTGCTGTCTTATTTATCAGTGGACCGTTTCTTCTACTCTCATTTGTGGTGTGCCGTGTGAACCCCGGAGAGCGCCCACGAGGGACTCATGACCCCACAACCCCTCCAAAATACAGCCTCATCGGCACCCTCTCCAACTCGCCAGACTTTGCTGAGCACTTCCAGTGCTCCACTGGCTCCCTTATGAACTGGGGTCACAGCTGCATGTTGTGGTAGGGCCTGGGAGACCCACTGGCTCCCTTATGAACTGGGGTCACAGCTGCATGTCGTGGTAGGGCCTGGGAGAACCACTGGCTCCCTTATGAACTGGGGTCACTGCTGCATGTCGTGGTAGGGCCTGGGAGACCCACTGGCTCCCTTATGAACTGGGGTCACAGCTGTGTGTTGTGGTAGGGCCTGGGAGACCCACTGGCTCCCTTATAAACTGGGGTCACAGCTGCATGTCGTGGTAGGGCCTGACAGACCCACTGGCTCCCTTATGAACTGGGGTCACAGCTGCATGTTGTGGTAGGGCCTGGGAGAACCACTGGCTCCCTTATGAACTGGGGTCACAGCTGCGTGTCGTGGTAGGGCCTGGGAGAACCACTGGCTCCCTTATGAACTGGGGTCACTGCTGCGTGTCGTGGTAGGGCCTGGGAGACCCACTGGCTCCCTTATGAACTGGGGTCACAGCTGTGTGTTGTGGTAGGGCCTGGGAGACCCACTGGCTCCCTTATAAACTGGGGTCACAGCTGCATGTCGTGGTAGGGCCTGACAGACCCACTGGCTCCCTTATGAACTGGGGTCACAGCTGCATGTTGTGGTAGGGCCTGGGAGAACCACTGGCTCCCTTATGAACTGGGGTCACAGCTGCATGTCGTGGTAGGGCCTGGGAGAACCACTGGCTCCCTTATGAACTGGGGTCACAGCTGCATGTTGTGGTAGGGCCTGGGAGACCCACTGGCTCCCTTATGAACTGGGGTCACAGCTGCGTGTCGTGGTAGGGCCTGACAGAACCACTGGCTCCCTTATGAACTGGGGTCACAGCTGCGTGTCGTGGTAGGGCCTGACAGAACCACTGGCTCCCTTATGAACTAGGGTCACAGCTGCATGTCGTGGTAGGGCCTGGAAGGCCACTGGAGGGCGCTGCCTGCCTGTGGATGCTGCAATGAGAACCAAGAGGAGGAGGAGGAGGAAGAGAACCTCCAACTAATCATCTAATGTTTTTTTCATCTAGTAATCTGTTCTTGGTACATGACGCGGGATTACTGGTGGTTTGTGGGTAGAGCAGGACAGATCCCAGGTGAGCAAGAGGGAAGCGTGTGGAGAGAAACGTTGTTGTCTGCTGATGTGTGTGTAATTCCACTGTTAGTGGATGGTATTTTTCCTCTTTGTCCAAACACTGTCACATCCCCCCACCCCACTCACCAGTGGGGCTCAAAGGCACGTTTTATTTATTGTTTTCTGGACTTGGTAGGGGGCCGTCGCAGTCCTCACTGTGTACCCTGTTTACATTTCAAACCGGAGCCTCTAATGACTGAGGGCTCTCACTGAAAGCACTGTGACCTCACAGGAAGTGCAGAAACTTCACTGTGTTTGTGATTGAACATTGCAGGGTTTTTTTCTGGATCAAAAAGGGGCTTAGGTGGGTGTGACAGGGGGCGTGGTAGGGGGTGTGACAGGGGGCATGGTTGGGGGTGTGACAGGGGGCGTGGTTGGGGGTGTGACAGGGGCGTGGTAGGGGTGTGACAGGGGCGTGGTTGGGGGTGTGACAGGGAGCTTAGGTGGTGGGTGTGACAGGGGCGTGGTAGGGGTGTGACAGGGGGCGTGGTTGGGGGTGTGACAGGGGCGTGGTTGGGGGTGTGACAGGGGGCGTGGTAGGAGGAGTTGCAATGGGCGTGGCAATTGGAGCAGTTGGCACAGCTGAATTTTTAAAGGCTGACACCTTTTTAAGACAATTTCCTGCAATTCTGTATGGAGCCAAAATACATTTTTGCAGTTTTAAAGTTTCCTGCAATTCTATGCATTTTGCCATGGCAAGTGCTGTGTTATTTTGCTCAAACTTAAAAGCAATATCAATACTGTTAAATTCATTATTTTTAGAATTTCACAAAGATTACATTATTAAACATATATACCTGTAGGTTCATTGTCTTTTTTACATACTTTATTATAAAATTACAGTTTGGACTTTGGATTTTTAGGCGGCCCCCCCAAGGGATTCTGTGGCAGAAAAATCCCTGCATTGTATATGGCTTCATCTCAAATGTATATTTAGTTAAAATTCTATTTCCTAAATGACTTACTTGCCTTGAGGCACATAAGTCATCCACAAGAGAGCACCACTGCTTCCGGTCTGCATTCCCTATATAGTAAACACATAGTACTATGTGGCTCTGGTAAATAGTAGGGCCCTATGGGGTGTCAAGGTATCAGGTCTGCATTCCCTATATAGTAAACACATAGTACTATGTGGCTCTGGTAAATAGTAGGGCCCTATGGGGTGTCATAGGGTCTGCATTCCCTATATAGTAAACACATAGTACTATGTGGCTCTGGTAAATAGTAGGGCCCTATGGGGTGTCATAGGGTCTGCATTCCCTATATAGTAAACACATAGTACTATGTGGCTCTGGTAAATAGTAGGGCCCTATGGGGTGTCATAGGGTCTGCATTCCCTATATAGTAAACACATAGTACTATGTGGCTCTGGTAAATAGTAGGGCCCTATGGGGTGTCATAGGGTCTGCATTCCCTATATAGTAAACACATAGTACTATGTGGCTCTGGTAAATAGTAGGGCCCTATGGGGTGTCATAGGGTCTGCATTCCCTATATAGTAAACACATAGTACTATGTGGCTCTGGTAAATAGTAGTGTCCTATGGGGAGTCATAGGGTCTGCATTCCCTATATAGTAAACACATAGTACTATGTGGCTCTGGTAAATAGTAGGGCCCTATGGGGTGTCATAGGGTCTGCATTCCCTATATAGTAAACACATAGTACTATGTGGCTCTGGTAAATAGTAGGGCCCTATGGGGTGTCAAGGTATCAGGTCTGCATTCCCTATATAGTAAACACATAGTACTATGTGGTTCTGGTAAAGAGTAGTGTCCTATGGGGAGTCATAGGGTCTGCATTCCCTATATAGTAAACACATAGTACTATGTGGTTCTGGTAAATAGTAGTGCCCTATGGGGAGTCATAGGGTCTGCATTCCCTATATAGTAAACACATAGTACTATGTGGTTCTGGTAAATAGTAGTGCCCTATGGGGAGTCATAGGGTCTGCATTCCCTATATAGTAAACACATAGTACTATGTGGTTCTGGTAAATAGTAGTGCCCTATGGGGAGTCATAGGGTCTGCATTCCCTATATAGTAAACACATAGTACTATGTGGTTCTGGTAAATAGTAGGGCCCTATGGGGTGTCATAGGGTCTGCATTCCCTATATAGTAAACACATAGTACTATGTGGTTCTGGTAAATAGTAGTGCCCTATGGGGAGTCATAGGGTCTGCATTCCCTATATAGTAAACACATAGTACTATGTGGTTCTGGTAAATAGTAGTGCCCTATGGGGAGTCATAGGGTCTGCATTCCCTATATAGTAAACACATAGTACTATGTGGTTCTGGTAAATAGTAGGGCCCTATGGGGTGTCATAGGGTCTGTATTCCCTATATAGTAAACACATAGTACTATGTGGTTCTGGTAAATAGTAGGGCCCTATGGGGTGTCATAGGGTCTGTATTCCCTATATAGTAAACACATAGT
The DNA here is from genome assembly GCA_030435695.1 of Brachymystax lenok tsinlingensis. Lineage (NCBI taxonomy): Eukaryota > Metazoa > Chordata > Actinopteri > Salmoniformes > Salmonidae > Brachymystax > Brachymystax lenok. The sequence continues at coordinate 61,492,770 of CM059791.1, forward strand.
ACTATGTGGCTCTGGTAAATAGTAGGGCCCTATGGGGAGTCATAGGGTCTGTATTCCCTATATAGTAAACACATAGTACTATGTGGCTCTGGTAAATAGTAGGGCCCTATGGGGAGTCATAGGGTCTGCATTCCCTATATAGTAAACACATAGTACTATGTGGCTCTGGTAAATAGTAGGGCCCTATGGGGAGTCATAGGGTATCATTGGAGATGGAGCCATATAGACTAATCTCTCCTTTTCTTTCTCCGTTGCTTCACAGGAAGTTGTGGTGGAAATTCTAACCAGAAAGGAAGAGAGAGACTGTAGGTTCCTCCAAACAACTATTTATTTAAATAAGATTTGCAAAAAGGATCTGGTTAAACAACCTGCCATCTACCCACCTGGGGACTGAGGGTTATGAGAGAACCCCCTCATCACTAGCTTCTCTATATACAACCTGCCATCTACCCACCTGGGGACTGAGGGTTATGAGAGAACCCCTCATCACTAGCTTCTCTATATACAACCTGCCATCTACCCACCTGGGGACTGAGGGTTATGAGAGAACCCCCTCATCACTAGCTTCTCTATATACAACCTGCCATCTACCCACCTGGGGACTGGGGGTTATGAGATAACCCCCTCATCACTAGCTTCTCTCTATACAACCTGCCATCTACCCACCTGGGGACTGAGGGTTATGAGAGAACCCCCTCATCACTAGCTTCTCTATATACAACCTGCCATCTACCCACCTGGGGACTGAGGGTTATGAGAGAACCCCTCATCACTAGCTTCTCTATATACAACCTGCCATCTACCCACCTGGGGACTGAGGGTTATGAGAGAACCCCTCATCACTAGCTTCTCTCTATACAACCTGCCATCTACCCACCTGGGGACTGAGGGTTATGAGAGAACCCCCTCATCACTAGCTTCTCTATATACAACCTGCCATCTACCCACCTGGGGACTGAGGGTTATGAGAGAACCCCCTCATCACTAGCTTCTCTATATACAACCTGCCATCTACCCACCTGGGGACTGAGGGTTATGAGAGAACACCCTCATCACTAGCTTCTCTCTATACAACCTGCCATCTACCCACCTGGGGACTGAGGGTTATGAGAGAACCCTCATCACTAGCTTCTCTATATACAACCTGCCATCTACCCACCTGGGGACTGAGGGTTATGAGAGAACCCCCTCATCACTAGCTTCTCTATTTACAACCTGCCATCTACCCACCTGGGGACTGAGGGTTATGAGAGAACCCCCTCATCACTAGCTTCTCTCTATACAACCTGCCATCTACCCACCTGGGGACTGAGGGTTATGAGAGAACCCCCTCATCACTAGCCTCTCTATATACAACCTGCCATCTACCCACCTGGGGACTGAGGGTTATGAGAGAACCCCCTCATCACTAGCTTCTCTCTATACAACCTGCCATCTACCCACCTGGGGACTGAGGGTTATGAGAGAACCCCTCATCACTAGCTTCTCTATATACAACCTGCCATCTACCCACCTGGGGACTGAGGGTTATGAGAGAACCACCTCATCACTAGCTTCTCTATACACAACCTGCCATCTACCCACCTGGGGACTGAGGGTTATGAGAGAACCCCCTCATCACTAGCTTCTCTATATACAACCTGCCATCTACCCACCTGGGGACTGAGGGTTATGAGAGAACCCTCATCACTAGCTTCTCTATATACAACCTGCCATCTACCCACCTGGGGACTGAGGGTTATGAGAGAACCCCCTCATCACTAGCTTCTCTATATACAACCTGCCATCTACCCACCTGGGGACTGAGGGTTATGAGAGAACCCCTCATCACTAGCTTCTCTATATACAACCTGCCATCTACCCACCTGGGGACTGAGGGTTATGAGAGAACCCCTCATCACTAGCTTCTCACTATACAACCTGCCATCTACCCACCTGGGGACTGAGGGTTATGAGAGAACCCCCTCATCACTAGCTTCTCTATATACAACCTGCCATCTACCCACCTGGGGACTGAGGGTTATGAGAGAACCCCCACATCACTAGCTTCTCTCTATACAACCTGCCATCTACCCACCTGGGGTCTGAGGGTTATGAGAGAACCCCCTCATCACTAGCTTCTCTATATACAACCTGCCATCTACCCACCTGGGGACTGAGGGTTATGAGAGAACCCCCTCATCACTAGCTTCTCTATATACAACCTGCCATCTACCCACCTGGGGACTGAGGGTTATGAGAGAACCCCCTCATCACTAGCTTCTCTATATACAACCTGCCATCTACCCACCTGGGGACTGAGGGTTATGAGAGAACCCCTCATCACTAGCTTCTCTATATACAACCTGCCATCTACCCACCTGGGGACTGAGGGTTATGAGAGAACCCCTCATCACTAGCTTCTCTATATACAACCTGCCATCTACCCACCTGGGGACTGAGGGTTATGAGAGAACCCCTCATCACTAGCTTCTCTATATACAACCTGCCATCTACCCACCTGGGGACTGAGGGTTATGAGAGAACCCCCTCATCACTAGCTTGTATGTTCTGCAGCATTGTAAAGATAAGGAGGGGATGACTGGGAGGCAGGATGGCATTTATTGTCATGAATCGTGCCCTGGAGGCAGTTTAGCAAAGTGGTCACAAGCTGGAACAGGCACAAAGTAATATAATCTGATTGTAATCCTAACCTCAACCCCAACCACACTGCTAATCCTTCCCTTCAATTAAGACCATAAAACAACATTATTTTCCACAGCCAATTTTGACTTTGCAGCTGGCATATCTAAAGGAAATCACACAGCCTCCAGGTCAAGATTCATGACAAACGTCAACCTGCGACAGACAGAGGCAATGTAAAATCTGTAATAAAATTGTTTTCACAATTAACATGCCTTTTCTTGTTTCAGTATGTTTTATTATGAAAAGTACAATATATCCTTGTATACTTGTACAACTATGGAGCGTATGTCCAGATATAATTGTACAATTTGTTATTCGACATAAAATACATACAACAAATGATCACATTGGTATTTTAACAGTGTTATTGTAAGAGTTTAAATGTTTAAACAGAGGATCCATCTAAAACAGTATAAAACAAGTGCAGTATGTTCTGAGAATGTTACTTTAACGTCAACTCATAACGTCACACTATAACTTCATGGGAGTCTGGTGGAAAGACTGCATGTTGTTCTGGGTGGATTCTGTTTCAGTGTGTGTGTCCAGTGTGTGTGTGTGTCCAGTGTGTGTGTGTGTGTCCAGTATGTTTGTGATTCCAGTGTGTGTGTGTGTGTTTGTTAGTTGTTAGTGTGTGTGTGAGTCCAGTGTGTGTGTGCCAGTGCGTGTGTGTGTGTGTGTGTGTTTCAGTGTGTGTGTGTGTTAGAGTGTGTGTGTGTGTGTGTGTGTGTGAGTGTGTGTGTGTGTGTGTGTCAGGTTATTATTTCAGGGACACTGAGTCGCCATCTTCCCAAACCCCAAACCCTGGATAGAGGGGCTCAGTGAATGTGGAGGTGAATGTGATCAGGTGGGTCAGTGTGTCAGAGGAGGCTCTATAGAAGGACAGAGTGCCGGCTGGCCAGTCCAGATACACTCCTACTCTGTGGGAGCCGGAGGAGGGGACGTCTATGGTAGTGGAGTTATTATTGTGACAGGCAGAGTAACTGTTGTCAGAACAGAACAGACTCCAGGACTTGTCATTGGCTCCAAGACAACAGTCCTCACCCCCTCCTCTCCTGTTGATTCCTTTATATGTCACTCCTATATCAACCCCTCTCCCACTCCACTCTACCTCCCAGTAACAGCGCCCAGTCAGACCCTCTCTACACAGCACCTGTCTACAGTCCTCAAATCTCTCTGGGTGATCAGGATACGGCTGCTCCTCTGTCCTCCATGTCACCTTTCTGTTCTCCTCAGACAGACAGAGGAGTCTGTCTACTGTGTTTGGGTCCAGTGTGAGATCACAGACATCTGATGGATGAAACCAGACACAATATTAGAAATCATCATCATTCACATTAGAATGTTAACTCACTTTTCACTAATTCATTTAATGTAGATGTTTCTAGGTATCAAAAGGAGAAGTTAAGGTAACTGGAGACTTGTTGAATGATCATATGTTATACTGTATGGTAATATAAAACACACACAATTCCCATGAATTACACACACACACACACACACACACACACACACACACACACACACACACACACACACACACACCTGTGTGCAGCATGAACACAAACGCACATTTCTTATGTTACACAGACACGCCACGTATACACACACATTGCCAAAGCAACTCTTTGTAAACGTTGTTGTCCCTGATTTGTGCTTCTGTAAAACTACAGCTGATATTTAATATGACCAAGTAAGTAATGATGGAGGTCTTTGACTTTGACTTAACTTGAATTAAGACTTATTCTTAGTCATATTCTTCACAGCAGTCAACACTCACATTTTCTAAGCCCAGGTTTCATTGTGTTCTCTCCACCATGTTCCACACTGTAGCGGTAAGCAGAAGAACAGACAGTCATTGAGGGATACACTTGAACTCTCACACACACACACACACACACTGGACACACACACACACACGCGTTGGTTTGTCCAGTGTGTCCACACAGTCAGCATATTTTTGTCCAAGTGGTGGTCAGAATGTTTGTCTTAACTAGCCTGATAAGTCCAACATCTCTGATATGAACATTGACATAAACCCTTACATACTTGAGTTTCTCCAGTCTGCAGTGTGGATCCTCCAGTCCAGCAGAGAGCAGTCTGACTCCTGAGTCTCCTGGGTGATTGTAGCTCAGGTCCAGCTCTCTCAGGTGTGAGGGGTTTGACCTCAGAGCTGATGCCAGAGAAGCACAGCCTTCCTCTGTGATTAGACAGCCTGACAGCCTGCAAAGAGTCAAATCATATTAAAATCACACTGCTATTCTTTGGTGGTGAAAATAGTGTCAGTATATAATTTTTCAACATATTCAGATACATCAGTGTCCTGAAACCTGCCATATCTATTCATAAATTAATGTATCGTTATTATAAATAATCATAATATTACTATTATTATTATAAATTATCACAATATTAATAGTAGATAGAAAACGAAGTACAAATATATGAGTATACAGTCCACACCATATCTATTTTGACAGTGATGTTAACATTTTAAATGTGTCTCTATACTCCAACATTTTGGACTTCAGATCAAATGTTTCATATGAGGTGACAGTATATAATGTCACCTTTTATTTGAGGGTATTTTTATACATTTATACATACATACATCATATCGGTTTCACCATTTAGAAAAATAAAAGCACTTTATGTATCTAGTCCCCTTATTTGAATAAGTCATAAGTATTCTGACCAATTCACTCATAGTGTATTAAAGGAGTCAAAAGTTTAGTATTTGGTCCCATATTCTTTGAACACAACGACTACATCAAGCCTGTGACTGCCATGATTGAGAAAGATCATGAATGAATCATGAATAATAATGAGTGAGAGTTACAGAGGCTACAACAAAACATGCTAACCTCTCACCATTACCAATAACAGAGGCTACAACAAAACATGCTAACCTCTCACCATGACCAATAACAGAGGCTACAACAAAACATGCTAACCTCTCACCATTACCAATAACAGAGACTACAACAAAACATGCTAACCTCTCACCATTACCAATAACAGAGGCTACAGCAAAACATGCTAACCTCTCACCATTACCAATAACAGAGGCTACAACAAAACATGCTAACCTCTCACCATTACCAATAACAGAGGCTACAACAAAACATACTAACCTCTCACCATTAACCTCAAATAAAAGGTGACATTCTGTACTGTCACCTAATATGAAACATTATATCTCAAATCCAAAATGCTGGAGCATAGCACCAAATGTAAAACTGTAAGCTTCACTGTCCAAACACATATGGTGTGGACTATGTGTGCCTGGTAAACACATGTGGATCTGGTGAACAGTTATCACTTGTTGACCAACTACAGGAATACTGACCTCAGAGTCTCCAGTTTACAGTGGGGATTCCCCAGTCCAGCAGAGAGCAGCTTCACTCCTGAATCCTTCAGGTCATTGTTACTCAGGTCCAGCTCTCTCAGGTGTGAGGGGTTTGACTCCAGAGCTGAGACCAGAGAAGCACAGCCTTCCTCTGTGACTCCACAGCCTGACAGCCTGCAAAGAGATCATCATGACTTCACAAACACACTGTTGATTTAACGAGTAGTGTAGAAGGACAATGGCAGATGCATTTGGTTTATTCTCCCAAACAACATATAGATTCACCTTCCGTCTCCTAGAACTGTCTGGTCATATTGTTATACTAATGTGAACACCAATGCATTTATGTGGTTAGAGCATTGGACTAGTAATCGAAAGGTTGCAAGTTCAAATCCCCGAGCTGACAAAGTACAAATCTGTTGTTCTGCAACTGAACAGGCAGTTAACCCACTGTTCCTAGGCCGTCATCGAAAATAAGAATTTGTTCTTAACTGACTTGCCTAGTAAAAAAATTGTTATTCAATATTATATGCATATTATAATACATATTTTTCTCTAAACTGAATATTTCTTCCTGATGATTAGTTCTTATATGTCATTTTATGTACTCACAGAGCAGCTCTGGAGGCTTTGACCACTGGCAGCAGCCTCAGAAGACCTTCCTCTGATCTGGAGTATTTCTTCAGGTCAAACACATCCAGCTCCTTTTCTGAAGTCAGCAACACAAAGACCAGAGCTGACCACTGTGCAGGTGACAGTTTGGCTTCTGACAGACTTCCTGAGCTCAGGAAGCTTTGGATCTCCTCTACTAGAGAATGGTCATTCAGTTCATTCAGACAGTGGAACAGATTGATGCTCCTCTCTGGAGAGGGATTCTCCCTGATCTTCTCCTTGATGTACTTGACTGTTTCTTCATGGCTCTGTGAGCTGCTTCTTGTCTTTGTCAGTAGACCTCGTAAGTGCTTCTGATTGGACTCCAGTGAGAGGCCCAGAAGGAAGCGGAGGAACAGGTCCAGGTTTCCTGTCTCACTTTGTAAGGCTTTATCCACAGCACTCTTGTAGAAAGTAGATTTATGCTTGTCTCTGAACAGCACAGAAAGGTTCCTGGACGTTAATTGAGGTTTGGCCATTAGATTCTCATTGTTGTTGATGAATGAGAGGAACACATATACAGCAGCCAGAAACTCCTGAATGCTCAGATGAACAAAGCAGTACACCTTGTCCTGGTACAGCCCACATTCCTCTCTAAAGAGCTGTGTGCACAATCCTGAGTACACTGAGGCTTCATTGACATCAATGCCAGCCTCTTTCAGGTCTTCTTCATAGAAAATCAGATTCCCCTTCACAAGCTGTTGAAAAGCCAGTTTTCCCAGTGACAGAATGCTCTCTTTATTCCAGTGTGGACCTGTCTCTTCTTTCCCAAGATACTTTTCATTCTTCTGTTTGGTATGAAACACCACAAGGTGTGTGTACATCTCAGTCAAAGTCTTGGGAATCTCTTCTCTCTTATGTTTCAGCATGTGTTCAAGGACTGTTGCAGAAATCCAACAGAAGACTGGAATGTGGCACATGATGTGGAGGCTCCTTGATGCCTTTATGTGGGAGATGATTCTGCTGGCCAGGTCCTCATCACTGAATCTCTTCCTAAAGTACTCCTCCTTCTGTGGGTCATTGAACCCTCGTACCTCTGTCACCTGGTCAACACACCCTGGAGGGATCTTATTGGCTGCTGCAGGTCGGGTAGTTATCCAGAGGAGAGCAGAGGGAAGCAGATTTCCCCTGATGAGATTTGTCAGCAGAACATCCACTGAGGTTGACTCTGTGACATCACAACAGATCTTGTTCTTCTGGAAGTCTAGGGGCAGTCGGCACTCATCCAGACCATCAAAGATGAACAGAACTTTATAATTGTCGTAGTTGGAGATTCTTGATTGTTTGGTTTCCATTGAGAAGTGATTAAGAAGTTCAATGAAAGTGTGTTTGTCCCCTTTTATCAAATTCAGCTCCCGGAAAGGGAATGAAAATACAAACTGGACATCCTGATTTGCTATTCCTTCAGCCCAATCCAGAATGAACTTCTGCACAGAGACTGTTTTTCCAATGCCAGCGACTCCCTTTGTCAGCACAGTTCTGATAAGTTTGTCTTGTCCAGTTAAGGGTTTGAAGATGTCGTTACATTTGATTGCAGTCTCTGGTCTTGCTTGTTTCCTGGTTGTTGTCTCAATCTGTCTCAGCTCATGTTCATTATTGACCTCTCCTGTTCCACCCTCTGTGATGTAGAGCTCTGTGTAGATCTTATTGAGAAGTGTTGGGTTTCCTTGTTTAGCGATCCCCTCAAATACACATTGAAACTTCTTCTTTAGATTAGATTTGAGTTCACGTTGGCAAATCACAGCAAGCTCATCTGAATGAAGAAATAACACAGAGGATATTAATATTACGTCTGTTTTAATGTCTATGGTATTGTAGGACTGTTATAAAGTGTTAAATTATTATAATTTATTCTCTTAACTGACTGTATAAATGTGTAAATGTTTTCATAATGCATTACAGACTGGTGTGACTGATTATATTATTATTGGTATTATTGATGGTATTATTAATGTATTATTAATCTCTCTCTCTCTCTCTCTCTCTCTCTAAATGAATCACCACAACACATCCCTGCTGCTACTTGATGAGGTCACTAGGTGTTGTGTTAAGGCTGCTACAATATCATTGAGTTACACAGCTACTTTAGCTGTACTTTAGCTACAGCTTTTAAATGTTATAAAACAGCATTCACCATGAGGCAGACAGATCTTACATTTCTCCAGTGTGTCAGCAAGCTCCTTCTGGTTCATTTTCCTCAGGACGTGCAGTGTGATCTTCAGAGCCCCCTCTCTGGCACTGCTCTCCTGCTTCTCAACTTCAGCATCCACCACTTCCTTATCCTGCTTCTGACTCTCAAAGCCTTCTGGGAGTTCTGGACTAAGAATCCTCTTGAACATCTTCAGCTCGTTCTTCACAAATGTCATAATATTCTCTTCAAGCAACTGAAATAAATCAAGTAAATAAGTTAAGCAAGAGAAGAAATGCTTTCTCATTAACACATTAATGAATGATTGACAGATCAACTTTACTTGAGGTAAACAAAAACAAATGTACATAACAGGACCACATACACTGAATATGGAGGCCAGGTCTGTTTGATGACTCTGGGAAGACTGACCACTGAGAATCTCTGACTCTGATCTCTCCTGTTGGTTTCTGTGGACAAAACATGAGATTACATCTCCTCATCCAGGGAGTAGACACACACACACACACACACACACACACACACACACACACACACACACACACACACACACACACACACACACACACACACAGGGAGGGAACGTTGTGTTTGTTTAATATTGTTTTAGGACTATGAAAATGGACAAAAGGATTAGCCTATGGATTATGAAAACAAGCAAAAGAAAATGGGAAAATGGGAGAGGAGAAATGACTAGAGACAGTGTTGTTTAACTCACTGACCACGACCCATGAGTTCTTCTTACCTTTGTTCAGTAGAAAAGTCTCCCTCTCTAAACTTCATAGGTTGACCCATAGACTGGTCACTCTTCATGGACACACACCTGGGAACAGGGGAGGCTGGTCTCTCCTGCTTGATTGGTCTTCAACACAACAGAGACAAACATTACATCTCTCATCTACTCTGAACTCAGATGGGGAAACATAAGAAGAGTTTCATTCCAAAACGCTATACATCAAATCAAATCAAATTGTATTGGTCACATACACATGGTTAGCAGATGTTAATGCGAGTGTAGTGAAATGATTGTGCTTCTAGTTCCGACCATGCAGTAGTATCTAACAAGTAATCTAACAATTTCACAACAACTACCTCATACACACAGTGTAAAGGAATTCATAAGAATATGTACATATAAACATATGGATAGAGTACAGTATATACATATGAGATGAGTAATGTAGGGTATGTAAACATTATATAAAGTGGCATTGTTTAAAGTGACTAGTGATACATTTATTACATCAAATTTTTTGTTATTAAAGTGGCTAGAGATTTGAGTCAGTATGTTGGCAGCAGCCACTCAATGTTAGCGATGGCTGTTTAACAGTCTGATGGCCTTGAGATAGAAGCTGTTTTTCAGTCACGCCTTCCTGTGACATTGGGTGAAGTCGGTGTCCTGGAGGGCAGGTAGTTTGCCCCTGGTGATGCGTTGTGCAGACAGCACCACCCTGTGGAGAGCCTTGTGGTTGTGGGCGGAGCAGTTGCCGTACCAAGCGGTGATACAGCCCAACAGGATGCTCTCAATTGTGCATCTGTAAAAGTTTGTGAGTGTTTTCGGTGACAAGCCAAATTTCTTCAGCCTCCTGAGGTTGAAGAGGATCTGTTGCGCCTTCTTTACCACGCAGTCTTGTGTCTATGTTGATGTCTGATCCAAATCCCCGTCCCTTCCTGCTGAGCTACAGTTCAGTCTCTACAAACTGGAAGACATCAAACTAAATGTGTAAACAAGGTGTCCAGTAGAGGGCAGTGTTTGAAAGAGACTTAGATTCTAAAAAAGCACCGGCACCAGGTGGAAATCAGTGAAATCTCTCACATTTAGCAACACATGGTTAGAAAAAGCATGTGATCAAACGAAGCTTCGGACGTCATTGATCACATGGTAATGTTACTTCGAAACTATCCATGGCTGCATTTCAAACACTTAAAAGACACCCTCTCCACTCAGCCCTCAAATTAAGTGGACACTTCTGATGACGTATCATGACGTATGATGAGTTGACACTTGCTGGGCAAAGGGCGAGGGAAGAATGAGTGAATTTTAAATGTACAGCCCTTGCCCGGAAATGTGACACTCCCACGGTTGTGTTTTCTGCGTGGGAAATGGATGTTACATCTTCAGCTGTAGGAAAGACACTTAAAACACTTGGAAGCCTAAATGCCATCACTATCGGGAAACCGGGACCACAGTGACTTAGCTTTAAAAAGGCATCTTAAAAAATATCTAACTTTTATCATCCACATAATAATTCACATTTCCTGTTGCTGCAGGATTCTTTTTTTTTGCTGTGAGAAACTGGGTCAAATTGAGATATGGCATCTGTAAGTGCATTTCTCTTAAGGTAGCTAAGTGAGGCAACCACATATCACAGTCGAATATTCACGATATGAACATCCCAATTCAGCAAAACATTGGATATATAGCATTTTGCAAAAAAACACAAATCTATTTATAAAAAATCAGAGATCAGAGATATTGAATGAACACATCAGCAATATTTTCTGATTAAAAAACAAATGTGAAAAAATTGTGGATATAGAATTTTGGAAATAAACTTAATAATTCTTAAATAAAACTGTCATCTTACCTCTTAGCTTTGGTGTCATGTTCCCCAGAGAGACTCATTTTAGAGGCAGGGCCCCCCTCCTCTCTCTCCCCAGAGAGACTCATTTTAGAGGCAGGGCCCCCCTCCTCTCTCTCCCCGGTGAGACTCATTTTAGAGGCAGGGCCCCCCTCCTCTCTCTCCCCAGAGAGACTCATTTTAGAGCACTGACCCCTAAACAGAGATCCAGCATGTTGGTTGTGGTTAACACAGTGACAGCTAATTATTGAATGTCAGTTTATTCATTATCTCTTTGAGAAATAAAACATTTACTAAAAGACACATCGAAACAGTCAGGTGATTTAATGCAATCACATGAACATGTAGTTGTGACATTTCATCTCCATGGTAACTGTCAATAATACTAATAAGTCACTGTTTGTTAAGGTTGTTATAGACAGTACAGCAACAATAATAAAAATAACAATAAAAATAAAATAAAAAATAATAATAATAATAAGTCACTGTTTGTTAAGGTAGTTCTAGACAGTACAGCAACAATAATAATAATAATAATATTAATAATAATAAGTCACTGTTTGTTAAGGTAGTTATAGACAGTACAGCAACAATAACAATAATAATAATAATAATAATAATAATAATAATAATAATAATAATAATAAGTCACTGTTTGTTAAGGTAGTTATAGACAGTACAGCAACAATAATAATAATAATAATAATAATAATAAGTCACTGTTTGTTAAGGTAGTTATAGACAGTACAGCAACAATAATAATAATAATAATAATAATAATAAGTCACTGTTTGTTAAGGTAGTTATAGACAGTACAGCAACAATAATAATAATAATAATAATAATAATAATAATAATAATAATAATAAGTCACTGTCTGTTAAGGTAGTTATAGACAGTACAGCAACAATAACAATAATAATAATAATAATAATAATAATAATAATAATAATAATACTAATAATAAGTCACTGTTTGTTAAGGTAGTTATAGACAGTACAGCAACAATAATAATAATAATAATAATAATAATAATAATAATAATAAGTCACTGTTTGTTAAGGTAGTTATAGACAGTACAGCAACAACAATAATAATAATAATAATAATAATAATAAGTCACTGTTTGTTAAGGTAGTTATAGACAGTACAGCAACAATAACAATAATAATAATAATAATAATAATAATACTAATAATAAGTCACTGTTTGTTAAGGTAGTTATAGACAGTACAGCAACAATAATAATAATAATAATAATAATAATAATAAGTCACTGTTTGTTAAGGTAGTTATAGACAGTACAGTAACAATAACAATAATAATAATAATAATAATAATACTAATAATAAGTCACTGTTTGTTAAGGTAGTTATAGACAGTACAGCAACAATAATAATAATAATAATAATAATAATAATAATAATAATAAGTCACTGTTTGTTAAGGTAGTTATAGACAGTACAGCAACAATAACAATAATAATAATAATAAGTCACTGTTTGTTAAGGTAGTTATAGACAGTACAGCAACAATAATAAAAATAATAATAATAATAATAATAAGTCACTGTTTGTTAAGGTAGTTCTAGACAATACAGCAACAATAATAATAATAATAATAATAATAATAATAATAAGTCACTGTTTGTTAAGGTAGTTATAGACAGTACAGCAACAATAATAATAATAATAATAATAATAATAAGTCACTGTTTGTTAAGGTAGTTATAGACAGTACAGCAACACAAGGCCATGTCTCACAATTATTAGTATTCATTAAAAGTAGGCTATTTATGGTCTTTCAATCTGTTATTTTCTAAACGTTTCTGAGAATGTAGACAGAAGGGCTAAAACGGACATGATTGATATGTAGATGTTATATTATTTAAAGTAGACTAGGTTATAATGTATAACAGCAGTTTGTTAGTGATATGTAGATGTTATATTATGTAAAGTAGACTAGGTTATAATGTATAGTAGAGGGTTGTTAGTGATATGTAGATGTTATATTATGTAAAGTAGACTAGGTTATAATGTATAACAGCAGTTTGTTAGTGATATGTAGATGTTATATTATGTAAAGTAGACTAGGTTATAATGTATAGTAGAGGGTTGTTAGTGATATGTAGATGTTATATTATGTAAAGTAGACTAGGTTATAATGTATAGTAGTGGGTTGTTAGTGATATGTAGATGTTATATTATGTATAGTAGACTAGGTTATAATGTATAGTAGTGGGTTGTTAGTGATATGTAGATGTTATATTATGTAAAGTAGACTAGGTTATAATGTATAGTAGTGGGTTGTTAGTGATATGTAGATGTTATATTATGTAAAGTAGACTAGGTTATAATGTATAGTAGTGGGTTGTTAGTGATATGTAGATGTTATATTATGTAAAGTAGACTAGGTTATAATGTATAGTAGTGGGTTGTTAGTGATATGTCGATGCTATATTATGTAAAGTAGACTAGGTTATAATGTATAGTAGTGGGTTGTTAGTGATATGCAGATCGAGGTCTATACCTCAGCTATAGCCTACATATCATAGATGACCAGCCTAAACCTGTTCAGATCAGTTTACAGAGACCATCAGGTTTGTCTCAAACCTACTCTGACTATTGAATGTCTGACATCGACATAACCTTATAATAGTTTATAGGTAGCCTAGATCTACAGAATGAGAGTCTGCCCGTCTTTCCTACATACCAACACACTTATTTAATGTTACAGAGAAATATGTTTCAACAGCCATTTTGTTACTGCATAGGGTACAAACATATTTGCAATTTCATATGAGGAAATCACGACTTACAGTCACTGGTGCAGCCGCCTGTTTTCTTGCAGATGAAGTAGCTTTCGTAGGCAACTCATTCAACCAGCCTAAACAACAGTAAATAAAAGATGGTCAAAAAAACGGTCAAAAGTGAATCCTGATATAGTCATGTACATTAGAGAGAGGTATATATATCCTGATAGGGCCATATACATTAGAGAGAGGTATATATATCCTGATAGAGCCATATACATTAGAGAGAGGTATATATATCCTGATAGAGCCATATACATTAGAGAGAGGTATATATATCCTGATAGGGCCATATACATTAGAGAGAGGTATATATATCCTGATAGAGCCATATACATTAGAGAGAGGTATATATATCCTGATAGAGCCATATACATTAGAGAGAGGTTTATATATCCTGATAGAGCCATATACATTAGAGAGAGGTATATATATCCTGATAGAGCCATATACATTAGAGAGAGGTATATATATCCTGATAGAGCCATATACATTAGAGAGAGGTATATATATCCTGGTAGAACCATATACATTAGAGAGAGGTATATATATCCTGATAGAGCCATATACATTAGAGAGAGGTATATATATCCTGATAGAGCCATATACATTAGAGAGAGGTATATTGCTACAAATGTTGGATCTTAATTTGAGCCAGTTTGCTAGACCAGGAAAAGCATCCTGCAGAAACAAGACATTTGAATTATTATGTGGATTATAATTAATGAACAATTTTAAAATGGAAAAGGGGAATTTATTATCTTTAGAAAACTTTTTAAAGCTTAAATACACTCAAATGCACAATACGTTTAGTTTTCCTACAACTGGTTGATCAAATTCAGATCCTACATCTGTACAGAGATTGTCTTTACATAAATAAGGCAGCTGCTGTAAAACCTCTGTGATTGGATGTTATAGACCCCCATCTGAACAGTTTATTTCCCCATGCTGTGGCCCTCACCAACTGGCCACCTGGCCCATAGAGACTAAAGGACTATGCTGTGGCCCTCACCAACTGGCCATCTGGCCCATAGAGACTAAAGGACTATGCTGTGGCCCTCACCAACTGGCCACCTGACTCATAGAGACTAAAGGACTATGCTGTGGCCCTCACCAACTGGCCATCTGGCCCATAGAGACTAAAGGACTATGCTGTGGCCCTCACCAACTGGCCATCTGGCCCATAGAGACTAAAGGACTATGCTGTGGCCCTCACCAACTGGCCATCTGGCCCATAGAGACTAAAGGACTATGCTGTGGCCCTTACCAACTGGCCATCTGGCCCATAGAGACTAAAGGACTATGCTGTGGCCCTCACCAACTGGCCATCTGGCCCATAGAGACTAAAGGACTATGCTGTGGCCCTCACCAACTGGCCACCTGGCCCATAGAGTCTAAAGGACTATGCTGTGGCCCTCACCAACTGGCCATCTGGCCCATTGAGACTAAAGGACTATACACTCTACGCTGCGTCCACATCAAGCCATCTCTGAACTGGACACTAAATAACTGTAATGTACTGCATTATATATATAAATATATATATTTTTTTACCTTTATTTAACCAGGTAGGCTAGTTGAGAACAAGTTCTCATTTACAACTGCGAAAAATCTACTGTGTGTACTGTGTGTACTGTGTGTGCCAATGTAGAATAGTAGGGAGGTAGGCAATACATAGGCCCTAGAGGTGAAAAATATATACAATTTAGTATTAATACTGGAGTGATAGATGTGCAGATGATGATGTGCAAGTAGAGATACTGGGATGCAAGAGGGTAAGTAATTATATGGGGATGAGGTAGTCGGGTGTGCTATTTACAGATTGGCTGTGTATAAGTACAGTGATCAGACAGCTGATGATTAAATTTAGAGAGGGAGACTCCAGCTTCAGAGATTTTTGCAATTCGTTCCAGTCATTGGCAGCAGAGAACTGGAAGGAAAGGTGGCCAAAGGAAGTGTTGGCTTTGGGGATGACCAGTGCAATTTACCTGCTGGAGCGCGTGTTACGGGTGGGTGCTGCTATGGTGACCAGTGAGCTGAGATAAGGCGGGGCTTAACCTAGCAAAGACTTACAGATGACCTGGAGCCAGTGGGTTTGGCGACGGATATGTAGTGAGGGCCAGCCAATGAGAGCATACAGGTCACAGTGGTGGGTATTATATGGGGCTTTGGTGATAAAACAGATGGCACTGTGATAGACTACATCCAGTTTGCTGAGTATAGTGTTGGGGGGCTATTTTGTAAATGACATCGCCGCAGTCAAGGATCAGTAGGATAGTCAGTTTTACAAGGGTATGTTTGCCGGTATGAGTGAAGGAGGCTTTGTTGCAAAATAGGAAGCCGATTCTAGATTTAATTTTGGATTGGAGATGCTTAATGTGAGTCTGTAAGAAGAGTTTACAGTCTAACCAGACACCTAGGTATTTGTAGTTGCCCACATATTCTAGGTCAGAACCGTCCAGAGAAGTTGGACGGGGGCGGGAGGGACGGGGGGCGGGAGGGTGCGGGCAGCGATTGGTTGAAAAGCATGCATTTAGTTTTACTAGCATTTAAAAGCAGTTGGAGGCCACGGAAGGAGTGTTGTATGGCTTTGAAGCTCGTTTGGAGGTTTGTTAGCACAGTGTCCAAAGAATGACGAGATGTATACAGAATGGTGTCGTGTGCGTAGAGGTGGATCAGAGAATCACCCGCAGCAAGAGCGACATCATTGATATGTACAGAGAAAAGAGTCGGCCCGAGAATTGAACCCTGTGGCACCCCCACAGAGATTGCCAGAGGTCCGGACAACAGGCCATCCGATTTGACACACTGAACTCTATCTGAGAAGTAGTTAGTGAACCAGGTGAGGCAGTCATTAGAGAAACCAAGGCTGTTGAGTCTGCCGATAAGAATGTGGTGATTGACAGAGACGAAAGCCTTGGGCAGGTCGATGAAGACGGCTGCACAGTACTGTCTTTTATCTTTGGCGGTTATGATATAATTTAGGACCTTGAGCGTGGATGAGGTGCACCCATGACCAGCTCGGAAACCAGATTGCATAGCGGAGAAGGTACGGTGGGATTCGAAATGGTCGGTGATCTGTTTATTAACTTGGCTTTCCGAAGATTTTAGAAAGGCAGGGCAGGATGGATATAGGTCTATAACAGTTAGGGTCTAGAGTGTCTCCCAGATTTAGCAGTTCTTTCAGAACATCAGCTGTCTGGATTTGGGTGAAGGAGAAGCGGGGGGGTTGGGCAAGTTGCTGCAGGGGGTGCTGAGATGTTGGCCAGGGTTGGGGTTGCCAGGTGGAAAGCATGGCCAGCCGTGGAAAAATGCTTATTGAAATGATTGATTATCGTAGATTTATCGGTGGTGACAGTGTTTCCTAGCCTCAGTGCAGTGGACAGCTGGTGGGAGGAGGTGCTCTTATTCCCCATGGACTTCACAGTGTTTCCTAGCCTCAGTGCAGTGGGCAGCTGAGAGGAGGTGCTCTTATTCTCCATGGACTTTACAGTGTTTCCTAGCCTCAGTGCAGTGGGCAGCTGGGAGGAGGTGCTCTTATTCTCCATGGACTTCACAGTGTTCCCTAGCCTCAGTGCAGTGGGCAGCTGGGAGGAGATGCTCTTATTCTCCATGGACTTTACAGTGTTTCCTAGCCTCAGTGCAGTGGGCAGCTGGGAGGAGGTGCTCTTATTCCCCATGGACTTCACAGTGTCCCAAAACTATTTGGAATCAGTGCTACAGGAAGCACATTTCTGTTTTAAAAAGCTAGCCTTAGCTTTCCTAACTGAATGACTATATTTGTTTCTGACTTCCCTGAAAAGTTGCATATCGTGGGGGCTATTCAATGCTAATGCAGAACGCAACAGAATGTTTTTGTGCTGGTCGATGGCAGTCAAGTCTGGAGTGAACCAAGGGCTATATCTGTTCTTAGTTCTAAAAGAATTTAACGGGGCATGCTTGCACAACAAAACATTACATATAAAACAACAGATACAAAAATGAACTATGTTTGTCCTGAATGAGCTAAAGGTAAACAGTGAACTATGTTTGTCCTAAATGAGCTAAAGGGAAACAGTACATCATATACCATCCCTACACCACCACATATCCAGGACACATAGTATACCCCGTTCAGGTTTCAGCATCAGGCATCAACAACAGAAATGTAAGCTACAACCTGGGTTCCTGTTTTGAGGAAGTGTAATTTGTTGTGACGCTTTTCACAATATTTATTTGTCACTCTTTCACACAACATACCTTCCTGAGTGAAAATAATTAACTGTAGAAAGATTAAATGTTTGTTTGTTGCTTGTTGTGTTTTAAGCCTGTTTTGAGAAGACAGACCTATGATACAGTACACTATTAGAATAAAGGGTTCCAAACGGGTCCTCCGGGTGTCCCCATAGGAGATTCTTTTGGGTTCCAGGTAGAACCCTTCTGGCTTCCATGTAGGACCCTCTGTGGAAAGGGTTCTTCATGGAACCCAAAAGGGTTCTACCTAGTACTAAAAAGGGTTCTACAAAGGGTTCTCCTATGGGGACAGCCAAAGAACCCTTTTAGATTCTAGATAGTGTAGGAGCGATCACCCTGGGGCACACAGATGGGCACAGAACGAATTCACCCCACACATCTAATTTATATAGAAAACATTATAAGGAGAGTAGGACTATTATAACACTGTCCACCAACAATATCATCAACTATATGAAAACACATAACAATACCATCAACTATATGAATACACATAACAATATCATCAACTATATGAATACACATAACAATATCATCAACTATATGAATACACATAACAATATCATCAACTATATGAATACACATAATAATATCATCAACTATATGAATACACATAACAATATCATCAACTATATGAATACACATAACAATATCATCAACTATATGAATACACATAACAATATCATCAACTATATGAATACACATTGCAATATCATCAACTATATGAATACACATAACAATATCATCAACTATATGAATACACATCACAATATCATCAACTATATGAATACACATTACAATATCATCAACTATATGAATACACATAACAATATCATCAACTATATGAATACACATTGCAATATCATCAACTATATGAATACACATAACAATATCATCAACTATATGAATACACATAAAAATATCATCAACTATATGAATACACATAACAATATCATCAACTATATGAATACACATAACAATATCATCAACTATATGAATACACATAACAATATCATCAACTATATGAATACACATAACAATCGTTGTCTTACCTTTTATCTCTCAATAGAAACAGAGTCTGGAATGATCATTTGGTCATCGAAAGTTACTCTCGTTTGCTCTGCTCATTTACATATCAGGTTCTGCCTGTTCTCTCTCCCACTCTCTCTCTATAGCTCTTACAATATGCCTTGGCATACATTCTACAACTGTCTGGGACTCTATTGGAGGGATGTGATACCATTCTTCCACAAGAAATTCCTTCAATTGTGTTGAGACCAGGTAACTGAGACGGCCATGGCATATTGTGAAACATTAGCAAGTTCAGCAGTCTTCATCACTGAAGCTCCTGCCAAACGTGCCCCAACAATCACATAGGAGCTCTTCCCGAGCAGGGTCACAGTCTCTCCAGGGGTAGCAGCTCCTCTCTCCCCAGGGGTAATAGCTCCTCTCTCTCCAGGGGTAGCAGCTTCTCTCTCCGCAGGGGTAGCAGCTCCTCTCTCCCCAGGGGTAGCAGCTCCTCTCTCCCCAGGGGTAGCAGCTCCTCTCTCCCCAAGGGTAGCAGCTCCTCTCTCCCCTAGTATTTGAAGATATTGGTGGCTTAGCCCATAGCCAGTAGGTGGGTCCGGGAAGAAATTTCAACAGCTAAGTCCATGAATACAGCTCCAGTGTTTTGCCAAAAACCACGCAAGAACTTCTAACATAGACTCTGACCTGTCCAATGAGCCAAACTGTCTCGCTCCATCATATCCTATTCTTCTGTTGCTGTCTCTGTGTCTTGTCTGGTGTCTCTCTCCATCATATCCTATTCTTCTGTTGCTGTAGCAATACTTCGAGAATAAAGTGGACGTATTTCGAGTATAAACTCTACATTGAATTTTTAGAACGAAGTCTGTTATATTTCTAGATGAATGTAGGGGTTTAAGTGTCACCCTGGCTAACTGTTGCTGTGTGTGCCACTGTTGAAATGCCTCAGTAGATGTCCTGGTGAAACTACAGTTTAGAATTGTCTTTACTAAGGTTTGTATCAATCACAACTAAAGCTGCCAAATAACTGTTTCAAATTATAACTTTTATGCTCAACATAGACACTTCATATGAACACTCGCTCCGTAACGAGAAAAGTATCCTTTCTATTTTATTCAGCTCTTAAAATATGATCCCATTGATTAGGAAAGGTTAAAATATGAACCCATTGATTAAGAAAGGTTAAAATATTAACTCATTGATTAGGAAAGATTAAAATATGAACCCATTGATTAAGAAAGGTTAAAATATTAACTCATTGATTAGGAAAGGTTAAAATATGAACCCATTGATTAGGAAAGATTAAAATATGAACCCATTGATTAGGAAAGATTAAAATATGAACCCATTGATTAAGAAAGGTTAAAATATTAACTCATTGATTAGGAAAGGTTAAAATATGAACCCATTGATTAGGAAAGGTTAAAATATGAACCCATTGATTAGGAAAGGCTAAAATATGAACTCATTGATTAGGAAAGGTAAAAATACGAGCCCATTGATTAGGAAAGGTTAAAATATGAACCCATTGATTAGGAAAGGCTAAAATATGAACTCATTGATTAGGAAAGGTAAAAATACGAGCCCATTGATTAGGAAAGATTAAAATATGAACCCATTGATTAGGAAAGGTTAAAATATGAACCCATTGATTAAGAAAGGTTAAAATATTAACTCATTGATTAGGAAAGGTTAAAATATGAACCCATTGATTAGGAAAGGTTAAAATATGAACCCATTGATTAGGAAAGGTTAAAATATGAACCCATTGATTAGGAAAGGCTAAAATATGAACTAATTGATTAGGAAAGGTTAAAATATGAACTCATTGATTCGGAAAGATTAAAATATGAACCCATTGATTTGGAAAGGTTAAAATGTGAACCCATTGATTAGGAAATGTTAAAGTATGAACCCATTGATTAGGAAAGGTTAAAATATGAACCCATTGATTAGGAAAGGTTAAAATATGAACCCATTGATTAGGAAAGGCTAAAATATGAACTAATTGATTAGGAAAGGTTAAAATATGAACTCATTGATTCGGAAAAGATTAAAATATGAACCCATTGATTTGGAAAGGTTAAAATGTGAACCCATTGATTAGGAAATGTTAAAGTATGAACCCATTGATTAGGAAAGGTTAAAATATGAACCCATTGATTAGGAAAGGTTAAAATATGAACCCATTGATTAGGAAAGGCTAAAATATGAACTAATTGATTAGGAAAGGTTAAAATATGAACCCATTGATTAGGAAAGGTTAAAATATGAACCCATTGATTAGGAAAGGCTAAAATATGAACTCATTGATTAGGAAAGGTAAAAATACGAGCCCATTGATTAGGAAAGATTAAAATATGAACCCATTGATTAGGAAAGGTTAAAATATGAACCCATTGATTAAGAAAGGTTAAAATATTAACTCATTGATTAGGAAAGGTTAAAATATGAACCCATTGATTAGGAAAGGTTAAAATATGAACCCATTGATTAGGAAAGGTTAAAATATGAACCCATTGATTAGGAAAGGCTAAAATATGAACTAATTGATTAGGAAAGGTTAAAATATGAACTCATTGATTCGGAAAGATTAAAATATGAACCCATTGATTAGGAAAGGTTCCCAGAGGAACTCTAAAGATTAAAATGTTATTGTTAGAATATTTTTTAAGTTAAACTTTCCTAATTGAACCCCTAATTCTTAGTGTGTTCTTCTGAAATAGGCTAGATTTTCTTCAGGTCATGTTTCTTTAGACCAGTCTAAGATAAATAATGGAGTT
This sequence comes from Brachymystax lenok tsinlingensis, assembly GCA_030435695.1. Taxonomy (NCBI): domain Eukaryota; kingdom Metazoa; phylum Chordata; class Actinopteri; order Salmoniformes; family Salmonidae; genus Brachymystax; species Brachymystax lenok. Next base: position 61,515,037 of record CM059791.1, read on the forward strand.
ATTGTGATGATGTAGAGTATATTGAATGAATTTATTAGATTTATTTAAATATATATGTTCCAAAGGTCAGTTTCAGTTGAATCCAGGAGATGATGTTAATTAAGGTGAAATTACCATGAGACTGTCAGTTATCTGCATGACAATCACCGGCTGACATAATGTCATGACCGACACAGCCCTAGGTGACATCAATAAGGGATCATAGCTTTCACCTGGATTCACCTGGTCAGTCTATGTCATGGAAAAAACAGGTATTTCTAATGTTTTGTACACACAGTGTATATCATGTGTATATAACAAACAAACAAAGTTGAACTGAGAAGGGAAAGTGGAGGGCAGCCAGGAAGGGCAGGGAAAAAATGGCCAGATTGGTGTTTAGTTTGTAGGTGAACAAAACATGAAAAATACGTAGGCCCTAGAATTATGTGTCCTCAACTATTCTGTAATCTAAACATCTCACATCAGCTGGTAGAACTGACCAATGAAATGAATCATAGAGGTCTTATAACTTATTACATTCTAGAAGTCAATTTGTTTGTCTCATGTCTCTTTATGTTTATCTACCCTGGGGGCTATGTAGCTTCTTATCAGTCATGTTTGTCTCATGTCTCTTTATATTCATATAGCCTAGGGGGCTATGTAGCTTCTTATCAGTCATGTTTAGTCTCATGTCTCTTTATATTCAACTACCCTGGGGGCTATGTAGCTTCTTATCAGTCATGTTTGTCTCATGTCTCTTTATATTTATCTACCCTGGGGGCTATGTAGCTTCTTATCAGTCATGTTTGTCTCATGTCTCTTTATATTCATATAGCCTAGGGGGCTATGTAGCTTCTTATCAGTCATGTTTAGTCTCATGTCTCTTTATATTCATATAGCCTGGGGGCTATGTAGCTTCTTATCAGTCATGTTTGTCTCATGTCTCTTTATATTCATATAGCCTGGGGGCTATGTAGCTTCTTATCAGTCATGTTTGTCTCATGTCTCTTTATATTCATATAGCCTGGGGGCTATGTAGCTTCTTATCAGTCATGTTTGTCTCATGTCTCTTTATAATCATATACCCTGGGGGCTATGTGGCTTCCTGACTAGATACTGTATGTTATCTGGCTATGATTCATGCCATAGGATGTAGGCTTGTTCATTTACCTGACTAGATACTGAATGTTATCTGGCTATGATCCATGTCATAGGATGTAGGCTTGTTCATTTAGTAGACTAGATACTGTATGTTATCTGGCTACGATCCATGCCATAGGATGTAGGCTTGTTCATTTACCTGACTAGATACTGAATGTTATCTGGCTATGATCCATGTCATAGGATGTAGGCTTGTTCATTTACCTGACTAGATACTGTATGTTATCTGGCTATGCTCCATGCCATAGGATGTAGGCTTGTTCATTTACCTGACTAGATACTGTATGTTATCTGGCTATGATCCATGCCATAGGATGTAGGCTTGTTCATTTACCTGACTAGATACTGTATGTTATCTGGCTATGATCCATGTCATAGGATGTAGGCTTGTTCATTTACCTGACTAGATACTGTATGTTATCTGGCTATGATTCATGCCATAGGATGTAGGCTTGTTCATTTACCTGACTAGATACTGAATGTTATCTGGCTATGATCCATGTCATAGGATGTAGGCTTGTTCATTTAGTAGACTAGATACTGTATGTTATCTGGCTACGATCCATGCCATAGGATGTAGGCTTTTTCATTTACCTGACTAGATACTGAATGTTATCTGGCTATGATCCATGTCATAGGATGTAGGCTTGTTCATTTACCTGACTAGATACTGTATGTTATCTGGCTATGCTCCATGCCATAGGATGTAGGCTTGTTCATAAACCTGATTAGATACTGTATGTTATCTGGCTATGATCCATGCCATAGGATGTAGGCTTGTTCATTTAGTAGACTAGATACTGTATGTTATCTGGCTATGATCCATGTCATAGGATGTAGGCTTGTTCATTTACCTGACTAGATACTGTATGTTATCTGGCTATGATCCATGCCATAGGATGTAGGCTTGTTCATTTACCTGACTAGATACTGTATGTTATCTGGCTATGATCCATGCCATAGGATGTAGGCTTGTTCATTTACCTGACTAGATACTGTATGTTATCTGGCTATGATCCATGCCATAGGATGTAGGCTTGTTCATTTACCTGACTAGATACTGTATGTTATCTGGCTATGATCCATGCCATAGGATGTAGGCTTGTTCATTTACCTGACTAGATACTGTATGTTATCTGGCTATGATCCATGCCATAGGATGTAGGCTTGTTCATTTACCTGACTAGATACTGTATGTTATCTGGCTATGATCCATGTCATAGGATGTAGACTTGTTCATTTACCTGACTAGATACTATATGTTATCTGGCTATGATCCATGCCATAGGATGTAGGCTTGTTCATTTACCTGACTAGATACTATATGTTATCTGGCTATGATCCATGCCATAGGATGTAGGCTTGTTCATTTACCTGACTAGATACTGTATGTTATCTGGCTATGATCCATGCCATAGGATGTAGGCTTGTTAATTTACCTGACTAGATACTGTATGTTATCTGGCTATGATCCATGCCATAGGATGTAGGCTTGTTCATTTACCTGACTAGATACTGTATGTTATCTGGCTATGCTCCATGCCATAGGATGTAGGCTTGTTCATTTACCTGACTAGATACTGTATGTTATCTGGCTATGATCCATGCCATAGGATGTAGGCTTGTTCATTTACCTGACTAGATACTGTATGTTATCTGGCTATGATCCATGCCATAGGATGTAGGCTTGTTCATTTACCTGACTAGATACTATATGTTATCTGGCTATGATCCATGCCATAGGATGTAGGCTTGTTCATTTACCTGACTAGATACTATATGTTATCTGGCTATGATCCATGCCATAGGATGTAGGCTTGTTCATTTACCTGACTAGATACTGTATGTTATCTGGCTATGATCCATGTCATAGGATGTAGGCTTGTTCATTTACCTGACTAGATACTGTATGTTATCTGGCTATGCTCCATGCCATAGGATGTAGGCTTGTTCATAAACCTGATTAGATACTGTATGTTATCTGGCTATGATCCATGCCATAGGATGTAGGCTTGTTCATTTACCTGACTAGATACTGTATGTTATCTGGCTATGATCCATGTCATAGGATGTAGGCTTGTTCATTTACCTGACTAGATACTGTATGTTATCTGGCTATGATCCATGCTATAGGATGTAGGCTTGTTCATTTACCTGACTAGATACTGTATGTTATCTGGCTATGATCCATGCCATAGGATGTAGGCTTGTTCATTTACCTGACTAGATACTGTATGTTATCTGGCTATGATCCATGCCATAGGATGTAGGCTTGTTCATTTACCTGACTAGATACTGTATGTTATCTGGCTATGATCCATGCCATAGGATGTAGGCTTGTTCATTTACCTGACTAGATACTGTATGTTATCTGGCTATGATCCATGCCATAGGATGTAGGCTTGTTCATTTACCTGACTAGATACTGTATGTTATCTGGCTATGATCCATGTCATAGGATGTAGACTTGTTCATTTACCTGACTAGATACTATATGTTATCTGGCTATGATCCATGCCATAGGATGTAGGCTTGTTCATTTACCTGACTAGATACTATATGTTATCTGGCTATGATCCATGCCATAGGATGTAGGCTTGTTCATTTACCTGACTAGATACTGTATGTTATCTGGCTATGATCCATGCCATAGGATGTAGGCTTGTTCATTTACCTGACTAGATACTATATGTTATCTGGCTATGATCCATGCCATAGGATGTAGGCTTGTTCATTTACCTGACTAGATACTGTATGTTATCTGCCTATGATCCATGTCATAGGATGTAGGCTTGTTCATTTACCTGACTAGATACTATATGTTATCTGGCTATGATCCATGCCATAGGCTTGTTCATTTACCTGACTAGATACTGTATGTTATCTGGCTATGATCCATGCCATAGGATGTAGGCTTGTTCATTTAGTAGACTAGATACTATATGTTATCTGGCTATGATCCATGCCATAGGATGTAGGCTTGTTCATTTACCTGACTAGATACTGAATGTTATCTGGCTATGATCCATGCCATAGGATGTAGGCTTGTTCATTTACCTGACTAGATACTGTATGTTATCTGGCTATGATCCATGTCATAGGATGTAGGCTTGTTCATTTACCTGACTAGATACTATATGTTATCTGGCTATGATCCATGCCATAGGCTTGTTCATTTACCTGACTAGATACTGTATGTTATCTGGCTATGATCCATGCCATAGGATGTAGGCTTGTTCATTTAGTAGACTAGATACTATATGTTATCTGGCTATGATCCATGCCATAGGATGTAGGCTTGTTCATTTACCTGACTAGATACTATATGTTATCTGGCTATGATCCATGCCATAGGATGTAGGCTTGTTCATTTACCTGACTAGATACTGTATGTTATCTGGCTATGCTCCATGCCATAGGATGTAGGCTTGTTCATTTACCTGACTAGATACTGTATGTTATCTGGCTATGATCCATGCCATAGGATGTAGGCTTGTTCATTTACCTGACTAGATACTGTATGTTATCTGGCTATGATCCATGCCATAGGATGTAGGCTTGTTCATTTACCTGACTAGATACTATATGTTATCTGGCTATGATCCATGCCATAGGATGTAGGCTTGTTCATTTACCTGACTAGATACTATATGTTATCTGGCTATGATCCATGCCATAGGATGTAGGCTTGTTCATTTACCTGACTAGATACTGTATGTTATCTGGCTATGATCCATGTCATAGGATGTAGGCTTGTTCATTTACCTGACTAGATACTGTATGTTATCTGGCTATGATCCATGCCATAGGATGTAGGCTTGTTCATTTACCTGACTAGATACTGTATGTTATCTGGCTATGATCCATGCCATAGGATGTAGGCATGTTCATTTACCTGACTAGATACTATATGTTATCTGGCTATGATCCATGCCATAGGATGTAGACATGTTCATTTAGTAGACTAGATACTGTATGTTATCTGGCTATGATCCATGCCATAGGATGTAGGCTTGTTCATTTACCTGACTAGATACTGTATGTTATCTGGCTATGATCCATGCCATAGGATGTAGGCATGTTCATTTAGTAGACTAGATACTGTATGTTATCTGGCTATGATCCATGTCATAGGATGTAGGCATGTTCATTTACCTGACTAGATACTGTATGTTATCTGGCTATGCTCCATGCCATAGGATGTAGGCTTGTTCATTTACCTGACTAGATACTGAATGTTATCTGGCTATGATCCATGCCATAGGATGTAGGCTTGTTCATTTACCTGACTAGATACTGTATGTTATCTGGCTATGATCCATGCCATAGGATGTAGGCTTGTTCATTTACCTGACTAGATACTGTATGTTATCTGGCTATGATCCATGTCATAGGCTTGTTCATTTAGCAGACTAGATATATATATTTTTTACCTTTATTTTACTAGGCAAGTCAGTTAAGAACAAATTCTTATTTTCAATGACGGCCTAGGAACAGTGGGTTAACTGCCTGTTCAGTGGCAGAATGACACTTGTGAGCTTGGGGAATTGAACTTGCAACCTCTAGGCTACCCTGCCAGTAGGCTACCCTGCCACCTCTAAGTCCTGTGCCATTATTTTATAATATATTATTTTATAATTATAATTGAATTCAGCTGAATAAAATAGAAAGGATACTTTTCTCATTCCGGAGCGAGTGTTCATATGAAGTGTCTATGTTGAGCATAAAAGTTATAATTTGAAACAGTTATTTGGCAGCTTTAGTTGTGATTGATACAAACCTTAGTAAAGCCAATTCTAAACTGTAGTTTCACCAGGACATCTACTGAGGCATTTCAACAGTGGCACACACAGCAACAGGTAGTCAGGGAGACACTTAAACACATCCCCTATATTCATCTAGAAATATTACAGACTTTATTCTAATGATGTTGACTTTATTCTAATAATTAAATGTAGAGTTTATTCTCGAAATACTGCCACTTTATTCTCAAAAAACTGCCACTTTATTCTCAAAATATTGCCACTTTATTCTCAAAATATTGCGACAGAGACAGCAACAGAAGAATAGGATATGATGGAGAGAGACACCAGACAAGATATAGAGACAGCAACAGAAGAATAGATGATGGAGAGAGACACTAGACAAGACACAGAGACATCAACAGAAGAATATGATTTGATAGAGAGACAGTTTGGCTCATTGGACAGGTCAGAGTCTGTGTTTGAAGTTCTTGAGTGTTTTTTGGCAGTACACTGGTGTTGTATTCATGGATTTAACTGTTGAAATTCCTTCCCGAACCCCCCTACTGGCTATGGGCTAAGCCACCAATGTCTTCAAATCATAGGGGAGAGAGGAGCCGCTACCCCTGGGGAGAGAGGAGCTGCTACCCCCTGGGGAGAGAGGAGCCGCTACCCCTGGGGAGAGAGGAGCTGCTATCCCCTGGGGAGAGAGGAGCCGCTACCCCTGGGGAGAGAGGAGCTGCTCCCCCTGGGGAGAGAGGAGCTGCTAACCCTGGGGAGAGAGGAGCTGCTATCCCAGGGGAGAGAGGAGCTGCTAACCCTGGGGAGAGAGAAGCTGCTAACACTGGGGAGAGAGGAGCTGCTACCCCTGGGGAGAGAGGAGCCGCTACCCCTGGGGAGAGAGGAGCTGCTACCCCTGGGGAGAGAGGAGCTGCTACCCCCTGTGGAGAGAGGAGCTGCTACCCCCTGGGGAGAGAGGAGCTGCTAACCCTGGGGAGAGAGGAGCTGCTAACCCTGGGGAGAGAGGAGCTGCTACCCCTGGGGGGAGAGGAGCTGCTACCCCTGGGGAGAGAGGAGCTGCTAACCCTGGGGAGAGAGGAGCTGCTACCCCTGGGGAGAGAGGAGCCGCTACCCTGGGGAGAGAGGAGCTGCTAACCCTGGGGAGAGAGGAGCTGCTACCCTGTGGAGAGAGGAGCTGCTACCCCCTTGGGAGAGAGGAGCTGCTACCCTGGGGAGAGAGGAGCTGCTAACCCTGGGGAGAGAGGAGCTGCTAACCCTGGGGAGAGAGGAGCTGCTACCCCTGGGGGGAGAGGAGCTGCTACCCCTGGGGAGAGAGGAGCTGCTAACCCTGGGGAGAGAGGAGCTGCTACCCCTGGGGAGAGAGGAGCTGCTACCCCTGGGGAGAGAGGAGCTGCTACCCCTGGGGAGAGAGGAGCTGCAACCAGGAGAGACTGTGACCCTGATTGTTGGGGCACGTTTGGCAGGAGCTTCAGTGATGAAGACTGCTGAACTTGCTGATGTTTCACAGTATGCCATGGCCGTCTCAGTCACCAGGTCTCAACACAATAGAACACCACCATCAACAAAACACCAAATGATGGAATATCTTGTGGAAGAATGGTGTCACATCCCTCCTATAGAGTTCCAGACAGTTGTAGAATGTATGCCAAGGCACATTGTAAGAGCTGTAAAGAGAGAGGGAGTGGGAGAGAGAACAGGCACAACCTGATATGTAAATGAGCAGAGCAAACATAAGTAACTTTCAACGACCGAATGATCATTCCAGACTCTGTTTCTATTGAGAGATAAAAGGTAAGACAACGATTGTTATGTGTATTCATATAGTTGATGATATTGTTATGTGTATTCATATAGTTGATGATATTGTGATGTGTATTCATATAGTTGATGATATTGTTATGTGTATTCATATAGTTGATGATATTGTAATGTGTATTCATATAGTTGATGATATTGTTATGTGTATTCATATAGTTGATGATATTGTTATGTGTATTCATATAGTTGATGATATTGTTATGTGTATTCATATAGTTGATGATATTGTAATGTGTATTCATATAGTTGATGATATTGTTATGTGTATTCATATAGTTGATGATATTGTTATGTGTATTCATATAGTTGATGATATTGTTATGTGTATTCATATAGTTGATGATATTGTAATGTGTATTCATATAGTTGATGATATTGTTATGTGTAGTCATATAGTTGATGATATTGTTATGTGTATTCATATAGTCGATGATATTGTTATGTGTATTCATATAGTTGATGATATTGTTATGTGTATTCATGTAGTTCATGATATTGTTATGTGTATTCATATAGTTGATGATATTGTTATGTGTATTCATATAGTTGATGATATTGTTATGCATATTAATATAGTTGATGGTATTGTTGTGTATTCATATAGTTGATGATATTGTTATGTGTATTCATATAGTTGATGATATTGTAATGTGTATTCATATAGTTGATGGTATTGTTATGTGTATTCATATAGTTGATGATATTGTTATGTGTATTCATATAGTTGATGATATTGTTATGTGTATTCATATAGTTGATGATATTGTTATGCGTATTAATATAGTTGATGATATTGTTATGTGTATTCAAATAGTTCAAATCAAATCAAATCTAATTGTATTTGTCACTTACACATGGTTAGCAGATGTTAGTGCGAGTGTAGCGAAATGCTTGTGCTTCTAGTTCCGACCATGCAGTAGTATCTAACAAGTAATATAACAATTTCACAACAACTACCTTATACACACAGTGTAAAGGAATGAATACTAGTATGTACATATAAATATATGGATGAGCGATGGCTGACCGGCGTAGGCAAGATGCAGTAGATGGTATAGAGTACAGTATACTCATTTGATATGAGTAATGTCGAATATGTAAACATTATATAAAGCATTGTTTAAAGTGGCTAGTGATACATTTATTACATCCAATTTTTTATTATTAAAGTGGCTAGAGATTTGAGTCAGTATGTTGGCAGCAGCCACTCAATGTTAGTGGTGGCTGTTTAACAGTCTGATGGCCTTGAGATAGAAGCTGTTTTTCAGTCTCTCAGTCCCAGCTTTGATGCACCTGTACTGACCTCGCCTTCTGGATGATAGCGGGGTGAACAGGCAGTGGCTCGGGTGGTTGTTGTCCTTGATGATCTTTTTGGCCTTCCTGTGACATCGGGTGCTGTATGTGTCTTGGAGGCCAGATAGTTTACCCCCGGTGATGCGTTGTGCAGTCCTCACTACCCTCTAGAGAGCCTTACGGTTGTGGGCGGAGCAGTTGCCGTACCAGGCGGTGATACAGCCCGACAGGATGCTCTCGATTGTGCATCTGTAAAAGTTTGTGAGTGTTTTTGGTGACAAGCCGAATTTCTTCAGCCTCCTGAGGTTGAAGAGGCGCTGTTGCGCTTTCTTCACCACGCTGTCTGTGAGGGTTGACCATTTCAGTTTGTCCGTGATGTGTACGCCGAGGAACTTAAAACTTTCAACCTTCTCCACTACTGTCCCGTCGTTGTGGATAGGGGGGTGCTCCCTCTGCTGTTTCCAGAAGTCCACAATCATCTCCTTTGTTTTGTTGACGTTGAGTAAGAGGTTATTTTAATTACACCACACTCCGAGGGGCCTCACCTCCATTATTTCTCCAGAGCAGCAAAGGAATCTAGAGACTCAACCTTTGTAGAATCCCAATCACCTTTATTCACCAAGAAGACTTGCACATACAGATGTAGGATCTTAATTTGAGCCAGTCTACTACAGCAGGAAAATATTATGTGGATTATAATGAATGGACATTTTAGTAGGGGTTGATACATTTTTCATAGAAACTCTTAAATTTCTAAGTGGAAATGACAAACTTCCAGTTGATGTACAGTACAGTGGGTATACAGTTTATGTACAGTACAGTGGATATACAGTTTATATACAGTACAGTGGATATACAGTTGATATACAGTACAGTGGATATACAGTTGATATACAGTACAGTGGCTATACAGTTGATATACAGTACAGTGGCTATACAGTTGATATACAGAGATGGCTTGATGTGGTGTGCAGCGTAGAGTGCATAGTCCTCTAGTCTCTATGGGCCAGATGGCCAGTTGGTGAGGGCCACAGCATAGTCCTTTAGTCTCTATGGACCAGGTGGCCAGTTGGTGAGGGCCACAGCATGGTCCTTTAGACTCTATGGACCAGATGGCCAGTTGGTGAGGGCCACAGCATAGTCCTTTAGACTCTATGGACCAGATGGCCAGTTGGTGAGGGCCACATCATAGTCCTTTACTCTATATAGGCCAGGTGGCCAGTTGGTGAGAGCCACAGCATAGTCCTTTAGTCTCTATGGACCAGATGGCCAGTTGGTGAGGGCCACAGCATAGGCCTTTACTCTATATAGGCCAGGTGGCCAGTTGGTGAGAGCCACAGCATAGTCCTTTAGTCTCTATGGGCCAGATGGCCAGTTGGTGAGGGCCACAGCATAGTCCTTTAGTCTCTATGGGCCAGGTGGCCAGTTGGTGAGGGCCACAGCATAGTCCTTTAGTCTCTATGGGCCAGATGGCCAGTTGGTGAGGGCCACAGCATAGTCCTTTAGTCTCTATGGGCCAGATGGCCAGTTGGTGAGGGCCACAGCATAGTCCTTTAGTCTCTATGGGCCAGGTGGCCAGCTGGTGAGGGCCACAGCATGGAGACAGAAAAATATGACCACCTTCTTGCAGGAAAACTAAAACGTTTAGTGTATTTGAGTGTATATCAGGATATATATACCTGTTTTTAATGTACATGGCTCTATCAGGATATATATACCTGTCTTTAATGTACATGGCTATATCAGAATATATATACCTGTCTTTAATGTACATGGCTCTATCACGATATATATATAACTGTCTTTAATGTACATGGCTATATCACAATATATATATAACTGTCTTTAATATACATGGCTATATCAGGATATATATATAACTGTCTTTAATGTACATGGCTATATATGGATTATATACCTGTCTTTAATGTACATGGCTATATCAGGATATATATACCTGTCTTTAATGTACATGGCTATATCAGGATATATATAGAACTGTCTTTAATGTACATGGCTGTATCAGGATATATATATAACTGTCTTTAATGTACATGGCTATATCAGGATATATATACCTGTCTTTAATGTACATGGCCATATATATATATATATATATATATATATATATATATATATATATATATATATATAACTGTCTTTAATGTACATGGCTATAAAAGGATATATATACCTGTCTTTAATGTACATGGCTATAACAGGATATATATACCTGTCTTTAATGTACATGGCTATATCACAATATATATATAACTGTCTTTAATGTACATGGCTATATCAGGATATTTATATAACTGTCTTTAATGTACATTCCTATATCAGGATATATATACCTGTCTTTAATGTATGTGGCTAAATCACGATATATATATAACTGTCTTTAATGTACATGGCTATATCAGGATATAAATATATCTGTCTTTAATGTACATGGCAATATCAGGATGTATATACTTGTCTTTAATGTACATGGCTATATAAGGATGTGTTTACCTGTCTTTAATGTACATGGCTTTATCACGATATACATATAACTGCCTTTGATGTAAATGGCTATATCAGGATATATTTACCTGTCTTTAATTTATATGGCTATATCAGGATATGTTTACCTGTCTTTAATGTACATGGCTATATCAGGATGTATATACCTGTCTTTAATGTACATGGCTATATAAGGATATGTTTACCTGTCTTTAATGTACATGGCTTTATCACGATATACATATATCTGTCTTTAATGTACATGGCTATATCAGGATATGTTTACCTGTCTTTAATGTACATGGCTATATCAGGATATACATATAACTGTCTTTAATGTACATGGCTATATCAGGATTTATATACATGTCTTTAATGTACATGGCTATATCAGGATATATATACCTGTCTTTAATGTACATGGCTATATACGGAATATATATAACTGTCTTAAATGTACATGGCTATATCAGGATATATATTTATATAACTGTCGTTAATGTACATGGCTATATAAGGATATACATATAACTGTCTTTAATGTACATGGCTATATCAGGATGTAAATACCTGTCTTTAATGTACATGGCTATATAAGGACATGTTTACCTGTCTTTAATGTACATGGCTTTATCACGATATACATATAACTGTCTTTAATGTACATGGCTATATCAGGATATATATAACTGTCTTTAATGTACATGGCTATATCAGGATATATATATCTGTCTTTAATGTACATGGCCATATCACGATTAATATACCTGTCTTTAATGTACATGGCTATATCAGGATATATATATATATATATATAACTGTCTTTAATGTTCATGGCTATATCAGGATATATATATATGTAACTTTCTTTAATGTTCATGGCTAAATCAGGATATATATATAACTCTCTTTAATGTATATGACTATATCAGGATATATATATATATATAACTGTCTTTAATGTTCATGGCTATATCATTATATATATTTATATAACTGTATTTAATGTACATGGCTATATCAGGATATATATATATATAACTGTATTTAATGTTCATGGATATATATATAACTGTCTTTAATGTTCATGGCTATATCAGGATATATACATATAACTGTCTTTAATGTTCATGGCTATATCAGGATATATATATATATAACTTTCTTTAATGTTCATGGCTAAATCAGGATATATATATAACTGTCTTTAATGTACATGGCTATATCAGGATATGTTTACCTGTCTTTAATGTACATGGCTATATCAGGATATATATAACTGTCTTTAATGTTCATGGCTATTTTAGGATAGATATATATAACTGTCTTTAATGTTCATGGCTATATCAGGATATATATATAACTGTCTTTAATGTTCATGGCTAAATCAGAATATATATTTATATAACTGTCTTTAATGTACATGGCTATATCAGGATGTATATACCTGTCTTTAATGTACATGGCTATATCAGGATATGTTTACCTGTCTTTAATGTACATGGCTATATCAAGATATACATATAACTGTCTTTAATGTACATGGCTATATAAGGATATATATACCTGTCTTTAATGTACATGGCCATATCACGATTAATATACCTGTCTTTAATGTACATGGCTATATCAGGATATACATATAACTGTCTTAAATGTACATGGCTATATCAGGATATATATACCTGTCTTTAATGTACATGGCTATATCAGGATATATATAACTGTCTTTAATGTTCATTGCTATTTTAGGATAGATATATATAACTGTCTTTAATGTTCATGGCTATATCAGGATATATATATAACTGTCTTTAATGTTCATGGCTATATCAGGATATATATATATATATATATATATATATATATATATATATATATATATATATATATATAACTTTCTTTAATGTTCATGGCTATATCAGGATATACATATAACTGTCTTAAATGTACATGGCTATATCAGGATATATATACCTGTCTTGAATGTTCATGGCTATATCAGGATATATATATAACTGTCTTTAATGTTCATGGCTAAATCAGGATATATATTTATATAACAGTCTTTAATGTACATGGCTATATCAGGATGTATATACCTGTCTTTAATGTACATGGCTATATCAGGATATGTTTACCTGTCTATAATGTACATGGCTATATCAGGATATACATATACTAATTGTCTTTAATGTACATGGCTATATTAGGACATGTTTACCTGCCTTTAATGTACATGGCTTTATCACGATATACATATAACTGTCTTTAATGTACATGGCTATATCAGGATATGTTTACCTGTCTTTAATGTACATGGCTATATCAGCATATACATATAACTGTCTTTAATGTACATGGCTATATAAGGATATATATACCTGTCTTTAATGTACATGGCCATATCACGATTAATATACCTGTCTTTAATGTACATGGCTATATCAGGATATATATATATATATATATATATATAACTTTCTTTAATGTTCATGGCTATATCAGGATATATATATATATATATATATATATATATATATATATATATATATAACTTTCTTTAATGTTCATGGCTAAATCAGGATATACATATATAACTGTCTTTAATGTACATGACTATATCAGGATATATACATATAACTGTCTTTAATGTACATGGCTATATCAGGATATGTTTACCTGTCTTTAATGTACATGGCTATATCAGGATATACATATAACTGTCTTAAATCTACATGGCTATATCAGGATATATATACCTGTCTTTATTGTTCATGGCTATATCAGGATATACATATAACTGTCTTAAATGTACATGGCTATATCAGGATATATATACCTGTCTTTAATGTACATGGCTATATCAGGATATACATATAACTGTATTTAATGTTCATGGCTATGTTAGGATAGATATATATAACTGTCTTTAATGTTCAGGCTATATCAGGATATATATATAACTGTCTTTAATATTCATGGCTATATCAGGATATATATTTATATAACTGTCTTTAATGTACATGGCTATATCAGGATATACATATAACTTTCTTTAATGTACATGGCTATATCAGGATGTATATACCTGTCTTTAATGTACATGGCTATATAAGGACATGTTTACCTGTCTTTAATGTAAATGGCTTTATCACGATATACATATAACTGTCTTTAATGTACATGGCTATATCAGGATATGTTTACCTGTCTTTAATGTACATGGCTATATCAGGATATACATATAACTGTCTTTAATGTACATGGCTATATCACGATATATATACCTGTCTTTAATGTACATGGCCGTATCACGATTAATATACCTGTCTTTAATGTACATGGCTATATCAGGATATATATTTATATACCTGTATTTAATGTACATGGCTATATCAGGATATATATATATATATATATATATATATATATATATATATATATATATATAACTGTCTTTAATGTTCATGGCTACATCAGGATATATATATATTTAACTGTCTTTAATGTTCATGGCTCTATCAGGATATATCTACCTGTCTTTAATGTTCATGGCTCTATCAAGATATATATACCTCTCTCTAATGTATATGGCTCTTTCAGGATACATATACCTCTCTCTAATGTATATGGCTCTATCAGGATATATATACCTCTCTCTAATGTATATGGCTCTATCAGGATATATATACCTCTCTCTAATGTATATGTCTCTATCAGGATATATACCTCTCTCTAATGTTCATGGCTATATCAGGATATATATATATAACTGTCTTTAATGTACATGGCTATATCAGGATATATATACCTCTCTTTAATGTATATGGCTCTATCAGGATATATATATATACCTCTCTCTAATGTATATGGCTCTATCAGGATATATATGGCTCTATCAGGATATATATACCTCTCTCTAATGTATATGGCTCTATCAGGATATATATGCCATATACAGGATATAACTGTCTTTAATGTGCATGGCTATATCAGGATATATATACCTCTCTTTAATGTATATGGCTCTATCAGGATATATATACCTCTCTCTAATGTATATGGCTCTATGAGGATATATATGCCATATACAGGATATATATACCTCTCTCTAATGTATATGGCTCTATCAGGATATATATACCTCTCTCTAATGTACATGGCTCTATCAGGATATATATATACCTCTCTCTAATGTATATGGCTCTATCAGGATATATATATCTCTCTCTAATGTATATGGCTCTATCAGGATATATATATATATACCTCTCTCTAATGTGTATGGCTCTATCAGGATATATATACCTCTCTCTAATGTATATGGCTCTATGAGGATAAATATGCCATATACAGTATATATATACCTCTCTCTAATGTATATGGCTCTATCAGGATATATATACCTCTCTCTAATGTATATGGCTCTATCAGGATATATATACCTCTCTCTAATGTATATGGCTCTATCAGGATATATAAACCTCTCTCTAATGTATATGGCTCTATCAGGATATATATACCTCTCTCTAATGTATGGCTCTATCAGGATATATATACCTCTCTCTAATGTACATGACTCTATCAGGATATATATACCTGTCTTTAATGTACATATATTATTATTATATTATACTAGGAGGACATGATTGTCTTTAGACCATTGTTTTTGACATCTTGTATTTACTGTTGTTTAGGCTGGTTGAATGAGTTGTCTATGAAAGCTACTTCATCTGCAAGAAAACAGCTGGCCACACCAGTGACTGTCAGTAGTTATTTGATTTCCTCACATGAAATTAAAAGTTTGTTTGTGGCCTACGCAATTACAAAATTGCTGTTGAAACTGTGGGACACATTTCTCTGCAGCATTAGAAGTCGGATAAATGTGTTGAATTGAAGGAAAGACGGGCAGACTCTGGTACGTTCAGGTTACATAGAACTATTATAAAGTTAGGTCGTCAGACATTCAATAGTCAGAGTAGGTTTGGTATATTATCATGCTGACCAACCTGATGGCCTCCGTTGAAAATGTTGGAAAAAATGTCAGGCCTAGGCTACATTCTCTGTCCTGCTACTGATAGGACTATAACGTTATGTGATCTGATCTGAACAGGTTTAGGCTGGTCATCTATGATATGTAGGCTATAGCCGAGATATAGACCTTGATCTGCATATCACTAACAAACTGCTATTATACATTATAACCTAGTCTGATTTACATAATATAACATCTACATATCACTAACAGCCCACTACTATACATTATAACCTAGCCTACTTTACATAATATAACATCTACATATCACTAACAACCCACTACTATACATTATATCCTAGTCTACTTTACATAATATAACATCTACATATCACTAACAACCCACTACTATACATTATAACCTAGTCTACTTTACATAATATAACATCTACATATCACTAACAACCCTCTACTATACATTATAACCTAGTCTACTTTACATAATATAACATCTACATATCACTAACAACCCTCTACTATACATTATAACCTAGTCTACTTTACATAATATAACATCTACATATCACTAACAACCCACTACTATACATTATAACCTAGCCTACTTTACATAATATAACATCTACATATGACTAACAACCCACTACTATACATTATAACCTAGCCTACTTTACATAATATACCATCTACATATCACTAACAACCCACTACTATACATTATAAGCTAGTCTACTTTACATAATATACCATCTACATATCACTAACAACCCACTACTATACATTATAAGCTAGTCTACTTTACATAATATACCATCTGCATATCACTAACAACCCACTACTATACATTATAACCTAGCCTACTTTACATAATATAACATCTACATATCACTAACAACCCACTACTATACATTATAACCTAGTCTACTTGACATAATATAACATATCTTACTTGTTGCAAATAAAGTTTCTGAATGGACCAATGATTTCCCCCTCAGATTAATCATGTCCGTTTTAGCCCTTCTGTGAACATTCTCAGATACATTTAGAAAATAACAGATTGAAAGACAATCAATAGCCTCCTGTTAATGAATACAAATAAGTGTGAGACATGGCCTTGTGTTGCTGCACTGTCTAGAACTACCTTAACAAACAGTGACTTATTATTATTATTATTATTATTATGATTATTGACAGTTACCATGGAGAAGAGATGTTAAACTACATATTCATGTGATTGCATTGCATTAAATGTTTATTTCTCAAAGAGATCATGAATAAATGAGAACAATTGACAATCAAGAACTAATTGTCACTGTGTTAATCACAATCAACATGCTGGATCTCTGTTTAGGGGTCAGTGCTCTAAAATGAGTCTCTCTGGGGAGAGAGAGGAGGGGGGCCCTGCCTCTAAAATGAGTCTCTCTGGGGAGAGAGAGGAGGGGGGCCCTGACTCTAAAATGAGTCTCTCTGGGGAGAGAGAGGAGGGGGGCCCTGCCTCTAAAATGCATCTCTCTGGGGGACATGACACCAAAGCTAAGAGGTAAGATGACAATTTTGTGAAGAATTTATTAAGTTTATTTCCAAAATAAGTAGCTGTCTTAAGATGAATGCACCTACTGTAAATCACTCTGGATAAGAGCATCTGCTAAATCAGGGATTCTCAATCCGGGGTCTGTGGAGGTACTGCAGGGGTTCCACAGCACCCTGACTGTACTCGTTGCAATGTAAGACATTTGATAGAATTTTCACATGACATGACCACTTTGCCTACTCTTAATTATTGCCTAATATAATGGAATGGATATTTTTTTAACCAATTCTGATCGTTGTTACAATAAGAGTTTTGACAATGTTACCGTTATATCAACACACTCTTCACACCCGTTTAACAACTCTAAATAGCTTTGGCATAGTAGGCATGAAGTCCCTTGCCAATAATGTTGCCTACAATGTTGCATACAATGTTCATTTTCATCAAACACATATTACGCCCTAGATGCCTTCAATTGCCCAATTTATAGCCACGCCCAATTTAGGATTATTTATTAACAACGTGATGTTGCGCTCCAAAGGGAGAACTTGAAATAACATGATGTAGATAATTAAATAATCAAAAGAAAAACATGTTTATTATACACTCTTAGAAAAGAAGGTTCCTTATAGAACCAAAAAGGCTTCTATCACTTTCTTAATATATGGAACCACTAAAAGTTATATATATTTTTGTGTCCAGCCACTTTTTGGCCACAGGTCCAACTCCTGCCACAGCTCCAACTCCTTAGTCGCTGGGGAAAAACCTGAGTTAATCTTCAGAAATAAGCATGAGTTAATCTGCCAAAATGAAGACAAAATGCAATGCAGACATACATGATCTCACTTGTTATACATAATTATTATACATAAATCATTGCCAAAAGCACAAGACATACTGGTGCATGTAGGTCTATATTATTTATGGATTGATCATATAGAAATATAAAAACATTATTTTTAACTACTCCAAAGCATTTACATGTGGATCAGGAACCACTGACTCGCTGCATTATTCTATAGTATTATCAAGACACCTGCTGTTAACTCTTAACTACTTAGGACAGCTCACAAGGTGTCCTAAATATCTGCCGACTAGGTGGGACTAGAGACTTCATGCATAGCTTTAATTTATACCCAAAAGTGTAAAATGTCTTTATTTCTCAGCACTTATACGACCAATTCTCTACTCTGAGACGCTTTGTGGATATGGGCCCAGATCTCAACATATTGTTATTAAAAAACGTAGAATGTTTGTTTAACATAATAATAATAAATGAATATTACTAATGTAACCCACTGTAAAGACTGGGTTTAGTTGATTGTGTTGCACTGCTCATGTCCGCGTTCTGGAACTGTCCGTGTCCACGCACAGAACTGTCCGCGTCCCCGTACGGTGTGGCGCCAAGCATACTGTCCAGTTACGCGCAGAGTGGGCTGAGGTGATCTTGGGGAATAACAAAGTTTTTTACAGAGTTGAAACGCCAAAGTTTATTGTACAATTCGCTTTGTGCATAATGGTCAGGGACAGTTTGAGTGTAGCCAGATTCTTTTCCTTATGAGTGTTGATATGATATTTTTCACATTTTGTGGTTCAAAAGGATTTGTAATCTTCATTGAGACGAGGGACAGAACGACCTGCTAGCTAGCCAAGCTAGTCGGTACTGGTACTGAAAAATGGATCAATGATGGCTAGAAGACCGGTGACGCCGACTTCGGCTTAAGTTGTGACAGTACCCCTCCCTTGCAGCATGGAAGGATCCAAAATGTCCTCGACTGGAACCCAGCACCTCTCCTCCGGACCGTACCCCTCCCTCCACGAGATACTGAAGGGCCCTCGCCCGACGCCTCGAATCCAGTATGGAGCGAACAGAGTACGCCGGGGCCCCCTCGATGTCCAGAGGGGGCGGAGGAACCTCCCGCACCTCAGACTCCTGGAGTGGGCCAGCCGCCATCGGCCTGAGGAGAGACACATGGAACGATGGGTTATTACGGTAATCAGGGGGAAGCTGTAACCATTGTTCACTCTCCTCAGGACTTTAACTTGTTAGGGAGTGGCAGTTGAGGGGTCGTTTTTGGAGAGCCTGGCGTGCCCAAAGTAAAATGCCTCCCATTCAGGCCCAGAAAATAGGATATGCACATATTTAGTACCATTGGATAGGAAACACTCTGAATTTTCCAAAAGTGTTAGCCATTTGTCTGTGAGTGAAACAGAACGCATATGGCAAGCGAAACCCCGAGGAATTTCTGTCCTGGAAAAAGTGATTTTGACACATTGCTCATTTGGAACCCCTCCCTCATGAAAATGACCATATAAGGGCATATGAATGCAGTACCCATCGCTTCCATTAGATTTCAACAGTCTCGAGACGGTGTAAATTTTCAATTTGGATGAATTAGACCAGAGAAGAAGAGCAAACCAGGAAGTGACCTTTTTATGTAAACAGTACCCAGTGCGCGCTCCCGACAAGGCGTGCAGTGTCTTTTTTACCGTCTTTATCGATCAGTTTATATTCAGGTTGATTTATAATAGTAAATATACGTAAAAGTGTTCCTAAGGATACATTTAAAACTATGTTTGATTGTTCTTGGACAAGTTTATAGGTATAAGATGAACGAGTTTGCGTCACGTTTCAATGGAGGAGTGGAGGCTGTCGTTTCTGATTATAAAGCGCGAACCAAATGGAGATTTATGGATAAAATACATTACTTTTTCTAACAAAAGAACCATGGATTGTCTTCGTTGGACACTTAGGATGACCTCAGCAGAAGTTCTTCAACAGGTAATTGATTTGTTTTCGCTGTGAAATGTGTTATGTGTGTGCCGTGATGGCTAATGGATTCATGGCTATGGGAAAAATATGTGAGGTGCTACCCTCAAACAATCAAATGTGCTGCTTTCGCCGTAAAGCCTTTTTGAAATCTGACAATGCTGTGATATTGCCAAGAAACAGAGCTTTTGATGAGTATGGAACACTTGTATATTGGTGGATGTTTAATAATTCAACTTTTGGATTTTGAATTTGGCGCCTTGCATTTCACCTGGTAGTGTCGGGATTGGGGCGCTAGCGCCCCAGCAATCCCTGAGAGGTTAAATGGCCCTACAAACCGCGGACCCAGCTTCCGGCAGGGCAGGCGGAGGGGCAGGTTACGGGTCGAGAGCAAACACCGGGGTCTCACTGCGGTGACGATCTGCGTTCTTCTTTTGACTTCTCACAGCCCACTGAATGTGAACACAAGTAGCTTTCCATGTCTCCTCCGCACGTCTGAACCAGTTGTCCACCGCAGGAGCCTCAGTCTCAGTGCCAGAACCGGCTGGTACCCCAGTACGCACTGGAAGGGAGAGAGGTTAGTAGAGGAGTGGTGGAGCGAGTTCTGGGCCATCTCTGCCCAGGGCACAAACGCTGCCCACTCCCCCGGTCGGTCCTGGCAATAAGACTTTAGAAACCTACCCACATCCTGGTTCACTCTCTCCACCTGCCCGTTACTCTTGGGGTCAAAAACCTGAGGTAAGGCTAACCGAGACTCCAAGACGTTCCATGAATGCCTTCCAGACCCTCGACGTGAACAGGGACCTTGATCAGACACTATATCCTCAGGCACCCCGTAGGGCCGGAAGACGTGTGTAAACAGGGCCTCTGTAGTCTGTAAGGCCGTAGGGAGACCGGGCAAAGGGAGGAGACGGCAGGACTAAGAAAACCGATCCACAACGATCAGGATTGTGGTGTTACCCTGTGAGGGAGGAAGATTGGTTAGGATATCCACCGAAAGGTGCGACCACGGCCTTGGGGGAACGGATAAGGGTTGTAACTTCCCTCTGGGCAGGTGCCTAGCAGCCTTACACTGGGTGCACACCGAGCAGGAGGAAACATAAACTCTCACGTTCATAGATTAATTGGGCCACCAGTACTTCCCACTAAGACTGCGCACCATCCGACCGATGCCCGGATGACCAGAGGAGGGTGACGTGTGGGCCCAATAGATCAACCGGTCGCGAACATCAGACGGAACATAAAAACGCCCAGTTGGACACTGCGATGTCTGCGTCCAGCTCCAACACTACCGGTGCCACCAGGCAGGAAGCTGGGAGTATGGGGGTGTGATCCATGGACCGCTCCTCTGTGTCATACATCCGGGACTGTGCGTCTGCCTTTGCGTTCTGGGAAGATGGTCTGTAAGACAGGGTGAAAACAAAACGGGTGAAAAACATGGCCCACCTTGCCTGGCGAGGGTTCAGTCTCCTCGCTGTCCGGATGTACTCCAGATAGATTGCGGTGGTCAGTCCAGATGAGAAAAGGGTGTTTAGCCCCCTCAAGCCAATGTCTCCACACCTTCAAAGCCTCGATGACAGCCAACAGCTCCCTGTCCCCCATGTCATAGTTTCGGGCGGAGCTTTGGTGGCGTACCTGAGCGCTGAGAGAGCGCTATCCCAGCCTCTGACGCATCCACCTCCACTATGAACGCCAAAGAGGGATCCGGATGAGCCAGCACGGGAGCCGAGGTAAACAGAGCCCTCAGGTGACCAAAGGCCCTGTCCGCCTCAGCCGACCACTGCAAACGCACCAGTCCCCCCCCTTCAGCAGTGAGGTAATGGGAGCCACTACCAGTTTAACCTCCGGTAGTAGTTGGCAAACCCTAGAAACCGCTGCACCTCCTTTACCGTGGTGGGAGTCGGCCAAATTACGCACGGCTGAAATGCGGTCACTCTCCATCTCCACCCCTGAAGTGGAAATGCTGTACCCTAGGAAGGAGACGGACTGTTGAAAGAACAGACATTTCTCAGCCTTTACGTACTAGTCATGCTCCAACAGTCGACCAAGCACCCTGCGCACCAAGAACACATGCTCGGCGCGTGTAGCAGTGTATATCAGAATGTCATCAATATCCACCACTACACCCTGCCCGTGCAGGTCCCTAAAAATCTTGTCTACAAAGGCCTGGAATCTGATTCATCAACCCGTACGGCATGTCGAGGTACCCATAATGACCCTTCTTTTTAGAGAAGGCGAGAGACAAATCGGCATATTCAGGGGGAATGCACACGGTGGAGACCTGGTCTGGACTCTCCACCGTAGTAGCACCAAAGGAAACCCCTAAACACCTCCCCAAGCAATCTCGCGACCACACCTTGAGAGCCCTCTGTAGCCATGAAATAGTGGTGTCATGACATGCTATCCAGGGTAGGTCTATCACCAAAGAAACACAGGAGAGTCAATGAGAAATAGACTGATTTCCTCCTTGTGATCCCCCTGCGTCACCATGCCCAGTGGAGCGGTAGCCTCCCATATCAAACCTGACCCTAATGGTCGACTATCTAAAGCGTGAACAGGGAAGGGCATATTTACTGGAACAATGGGGATCCCTAAACTATGAGCAAATGATCTGTCTATAAAATTCCCAGCTGCGCCTGAATTGACTAGCGCCTTATGCAGGGAACGGGGGAAACTCAGGAAAACCAACATGCAAAAACATGTGAGCAACAGAGGGCTCTGAGTGAGCATGGTGCCTACTCACCTGAGGTAACGCGAGAGTGCCCTGCCTGCTGCCTCGATATCCAGAGGAACCAACCTGGCACCGACCAGCAGTGTGACCTCTGCGGCCACAGATGGTGCACGAGCTGGAACCCCCTCCGGTCTCTACCCTCGGGCGGGTGGTCAAAGACTGCCCGGAAATGGCGGGTGAACTCCTCAAACTGGTCCAACACCGTTTCTCCCCCTCTCCACACGGCATTGGCCCACTCCAGGTTATTCCCAGTTAGGCACGAGACGAGGGCGGATACCCTCTCACGGCCCGAAGGAGCTGGGTGGAGAGTTGCCAGGTATAAGCTAAGCTGCAATAAGAACCCCTGGAGGTTCGCAGCACTCTCGTCGTATTTGTGGGGAAGGGAGAGACGAATCCCACTGCAACCAGGAGAAGGAGGGGCGAGTATAGGAGACCCCGGTTGTGCTGGTGGAGGCGCTGGTAGAATTCCCTGTCTCTCCCAGCGGTCCATATTCTGGACTACGCAGTCCATGATGTTACATAAATGGTGGAGCATTGCTGCGTGCTCCTGGGCGCGCACCTCCACCCATATTCCCGGGGTACCAGCTCCTGCTGACTCCATAATTAGATCGGAATTCTGTTAGGGTTGCGTACTGGTGGCACAGAAGTTAGGCACAGGAGAACAACACTTAGTACAAATAACGTGGTTGTTTAATGAGACCAAATAAAACAGTACAAAAACAACACGAGGAAAAACGCGCCCCAGTAAAACATAAACATAACGTGGAGCCCAGTTTAATAAAATTACATTGTCTCTAGTTATGAAGTAATCAATAAAATAAAGGCCTTATTTCAAGTCATTTTTCACCCTGCCAGCTCCTATTAGTTTTATTGAGCACCGTGGCAACAACTCACCTTCTGAACGTTCTATTCCCAGCTCATTGTTCTGCGTCACAATGGCATCTTCTCTATTGTTATCAATGAGACCGACCTACGTTCACCTTGTAGGCTGACCTCAGGTAGCTAATTATTAACAGGGTTACAGCTTCTCTATTGTTATCAATGAGACCTGTCCACATGAACCGTGAACACTGACCTCAGGTAACTAATTATTAACAGGGTTACAGCTACTTTTTGAGCAAGCTCACTGTTAAGCTGGGTACACATTGTGGTGACCCACAGTGCTAGCGATGCCTGGAGCAAAGCCATCAAACTTTAAGCTGACGTAAATTTTATTTGTACATTTGATTGATTAAGCATTTAATGGTCTTTATTTTTTTGAAACTTTTATTAACATAACTTTGGTCAATTAAGAACAAATTCTTATTTACAGCCTACACCAGCCGAAGTTGGACGACTCCACGGGACTCCCAATCATGGTCAGTGGTGATACAGCCTGGAATCGACAAGGGTGTCTGTAGTGATGCCTCTGGCACTGAGATGCAGTGCCTTAGACCGCTGCACCACTTGGGAGCCAATATTTGTTTTCATAAAATGGTGTACAACCTAAACAAAGCGCATGTCCCTGTCCTCTTTTTCAAGATGTGGCCAATTTAAACAGCCAGAATATATTTTTTAAATTAAGATTATTATTATTTTTTGACCATTTGTGTTTTCTAAATGGCTGCTGGGTAATTTGATATGCATCAAAATCTTCATTCGTAGTTATCGAATTGAGTGAATGCTGATCAGGTTGACTGAGTTCCAAACCAAATGGACAGGTCTAGCTCATTGATTTGTAGATCTGACGCAGTTGCTACCTCAGATTATGAGCCTAGCAGGTGTGGTGAATGAGTTATGTAGTACCCACAGAAGGCCACAGGGAGGAGCAAGAGAGATATTAACCCATACTGTGTTTTACCTTAAAAACCCTAAACCTAACAATTAATCAAATGTATTTATAAAGCCCTTTTTACATCAGCAGATGTCACAAAGACTTATACGGAAACTCTAACCCTACATATAACCTATTTGAGCCTTAACCCCTAACCCTAATTCTAGGGTAGGGCCTAGAACACTTTTAGAACCTACTTTAGTAATAATATTATGTTAGTTAATACCATTATAGTACTAAATAGCATTTTGATTATTTTGTTAATCAAAACCTGTCTAAGCATTTAGCTTGTTTTGTGATGTTATTTTATTATAGTTATTATTGCAAGGCAGAACACTTGATCAACAAGACACATTAGTTATATTTTTCAAATGTGGTTTGAACTGGGTGACCTGGTAACCTATATGTGAAAGACCAGCAATTGGCGTGGGATGGGTGGGGCAGGTTTGAGACTGAACTAAGGAATAAACAAGAAAAATACACTTTATTTCTCAGCTGCCTCACCAATGACTGTACGTGAATTAATAACTTTTAATTGCTAAATATTTCCAATAGATGGAGGCATAAGACCATGAAGCATCAGTTATAGGCTACAAGCAGCAATATGATTGACATAAAATAGCATGCAACCACAGACTAAATGTCCCATGGTTTTCTAAAATGGTCACTCATTAATTTAGTTAGCTATATATCTCGTATTAGGGCTGTGTTGCTTTAGGGAGAGCAGCAAATAGTGACTATAGCAGGTATTGAACCCTGGGTAAATAATCACTAGTCAGGACCTCAACCTTAGTATACATGCATTATAAAACATCATCTAATATCTGATATTGCGAGTAAACAACCCCGGAATGGAAAAGACAAGATTGCGTCTTCCAGCCCGCCAGTAAATTACATCATGCAACCCTCCCGGTTAGTAAATTTACCTCAACATGCCCCTCAAGAAGGCAGAGTGAAAACACAAGCTTTTTGGCTAGGCTGAGTTGACTACTTGCTGGAGAAGGCAGAGCAGGTTGATGCTGGTTGATGAATTTTACAATGAATGTACTATGAAAATACGTTTTTCTCAACCATAGATGACTGAATTAATGTTTAGGCTTATTGGTAATCATTATATTAATGAAGTATAATTTCAAAACGTTCAAAAAAAAACAAGTAATAATACACAAGAATGATCATTAAATTACTTCACAGTAGTCTGTTAAATGCTTTCTCAGTCCTTCCTCTTGCGTTAGCAGTGTGGAAAGGGACAGAAAGAATCCACACAGGAGTTTTCCTGTGAGGGGGAGTGGTGGTGTATCCAGGGAGAAAACTAAACTTGTCTTCTGAAAAGTCATTTGTGGGCTTTTGCTGCTATCTATTGGAATTATGTAGCAACTGTAGTAGTACTGAATAATGTGTAATTCCTTACTAAAGTAGTAATTGCAAAATATAACATTTTGTAGTTCGTTTTACCCCTTACAACCATAAAATAACAATTTATAGCTTAACATTTTAATGAAACTGACATAAACCAAAAACCTCATACATTTATTTAATTTTATATATATAAACAATATTCATTTAGATGGGTGACATTATCTGCCAAAGTAACAGCCCTGTAGACAAAGAAAAGCTCTCCAGTAGGTACCAAAACATTCAAAGGCCATTTTATACCACCGTACCCTTTCCGCTGTGCAATCCGGTTTCCGAGCTGGTCACGGGTGCACTTCAGCCACGCTCAAGGTTCTAAACGATATCATAACCGCCATTGATAAAATACAGTACTGTGCAGCCGTCTTCATCAACCTGGCCAAGGCTTTCAACTCTGTCAATCACCGTATTCTTATCGGCAGACTCAACAGCCTTGGTTTCTCAAATGGCTGCCTTGCCTGGTTCACCAACTACTTCTCTGATAGAGTTCAGTGCGTCAAATTGTAGGGCCTGTTGTCCGGACCTCTGGCAGTCTCTATGGGGGTGCCACAGGGTTCAATTCTCGGTCCGACTCTTTTCTCTGTATATATCAATGATGTCGCTCTTGCTGCTGGTGATTCCCTGATCCACCTCTACGCAGACGACACCATTCTGTATACTTCTGGCCCTTCTCTGGACACTGTTGACAAACCTCCAAACGAGCTTCAATGCCATACAACACTCCTTCCGTGGCCTCCAACTGCTCTTAAACGCTAGTAAAACTCAATGCATGCTTTTTAACCGATTGCTGCCCGCACATATGTGGACAACAACAAATACCTGTGTGTCTGGCTAGACTGTAAACTCTCCTTCCAGACTCATATCTAGAATCGGCTTCCTATTTCGCAACAAAGCCTCCTTCACTCACGCTGCCATACATACCCTCGTAAAACTGACCATCCTACCGATCCTCGACTTTGGCGATGTCATTTACAAAATAGCCTCCAACACTCTACTCAGCAAACTGGATGCAGTCTATCATCCGTTTTGTCACCAAAGCCCCATATATCACCCACCACTGCGACCTGTATGCTCTCGTTGGCTGGCTCACTACACATTCGTCGCCAGACCCACTGGCTCCAAGTCATCTATAAGTCTTTGCTAGGTAAAGCTCTGCCTTATCTTAGCTCACTGGTCACCATAGCAACACCCACCCGTAGCACAATCTCCAGCAGGTATATTTCACTGGTCATCCCCAAAGCCAACACCTCCTTTGGCTGCCTTTCCTTCCAGTTCTCTGCTGCCAATGACTGAAATGAATTGCAAAAATGACTGAAGTTGGAGACTTATATCTCCCTCACTAACTTGAAGCATCAGCTATCTGAGCAGCTTACCGATCGCTGCAGCTATACAAAGGCCATCTGTAAATAGACCATCCAATCTGCCTACCTCATCCCCATACTGTTTTTATTTACTTTTCTGCTCTTTTGCACACCAGTATTTCTACTTGCCCATCATCATCTGCTCATCTTTCACTCCAGTGTTAATTTGCCAAATTGTAATAAACTACGTTGCTACCATGGCCTATTTATTGCCTTACCTCCTCATTCCATTTGCACATACTGTATATAGACTTTTCTATTGTGTTATTGACTGTATGTTTGTTTATTCCATGTGTAACTGTATTGTTGTTTGTGTTCCACTGCTTTGCTTTGTCTTGGCCAGGTTGCAGTTGTAAATTAGAACTTGTTCTCAACTGGCCTACCTGGTTAAAAAAAGGTGAAATAAAAGAAATTAAAAAATACATTCCATTTTCTAGCTCTGACTCTCTAATTTTATCCCATGTAAAAAACACAATTTAAATTTTTGACGTTCGGTCACATTTGAGAGTCAGGCAGATATATAGCATTTAGCAAAAGATCATGATTATTTTTCCCTCTGAAATTAAACCATCAAGTGATACATTTTAAACAAATACATGTCTGTCATTGAAGAACCCCATGCCATGATTAGATAGTGAAAAAACACACTATTCAATTTCCTAATTTCTTTCAACAATGAAAGCTAATTTACCAACATTTCTGAAAAGTGATATACAGAATTTTGGAATGAAACTCTTCTTATGTTTCTCCATCTGAGCTCAGAGTAGATGAGAGATGTAATGTTTGTCTCTGTTGTGTTGAAGTCCAATCAAGCAGGAGAGACCAGCCTCCCCTGTACCCAGCTGTGTGTCCATGAAGAGTGACCAGTCTATGGAACCTATGTTCAGAGAGGGAGACTTTTCTACTGAACAAAGGTAAGAAGAACTCATGGGTCATGGTCAGTGAGTTAAACAACACTGTCTCTAGTCATTTCTCCTCTCCCATTTTCCCATTTCTTTTTGTTGTTTTCATAATCCATAGGCTAATCCTTTTGTCCATTTTCATTTCCTAACACAATATTAAACAAACACAACATTCCCTCACTGTGTGTGTGTGTGTGTGTGTGTGTGTGTGTGTGTGTGTGTGTGTGTGTGTGTGTGTGCGTGTGCATGCGTGTGAGTGCGTCCATGTGTGTGTGTGCACTCCCTGGATGAGGAGATGTAATCTCTATCCTGATTGCTTAGTCATTTTCACACCTACCTACATGTACATGTTACCTAAATTACCTCAACTAGCTGGTACCCCTGCACATTGACTCAGTACTGGTACTCCTTATAGTCTCATTATTACCTCAACTACCTGGTACCCCTGCACATTGACTCAGTACTGGTACTCCTTATAGTCTCATTATTACCTCAACTACCTGGTACCCCTGCACATTGACTCAGTACTGGTACTCCTTATAGTCTCATTATTACCTCAACTACCTGGTACCCCTGCACATTGACTCAGTACTGGTAGTCCTTATAGTCTCATTATTACCTCAACTACCTGGTACCCTGCACATTGACTCAGTACTGGTACTCCTTATAGTCTCATTATTACCTCAACTACCTGGTACCCCTGCACATTGACTCAGTACTGGTACTCCTTATAGTCTCATTATTACCTCAACTACCTGGTAC
Organism: Brachymystax lenok tsinlingensis; assembly: GCA_030435695.1. NCBI lineage: Eukaryota > Metazoa > Chordata > Actinopteri > Salmoniformes > Salmonidae > Brachymystax > Brachymystax lenok. The sequence continues at coordinate 61,544,835 of CM059791.1, forward strand.
CCCTGCACATTGACTCAGTACTGGTACTCCTTATAGTCTCATTATCACCTCAACTACCTGGTACCCCTGCACATTGACTCAGTACTGGTACTCCTTATAGTCTCATTATCACCTCAACTACCTGGTACCCCTGCACACTGACTCAGTACTGGTACTCCTTATAGTCTCATTATTACCTCACCTACCTGGTACCCCTGCACATTGACTCAGTACTGGTACTCCTTATAGTCTCATTATTACCTCAACTACCTGGTACCCCTGCACATTGACTCATTACTGGTACTCCTTATAGTCTCATTATTACCTCAACTACCTGGTACCCCTGCACATTGACTCAGTACTGGTACTCCTTATAGTCTCATTATTACCTCAACTACCTGGTACCCTGCACATTGACTCAGTACTGGTACTCCTTATAGTCTCATTATTACCTCAACTACCTGGTACCCCTGCACATTGACTCAGTACTGGTACTCCTTATAGTCTCATTATTACCTCAACTACCTGGTACCCCTGCACATTGACTCAGTACTGGTACTCCTTATAGTCTCATTATTACCTCAACTACCTGGTACCCCTGCACATTGACTCAGTACTGGTACTCCTTATAGTCTCATTATTACCTCAACTACCTGGTACCCCTGCACATTGACTCAGTACTGGTACTCCTTATAGTCTCATTATTACCTCAACTACCTGGTACCCCTGCACATTGACTCAGTACTGGTACTCCTTATAGTCTCATTAATGTTATTTTATTGTGCTACTATTTTCTTGTTCTTCCTTCTTTCCTTGGGAAAGGGCAGGGTCAAATAATAATCCCTGTGGTTATAGAGGGTCAACAGGTCAGCACTTTAGGAGTAAATGTCAGTTGGCTTTTCATAGCTGAGCATTCAGAGATCGAGAGTTTGAGAGAGAGAGAACAGAAGGGTCGGGACAAGGTAGCACTTCAGGTGGAGCATGTATCAATACTGATAAGACGGAAAGGAAGGGAGACCTGCTCTCAGATCAGTTTTCTCCATTCAAATCTTTCCTTAACATTATAATTATTGCACAATACTGATGATGGATCAGCTCCTAGAGAAATATTATCACATATGGCTGCAAATATTGAGGCACCTTATTCTAATGCTTACCCAATAAAAATGCACTAAATCACAGATTTGACAGATCATTGCGCACATGTTTGGATACACATCGTGAAATACATTGAGACAAATTAGACAGTAGCCTACAAGTAGGAAAATAGTAGTCAATATATTGAACATTGAAGATATTTCAATATGATTAAAATATACCAAAAGCCTACTGTTCATATTTTCATGCAGTCATCTCGGGTTTTCATTTGAAGCATCATTTGATACGTCCCTTGATTGAATCAATTGCAGACATTGGCAACTTTGTATTTGTAGTCAACTTTGTTCTGAATTTATCAGCGGTCACAGAGAGACGGATCATTTTATTCATTTTATTTCACCTTTATTTAACCAGGTAGGCCAGTTGAGAACAAGTTCTCATTTACAACTGTGACCTGGCCAAGATAAAGCAAAGCAGTTCGACACATACAACAACACAGAGTTACACATGGAGTAAACAAACATACAGTCAATAATACAGTAGAAAAACAAGTCTATATACAATGTGTGCAAATGAGGTAAGATAAGGGAGGTAAGGCAATAAATAGGCCATGGGTGAAAAGTAATTACCATATAGCAATTAAACACTGGAAAGGTAGAATGTGCAGTAGATGAATGTGCAATGTAGAAAGACTGGGATGCAAAGGAACAAGATAAATAAATAAATACAGCATGGGGATGAGGTAGTACGATGTGCTGTTTACAGATGGCCTATATACAGGTGCAATGATCTGTGAGCTGCTCTGACAGCTGGTGCTTAAAGTTAGTGAGGGAGATATGAGTGTCCAGCTTCAGTGACTTTTACAGTTCATTCCAGTCATTGGCAGCAGAGAACTGAAAGGAAAGGCGGCTAAAGAAGGAATTGGATTTGGGGGTGACCCGTGAGATATACCTGCTGGAGCGCGTGCTATGGATGGGTGCTGCTATGGTGACCAGGGAGCTGAGATAAGGCGGGGCTTTACCTAGCAGAGACTTGTAGATGACCTGGAGCCAGTGGGTTTGGCGACGAGTATGAAGCGAGGGCCAGCCAACGAGAGCGTAAAGGTCGCAGTGGTGGGTAGTATCTGGTTCTTTGGTGAAAAAACAAATGGCACTGTGATAGACTGCATCCAATTTGTTGAGTAGAGTGTTGGAGGCTATTTTATAAATTACATCGCCGAAGTCGAGGATTGGTAGGATGATCAGTTTTACGAGGGTATGTTGGACAGCATGAGTGAAGGATGCTGTATTGCGAAATAGGAAGCCGATTCTAGATTTAATTTTGGATTGGAGATGCTTGATGTGAGTTTGGAAGGAGAGTTTACAGTCTAGCCAGACACCTAGGTATTTGTAGTTGTCCACATATTCTAAGTCAGAACCGTCCAGAGTAATGATGCTGGAGGGGCGGGCAGGTGCGGGCAGCGATCGGTTGAAGAGCATGCATTTAGTTTTACTTTAATTTAAGAGCAGTTGGAGGCCACGGAAGGAGAGTTGTATGGCATTGAAGCTCGTCTGGAGTGTCCAAAGAAGGGCCAGAAGTATACAGAATGGTGTCGTCTGCGTAGAGGTGGATCAGGGAATCACCAGCAGCAAGAGCGACATCATTGATGTATACAGAGAAGAGTGCCCCCATAGAGACTGCCAGAGGTCCGGACAACAGGCCCTCCAATTTGACACACTGAACTCTATCAGAGAAGTAGTTGGTGAACCAGGCGAGGGAATTGTTTGAGAAACCTAGGTTGTTGAGTCTGCCGATAAGAATACAGTGATTGACAGAGTTGAAAGCCTTGGCCAGGTCAATGAAGATGTCTGCACAGTACTGTCTTTTATCGGTGGCGGTTATGATATTGTTTAGTACCTTGAGCGTTGCTGAGGTGCACCCGTGACCAGCTCTGAAACCAGATTGCACAGCGGAGAAGGTACGTGGGATTCAAAATGGTCGGTAATCTGTTTGTTAACTTGGCTTTCGAAGACCTTAGAAAGGCAGGGTAGGATAGATATAGGTCTAGAGTGTCTCCCCTTTTGAAGAGGGGGATGACCGCGGCAGCTTTCCAATCTTTTTGGGATTGCAACAATTCCGGCAGATCATTTTAGAAAGAGAGGGTCCAGATTTTGCAGCTCTTTCAGAAAATCAGCTATCTGGATTTGGGTGAAGGAAAAATGAGGGAGGCTTGGGCGAGTTGCTGTGGGGATTTATTGGTGGAGACAGAGTTTCCTAGCCTCAGTGCAGTGGGCAGCTGGGAGGATTCTCAGAACTTTTAAACCATGTGATTCTATATCATTTCTCCTCTCCCATTTTCCCATTTCTTTTTGTTGTTTTCATAACCCATAGGCTAATCCTTTTGTCCATTTTCATAGTCCTAAAACAATATTAAACAAACACCATATTTGTGTGTGTGTGTGTGTGTGTGTGTGTGTGTGTGTGTGTGTGTGCACTCCATGGATGAGGAGATGTAATCTCATGTTTTGTCCACAGAAACCAACAGGAGAGATCAAAGTCAGAGATTCTCAGAGGTCAGTCTTCCCAGAGTCATCAAACAGACCTAACCTCCATATTCAATGTATGTGGTCCTGTTATGTATATTTGTATTTGTTCACTGCCTGCCACATGTAATCGCTTCCCTGCACTCAACACATTCCAAGCTTAGTTGAACACACTACAGTGAGGGAAAAAAGTATTTGATCCCCAGCTGATTTTGTAGGTTTGCCCACTGAAAAAGATATGTCTATAATTTTAAGGGTAGGTTTATTTGAACAGTGAGAGACAGAATAACAACTAAAAAATTCAGAAAAACGCATGTGAATTTTTTTTATGAATTGATTTGTATTTTAATGAGGGAAATAAGTATTTGACCCCTCTGCAAAACATGACTTTGTACTTGGTGGCAAAACCCTTGTTGGCAATCACAGAAGTCAGACGTTTCTTGTAGTTGGCCACCAGGTTAGCACACATCTCAGGTGGGATTTTGTCCCACTCCTCTTTGCAGATCTGCTCCAAGTCATTAAGGTTTCGAGGCTGACGTTTGGCAAATCAAGCCTTCAGCTTCCTCCAAAGATTGTCTATGGGATTAAGGTCTGGAGACTGGCTAGGCCACTCCAGGACCTTAATGTGCTTCTTCTTGAGCCACTCATTTGTTGCCTTGGCCATGTGTTTTGGGTCATTATCATGCTGGAATACCCAGCCACGACCCATTTTCAATGCCCTGGCTGAGGGAAGGAGGTTCTCACCCAAGATTTGACGGTACATGGCCCAGTCCATCGTCCCTTTGATGCGATGAAGTTGTCCTGTCCCCTTAGCAGAAAAACACCCCCAAAGCATAATGTTTCCACCTCCATGTTTGACGGTGGGGATGGTGTTCTTCGCAGCATTCCTCCTCCTCCAAACACGGCAAGTTGAGTTGATGCCAAAGAGCTCCATTTTGGTCTCATCTGACCACAACACTTTCACCCAGATGTCCTCTGAATCATTCAGATGTTCATTGGCAAACTTCAGACGGGCATGTATATGTGCTTTCTTGAGCAGGGGGACCTTGCGGTTACTGCAGGATTTCAGTCCTTCACGGCGTAGTGTGTTACCAATTGTTTTCTTGGTGACTATGGTCCCAGCTGCCTTGAGATCATTGACAAGATCCTCCCGTGTAGTTCTGGGCTGATTCCTCACTGTTCTCATGATCATTGCAACTCCACGAGGTGAGATCTTGCATGGAGCCCCAGGCCGAGGGAGAATGACAGTTCTTTTGTGTTTCTTCCATTTGCGAATAATCGCACCAACTGTTGTCACCTTCTCAACAAGCTGCTTGGTGATGGTCTTGTAGCCCATTCCAGCCTTGTGTAGGTCTACAATCTTGTCCCTGACATCCTTGGAGAGCTCTTTGGTGTTGGCAATGGTGGAGAGTTTGGAACCTGATTGATTGATTGCTTCTGTGGACAGGTGTCTTTTATACAGGTAACAAACTCGTTACCTGTATAAAAGACACCTGAGAGCCAGAAATCTTTCTGATTTGAGAGGGGGTCAAATACTTATTTCCCTCATTAAAATGTAATTCCATTTATAAAAATTTTCACATGCGTTTTTCTGGATTTTTTTGTTGTTCTTCTGTCTCTCACTGTTCAAATAAACCTTCCATTAAAATTATCGACTGATCATTTCTTTGTCAGTGGGCAAACGTACAAAATGAGCAGGGGATCAAATACTTTTTTTCCCTCACTGTACCTTCCTCCTACAGACACCCATTAACTTCTGGTGTAGACCCTCCACTATACACTTTCCTGCTCCAGATACCGATTAACTTCTGGTGTAAACCCTCCACTATATACCTTCCTCCTACAGATACCCATTAACTTCTGGTGTAGACCCTCCACTATATACCTTCCTCCTACAGATACCCATTAACTTCTGGTGTAGGCCCTCCACTATATACCTTCCTTCTATAACCATTAACTTCTGATGTAGACCCTCCACTATATACCTTCCTCCTACAGATACCCATTACCTTCTGGTGTAGACCCTCCACTATATCCCTTCCTCCTACAGATACCCATTAACTTCTGGTGTAGACCCTCTAATATATACCTTCCTCCTAAAGATACCCATTAACTTCTGGTGTAGACCCTCCACTATATACCTTCCTCCTACAGATACCCATTAACTTCTGTTGTAGACCCCCCACTATATACCTTCCTGCTACAACAATTAACTTCGGTGTAGACCCTCCACTATATACCTTCCTCTTATAACCATTAACTTCTGGTGTAGACCCTCCACTATATACCTTCCTCCTTTAACAATTAACATCTGGTGTAGACCCTCCACTATATACCTTCCTGCTACAACCATTAACTTCTGGTGTAGACCCTCCACTATATACCTTCCTCCTATACCCATTAACTTCAGGTGTAGACCCTCCACTATATACCTTCCTCCTACAGATACCCATTAACTTCTGGTGTAGACCCTCCACTATATACCTTCCTCCTACAGATACCCATTAACTTCTGGTGTAGACCCTCCACTATATACCTTCCTCCTATAACCATTAACTTCTGGTGTAGGCCCTCCACTATATACCTTCCTCCTATAACCATTAACTTCTGGTGTAGACCCTACACTATATACCTTCCTCCTATACCCATTAACTTCTGATGTAGACCCTCCACTATATACCTTCCTCCTACAGATACCCATTACCTTCTGGTGTAGACCCTCCACTATATCCCTTCCTCCTACAGATACCCATTAACTTCTGGTGTAGACCCTCTACTATATACCTTCCTCCTACAGATACCCATTAACTTCTGGTGTAGACCCTCCACTATATACCTTCCTCCTACAGATACCCATTAACTTCTGTTGTAGACCCCCCACTATATACCTTCCTGCTACAACAATTAACTTCGGTGTAGACCCTCCACTATATACCTTCCTCCTACAGATACCCATTAACTTCTGGTGTAGGCCCTCCACTATATACCTTCCTCCTATAACCATTAACTTCTGATGTAGACCCTCCACTATATACCTTCCTCCTACAGATACCCATTACCTTCTGGTGTAGACCCTCCACTATATCCCTTCCTCCTACAGATACCCATTAACTTCTGGTGTAGACCCTCTACTATATACCTTCCTCCTACAGATACCCATTAACTTCTGTTGTAGACCCCCCACTATATACCTTCCTGCTACAACCATTAACTTCTGGTGTAGACCCTCCACTATATACCTTCCTGCTACAACCATTAACTTCTGGTGTAGACCCTCCAATATATACCTTCCTCCTACAGATACCCATTACCTTCTGGTGTAGACCCTCCACTATATCCCTTCCTCCTACAGATACCCATTAACTTCTGGTGTAGACCCTCCACTATATACCTTCCTCTTATAACCATTAACTTCTGGTGTAGACCCTCCACTATATGCCTTCCTCCTACAGATACCCATTAACTTCTGGTGTAGACCCTCCACTATATACCTTCCTCCTACAGATACCCATTAACTTCTGGTGTAGACCCTCCACTATATACCTTCCTCCTACAGATTCCCATTAACTTCTGGTGTAGAACCTCCACTATATACCTTCCTCCTATAACCATTAACTTCTGGTGTAGACCCTCCACTATATACCTTCCTCCTACAGATACCCATTAACTTCTGGTGTAGACCCTCCACTGTATACCTTCCTGCTACAACCATTAACTTCTGGTGTAGACCCTCCACTATATACCTTCCTCCTATACCCATTAACTTCAGGTGTAGACCCTCCACTATATACCTTCCTCCTACAGATAACCATTAACTTCTGGTGTAGACCCTCTAAACCTCAGCACTCCATCAGTGACATGAATAAGTATATTTTCATATTCTCAGATGCCAACACCTACTGAATTTACCTCATCAAGTAGCAGCAGGGATTTGTTATGTTAATTAATTTAGAGAGAGAGAGGGACAACATTAATAATACCATCAATAATACCAATAATAATATAATCAGTCACACCAGTCTGTAATGCATTATGAAAACATTTACACATTTATACAGTCAGTTAAGATAAGAAATTATTATAATTTAAAACTTCATAACAGTCCTACAATACTGTAGGCATTAAAACAGACGTAACATTAATATCCTCTGTGTTATTTCTAGATTCAGATGAGCTTGCTGTGATTTGCCATCGTGAACTCAAATCTAATCTAAAGAAGAAGTTTCAATGTGTATTTGAGGGGATCGCTAAACAAGGAAACCAAACATTTCTCAATAAGATCTACACAGAGCTCTACATCACAGAGGGTGGAACAGGAGAGGTCAATAATGAACATGAGCTGAGACAGATTGAGACAACAACCAGGAAACAAGCAAGACCAGAGACTGCAATCAAATGTAACGACATCTTCAAACCCTTAACTGGACAAGACAAACGTATCAGAACTGTGCTGACAAAGGGAGTCACTGGCATTGGAAAAACAGTCTCTGTGCAGAAGTTCATTCTGGACTGGGCTGAAGGAAAAGCAAATCAGGATGTCCAATTTGTATTTTCATTCCCTTTTCGGGAGCTGAATTTGATGAAAGAGGACAAACACACTTTCATTGAACTTCTCAATCACTTCTCAATGGAAACCAAACAATCAAGAATCTCCAACTACGACAAGTACAAAGTTCTGTTCATCTTTGATGGTCTGGATGAGTGCCGACTGCCCCTAGACTTCCAGAAGAACAAGATCTGTTGTGACGTCACAGAGTCAACCTCAGTGGATGTTCTGCTGACAAATCTCATCAGGGGAAATCTGCTTCCCTCTGCTCTCCTCTGGATAACTACCCGACCTGCAGCAGCCAATAAGATCCCTTCAGGGTGTGTTGACCAGGTGACAGAGGTACGAGGGTTCAACGACCCACAGAAGGAGGAGTACTTCAGGAAGAGATTCAGTGATGAGGACCTGGTCAGCAGAATCATCTCACACATAAAGACATCAAGGAGCCTCCACATCATGTGCCACATTCCAGTCTTCTGTTGGATTTCTGCAATAGTCCTTGAACACATGATAGAATATAAGAGAGAAGAGATGCCCAAAACTCTGACTGAGATGTACACTCACCTTGTGGTGTTTCATATCAAACAGAATAATGAAAAGTATCTTGGGAAAGAAGAGACAGATCCACACTGGAATAATGAGAGCATTCTGTCGTTGGGAAAACTGGCTTTTCAACAGCTTGTGAAGGGAAATCAGATTTTCAATGAAGAAGATCTGAAAGAGGCTGGAATTGATGTCACTGAAGCCTCAGTGTACTCAGGATTGTGCAAACAGCTCTTTAAGGAGGAATGTGGGCTGTACCAGGACAAGGTGTACTGCTTTGTTCATCTGAGCATTCAGGAGTTTCTGGCTGCTGTATATGTGTTCCTCTCATTCATCAACAACAATGAGAATCTAGTGGACAAACTGCAAACAAAGTCCAGTGACTTTGAACCAACATCAAAATTCAGCTACGTTTCTTTTCTGCTCTTCAGAGACAAGCCTGAAGTTAATGTCTACAAGAGTGCTGTGGATAAAGCCTTACAAAGTGAGACGGGAAGCCTGGACCTGTTCCTCCGCTTCCTTCTGGGCCTTTCAATGGAGTCCAATCAGAAGCACTTACGAGGTCTACTAACAAAGACAAGAAGCAGCTCACAGAGTCATGAAGAAACAGTCAAGTACATAAAGGAGAAGATCAGGGAGAATCCCTCTCCAGAGAGGTGTATCAATCTGTTCCACTGTCTGAATGAACTGAATGACCATTCTCTAGTGGAGGAGATCCAAAGCTTCCTGAGCTCAGGAAGTCTCTCTAGAGCCAAACTGTCACCTGCACAGTGGTCAGCTCTGGTCTTTGTGTTGCTGACTTCAGAAAAGGAGCTGGATGTCTTTGACCTGAAGAAATACTCCAGATCAGAGGAAGGTCTTCTGAGGCTGCTGCCAGTGGTCAAAGCCTCCAGAGCTGTTCTGTGAGTAAATAAAATGATATATAAGAACTAATCATCAGGAAGAAATATCAGTTTAGTGAAAAATATGTCTTATAATATTTAAATAATATTATATCGAAAAACATATTGAATAAATGCATTGATTTTCACATTAGTATAACATTATTACCATACAGTTCTAGGAGACGGAAGGTGAATCTATATATTGTTTGGGAGAATAAACCAAATGCATCTGCCATTGTCCTTCTATACTACTCATTAAATGAACAGTGTGTTTGTGAAGTCATGATGATCTCTTTGTCAGGCTGTCAGGCTGTGGAGTCACAGAGGAAGGCTGTGCTTCTCTGGTCTCAGCTCTGGAGTCAAACCCCTCACACCTGAGAGAGCTGGACCTGAGTAACAATGACCTGAAGGATTCAGGAGTGATGCTGCTCTCTGCTGGACTGGGGAATCCCCACTGTAAACTGGAGACTCTGAGGTCAGTATTCCTGTAGTTGGTCAACAAGTGATAACTGTTCACCAGATCCACATGTGTTTACCAGGCACACATAGTCCACACCACATGTGTTTGGACAGTGACGCTTACAGTTTTAAATTTGTCGCTATGCTGCAGCATTTTGTATTTGAGATAAAATGTTTCATATTAGGCAACTGTACAGAATGTCACCTTTAATTTGAGGTTGTATTTATAATTATCTGTGTTACTGTTTAGAAATGAAAGCGTTTCATGTATCTAGTTATGTATGTACATTTGAAGTCGGAAGTTTACATACACTTAGGTTGGAGTCAGTAAAACATGTTTTTCAACCACTCCAAATATGTCTTGTTAACAAATTATAGTTTTGGCAAGTTGGTTTGGACATCTACTTTGTGCATGACACAAGTGATTTTTCCAACAATTGTTTACAGACAGATTATTTCCCATACAATTCTCTGTATCACAATTCCAGTGAGTCATAAATTGACCGGGGCTTTAAATGGCTTGGAAAATTCCATAAATTGATGTCATGGCTTTAGAAGCTTCTGATAGGCTAATTGACATCATTTGAGTCAATTGGAAGTGTACCTGTGGATTTCGTCAAGGCATACACTCAAACTCATGGCCTCTTTGCTTGACAACATGAGAAAATGAAAAGAAATCAGCCAAGACCTCAGAAAAAAAAAAAAATTGTAGGCCGCCACAAGTCTGGTTCATCCTTGGGAGCAATTTACAAACGCATGAAGGTACCACGTTCATCTGTACAAACAATAGTACGGGAGTACAAACACCATGGGACCATGCAGCCGTCATACTACTCAGGAAGGAGACGCATTCTGTCTCCGAGAGAAGAACTTACTATGTTGCGAAAAGGGCAAATCAATCCCAGAACAACAGCAAAGGACCTTGTGAAGATGCTGGAGGAAACAGGTACAAAAGTATATATATATATATTCACAGTAAAATGAGTCCTATATCGACATATCCTGAAAGGCCGCTCAGCAAGGAAGAAGCCACTGCTCCAAAACGACCATAAAAAAGCCAGACTACGGTTTGCAACTGCACATGGGGACAAAGATATTACTTTTTGGAGAAATGTCCTCTGGTCTGATGAAACAAAAATAAACTGTTTGGCTATAATGACCATCGTTATGTTTAGAGGAAAAGGGGGGAGGCTTGCAAGCCTAAGAACACCATCCCAACCGTGAAGCACAGGGGTGGCAGCATCATGTTGTGGGGGTGCTTTGCTGGAGGAGGGACTGGTGTACTTCACAAAATAGATGGCATCATGAGGGAGGAAAATTATGTGGATGTATTGAAGCAACATCAGTCAGGAAGTTTAAGCTTGGTCGCAAATGGGTCTTCCAAATGGACAATGACCCCAAGGTTACTTCCAAAGTTAAGGCAGAATGACTTAAGGACAACAAAGTCGAGGTATTGGAGTGGCCATCACAAAGCCCTGACCTCAATCCTATAGAACATTTGTAGGCAGAACTGAAAAAGCGTGTGCGAGCAAGGAGGCCTAAGAACCTGACTCAGTTACACCAGCTCTGTCAGAAGAAATGGGCAAAAAAATCACCCAACTTATTGTGGGAAGCTTGTGGAAGGCTACCTGAAACGTTTGACCCAAGTTAAACAATTTAAAGGCAATGCTACCAAATACTAATTGAGTGTATGTAAACTTCTGACCCACTGGGAATGTAATGAAAGAAATAAAAGCTGAAATATATAATTCTCTCTACTATTATTATTAACTGACCTAATACAGGGAATACTATATATAAATAAATACTATATTACTAGGATTAAATGTCAGGAATTGTGAAAAACTAAGTTTAATTGTATTTGGCTAATGTAAACTTTCGACTTCAACTGTATATATATTTTACCATTTAGAAATTAAAGCACTTTATGTATGTAGTTTTAATAAGTCATAATAATTTGGACATATTCACTTATGATCTATTAAAGTAGTAATACGTTCAGTATTTGGCCTGCTACTTGTTGAATTCATTTGCAGTTTGTTTTGGTTGTGTTTAGGATCATGTTTTTCCTAATAGAAACTGAATGGTGAATAATGTTCTGTCATTTTGGAGTCACTTCACTTGTATTGTCAGTAAGAATAGAAGATGTTTCTGAACACTTCTACATTCATGTGGATTCTACCGTGATTATGAATAATAATAAATGAATCATCGATGATGAATGAGAAAGTTACAGAGGCACAAAGATCAGACCCCCTCTGTTATTGGTAATGGTGAGAGGTTAGCATGTTTTGTTGTAGCCTCTGTTATTGGTAATGGTGAGAGGTTAGCATGTTTTGTTGTAGCCTCTGTTATTGGTAATGGTGAGAGGCTAATATCTTTTGTAGTAGCCTCTGTTATTGGTAATGGTGAGAGGTTAGCATGTTTTGTTGTAGCCTCTGTTATTGGTAATGGGGAGAGGTTAGTATGTTTTGTTGTAGCCTCTGTTATTGGTAATGCTGAGAGGTTAGCATGTTTTGTTGAAGCCTCTGTTATTGGTAATGGTGAGAGGTTAGCATGTTTTGTTGTAGCCTCTGTTATTGGTAATGGTGAGAGGTTAGAATGTTGTTGTAGCCTCTGTTATTGGTAATGGTGAGAGGTTAGCATGTTTTGTTGTAGCCTCTGTTATTGGTAATGGTGAGAGGTTAGTATGTTTTGTTGTAGCCTCTGTTATTGGTAATGGTGAGAGGTTAGCATGTTTTGTTGTATCCTCTGTTATTGGTAATGGTGAGAGGTTAGCATGTTTTGTTGTAACCTCTGTTATTGGTAATGGTGAGAGGTTAGCATGTTTTGTTGTAGCCTCTGTTATTGGTAATGGTGAGAGGTTAGTATGTTTTGTTGTAGCCTCTGTTATTGGTAATGGTGAGAGGTTAGCATGTTTTGTTGTATCCTCTGTTATTGGTAATGGTGAGAGGTTAGCATGTTTTGTTGTAACCTCTGTTATTGGTAATGGTGAGAGGTTAGCATGTTTTGTTGTAGCCTCTGTTATTGGTAATGGTGAGAGGTTAGCATGTTTTGTTGTAGCCTCTGTTATTGGTAATGGTGAGAGGTTAGCATGTTTTGTTGTAGCCTCTGTTATTGGTAATGGTGAGAGGATAGCATGTTTTGTTGTAGCCTCTGTTATTGGTAATGGTGAGAGGTTAGCATGTTTTGTTGTATCCTCTGTTATTGGTAATGGTGAGAGGTTAGCATGTTTTGTTGTAGCCTCTGTTATTGGTAATGGTGAGAGGTTAGCATGTTTTGTTGTAGTCTCTGTTATTGGTAATGGTGAGAGGTTAGCATGTTTTGTTGTAGCCTCTGTTATTGGTGATGGTGAGAGGTTAGCATGTTTTGTTGTATCCTCTGTTATTGGTAATGGTGAGAGGTTAGCATGTTTTGTTGTAGCCTCTGTTATTAGTAATGGTGAGAGGTTAGCATGTTTTGTTGTAGCCTCTGTAATTTTCTCACTCATTATTATGCATGATTGATTCATGATTTGTATTAATTATGGCATCATCAGGATTAATTTAGTCGTGTTTAGAAACATGTTATCTAATCACTTAGACAGAATATTACTCCAGTCATCATCCACCATTCAGTTACTTTTGGGCAAAACAACCCAAAACACAACCAAAACAAACTGCAAATGCAACTGAGGTTGGGACCAAATACTAAACTTTTGACTACTTTAATACACTATAAGTGAATTGGTCAGAATTCTTATGACATCTTCAAATAGGGGGACTAGATACATAAAGTGCTTTTTATTTTTCTAAATGGTGAAACAGATATGTATTAAAATATCCTCAAATAATAGGTGACATTAAATACTTGATATCAAATCCAAAATGTATAGTAAAAGTATAGAGAAACATTTAAAAATGTTAGCTTCACTGTCAAAATAGATATGATGTGGAATACAATCTAAATCTGATACCTCACTGTCTGTCTTTTGACTGATACTGCTTTTTAAACTGGTCTGGTCAGATTATTCAAATATTCATACTATACATTTTTCTATAATATATATATTTTCTCTCTCTACAAGTAATATTATGATCATTTATAATAATTATACATTAATTTATGAATATATATGGCAGGTTTCAGGACACTGATGTATCTGAATATGTTGAAAAAATATACTGCCACTATTTTCACCACCAAAGAATAGCAGTGTGATTTTAATATGATTTGACTCTTAGCAGGCTGTCAGGCTGTCTAGTCACAGAGGAAGGCTGTGCTTCTCTGGTCTCAGCTCTGAGGTCAAACCCCTCACACCTGAGAGAGCTGGACCTGAGCTACAATCACCCAGGAGACTCAGGAGTCAGACTGCTCTCTGCTGGACTGGAGGATCCACACTGCAGACTGGAGAAACTCAAGTATGTAGAGGGTTTATGTCAATGTTCATATCAGACATGTTGGACTTATGAGGCTAGTTAAGACAAACATTCTGACCACCACTTGGACAATGTCATATGCTGACTGTGTGTGTGTTTCCAGTCTGTGTGTGAGTGTGTGTGTCTCCAGTGTGTGTGTGTCTCCAGTGTGTGTGTGTCTCCAGTGTGTGTGTGTGTGTGTGTGTGTCCAGTGTGTCCAGTGTGTGTGTGTGTCTCCAGGGTGTGTGTGAGTGTGTGTGTGTGTGTCTCCTGTGTGTGTGTGTGTGTGTGTGTGTCTGTCCAGTGTGTGTGTGTCTGTCCAGTGTGTGTGTGTGTGTGTCCAGTGTGTGTGTGTGTGTCCAGTGTATGTGTGTGTGTCCAGTGTATGTGTGTGTGTCCAGTGTATGTGTGTGTGTCCAGTGTATGTGTGTGTGTATTCAGTGTGTGTGTCCAGTGTGTCCAGTGTGTCCAGTGTGTGTCCAGTGTGTGTCCAGTGTGTCCAGTGTGTGTGTCCAGTGTGTCCAGTGTGTCCAGTGTGTGTGTCCAGTGTGTCCAGTGTGTGTGTGTCTCCAGTGTGTGTTTGTGTCCAGTGTGTGTGTGTGTCCAGTGTGTGTGTGTGTGTGTCTCGATTGTTTGTGTGTGTGTGTGTGTCTCCAGTGTGTGTGTGTGTGTGTGTTTGTCCAGTGACACACACAGACTGGGCACACAAACACACTGGATACACACACACACTCACACACACCCTGGAGACACACACACACACACACACACACACACACACACACACACTGGGACACACACACACACACACACTGGACACACACACACACACACACGCACTGGACACTAACACACGCACTGGACACTAACACACGCACATACACTGGACACACACACACACAGACAACCATTCTTACTAACGTTTAAAGTTACTTGCTGACCATGTGTGTGTGTGTCCAGTGTGTGTGTGTCCAGTGTGTGTGTGCGTGTGTGTCCAGTGTGTGTGTGTCCAGTGTGTGAATGTGTGTGTGTGTGTGACCAGTGTGTGTGTGTCCAGTGTGTGTGACCAGTGTGTGTGTGTCCAGTGTGTGTGTGTGTGTGTGTCCAGGGTCTGTGAGTGTGTGTGTTAGTGTCCAGTGCGTGTGTGTGTGTGTCCAGTGTGTGTTTCCAGTGTGTGTTTTTGTCCAGTGTGTTTGTGTTTGTGTTTGTGTGTGTGTGTGTTTGTGTCTCCAGTGTGTGTGTGTGTGTCTCCAGTGTGTGTGTGTGTGTGTGTTTGTCTCCAGTTGGTGTGTGTGTGTGTGTTTGTGTCTCCAGTGTGTGTGTGTGTGTGTGTCTCCAGTTGGTGTGTGTGTGTTTTTGTGTCTCCAGTGTGTGTGTGTGTGTCTCCAGTTGGTGTTTTTGTGTCTCCAGTGTGTGTGTGTGTGTCTCCAGTTGGTGTGTGTGTGTTGGTGTCTCCAGTGTGTGTGTGTGTGTCTCCAGTTGGTGTGTGTGTGTGTGTGTCCAGTGTGTGTGTGTGTGTGTCCAGGGTCTGTGAGTGTGTGTGTTAGTGTCCAGTGCGTGTGTGTGTGTGTCCAGTGTGTGTTTCCAGTGTGTGTTTTTGTCCAGTGTGTGTGTGTGTTTGTGTTTGTGTTTGTGTGTGTGTGTGTGTGTTTGTGTCTCCAGTGTGTGTGTGTGTGTGTGTGTCTCCAGTGTGTGTGTGTGTGTGTGTGTTTGTCTCCAGTTGGTGTGTGTGTGTGTGTTTGTGTCTCCAGTGTGTGTGTGTGTGTGTGTCTCCAGTTGGTGTGTGTGTGTTTTTGTGTCTCCAGTGTGTGTGTGTGTGTCTCCAGTTGGTGTGTTTGTGTCTCCAGTGTGTGTGTGTGTGTCTCCAGTTGGTGTGTGTGTGTTGGTGTCTCCAGTGTGTGTGTGTGTCCAGTGTGTCTAGACCACCATTTTTATTTGCTGACGTGTGTGTGTCCAGTATGTGTGTGAGTGTGTGAGGTGTATCACTCAATGACTGTCTGTTCTTCTGCTTACCACTACAGTGTGGAACATGGTGGAGAGAACACAATGAAACCTGGGCTTAGAAAATGTGAGTGTTGACTGCTGTGAAGAATATGACTAAGAATAAGTCTTAATTCAAGTTAAGTCAAAGTCAAAGACCACCATCATTACTTACTTGGTCATATTAAATATCAGCTGTAGTTCTACAGAAGGAGAAATTTGGGACACCAAAGTTTAGAAAGAGTTGCTTTGACAATGTGTGTTCATTCATGCATACAGGTGTGTGTGGCGTGTTCGTGTTACATAAGAAATGTGTGTGTGTGTGTGTTTGTGTAATTAATGGGAATAAGTGTGTTTTATATTACCATACAGTATAACATATGATCATTCAACAAGTCTCAAGTTACTTTAACTTCTCCTTTTGATACCTAGAAACATCTACATTAAATGAATTAGTGAAAAGTTAGTTAACCTGTTACGGATCCAATCCCGTGAACGGGATTGATTTTGACAACATCCGGTGAAATGCAAATATACTCATTTCAAACATTCATGAAAATACAAGTGCTGCACACCCTTCAAAAGCTTAGACTCTTATTAATCTAACAGCGTTGTCAGATTTCAAAAAGGCTTCACGGCAAAAGCAGAACATTTGATTGTCTGAGGACAGGACCCCCACTCAAAAGCTCAATTAGCATAATAACATAACCAGCAGAGGTGTCACAAAACTCAAAAATAGCATAAAATAAATTGCTTACCTTTGATATTCCTCTGATGGCATATCAAAGCGTCCAGGTTACACAATAAAAGGTCCTTTTGTTCGATAAAGTTTATATCCATATAGCTCCGTTTGGTTGGCGCGTTTTGTTCAGTAATCCTCCTGCCTGATTGACTGATTCAGACATCCCAGATAGATTTTGCTTGGGTTTTTGTCTGCCATATCAGTTCTGTTATACTCACAGACATTCAAACTTCAGAGTGTTTTTATCCAAAGCTACTAATTATATGCATATCCTAGCTTCTGGGCCTGAGTAACAGGCAGTTTACTTTGGGCATGTTTTTCATCCGAACTTCAAAATACTGCCCCCAAGCCCTAAGAAGTTAACATTCTAATGTGAATGATGATGATTTCTAATATTGTATTTGGTTTCATCCATCAGATGTCTGTGATCTCACACTGGACCTAAACACAGTACACAGACTCCTCTCTCTGTCTGAGGAGAACAGAAAGGTGACATGGAAGAGAGAGAAGCAGCCGTATCCTGATCACCCAGAGAGATATGAGGGCTGGGAACAGGTGCTGTGTAGAGAGGGTCTGACTGGGCGCTGTTACTGGGAGGTAGAGTGGAGTGGGAGAGGGGCTGTTATAGGAGTGACATATAAAGGAATCAACAGGAGAGGACTTTGTTATGACAGTTATCTTGGATGGAATGACAAGTCCTGGAGTCTGATCTGCTCTGACAACAGTTACACTGCCAGGCACAATAATAATCCCACTACCATAGACGTCCCCTCCTCTAGCTCCCACAGAGTAGGAGTGTATCTGGACTGGCCAGCCGGCACTCTGTCCTTCTATAGAGCCTCCTCTGACACACTGACCCACCTGATCACATTCACCTCCACATTCACTGAGCCCCTCTATCCAGGGTTTAGGGTTCATTATTATGTTGACTCCTCAGTATCCCTGTAAAAAATTACCTGACACACACACACACTGGACACACACACACACACACTGGACACACACACACACACTGGATACACACACACACACACTGGATACACACACACACACTGGATACACACACACACACACTGGACACACACACACACACTGGATACACACACACACACACTGGACACACACACTGGACACACACACACACTGGACACACACACACACACTGGACACACACACACACACACTGGACACACACACACACACTGGACACACACACACACACACACTGGACACACACACACACACTGGACACACACACACTGGACACACACACACACACTGGACACACACACACACACTGGACACACACACACACACTGGACACACACACACACTGGACACACACACACACTGGACACACACACACACACACTGGACACACACACACACTGGACACACACACACACACACTGGACACACACACACACACACACACACTGGACACAAACACACTTGACACACACACACACATACGTGTTCATATCAGCTACTGGGGACACCTGTTCTCACACCACATTCTGGAGACACCCCTTCCGGGGAACCTAGAGACAAGCCCAAAACATAAAAAAATCAACCAAAAAAATCTCTAATTACTACACCCCATCAAATGTAATTGGTTCATTGAAATAAGGGTAGATGACATTGTGGGGACTGGGAAGGTGAACAATGTGGGGACACAAGAGGAAACTCCTTATTTGGCATCAACAGGAAGTCCCATCTGGGGACCAAGTTCCAACCAACTAGTACCATCTGGGGACAATAGTGTAGGCTATTGTTTAGGGCACATGGGAATGGATTCAAAGTCAAAGTCACCATTATTAGTCAGTTGTACAACCAAATGCCTTCAACCGAAATGTGTCTTCCGCATTTAACCCAACCCCTCTGAATCAGAGAGGTGCGGGGGGCTGCCTTAAACGACATCCACATCTTCGGCGCCCGGGGAACAGTGGGTTAACTGCCTTGTTCAGGGGCAGAACGACAGATTTTTTCCCTTGTCAGCTCGGGGATTCGAACTTGCAACCCTCCGGTTACAAGTCCAACGCTCTAACCACTAGGCTACCTGCCGCCCCCCACTAGGCTACCTGCCGATTCTAGTCTAGATCAGTTTGAATTGCCTTTCAGCATATCAGTACCAACTAGAGAATGTTGCCGGGCGTTCCCTTCAGCATATCAGTACCAACTAGAGAATGTTGCCGGGCGTTCCCTTCAGCACATCAGTACCAACTAGAGAATGTTGCCGGGCGTTCCCTTCAGCATATCAGTACCAACTAGAGAATGTTGCCGGGCGTTCCCTTCAGCATATCAGTACCAACTAGAGAATGTTGCGGGCGTTCCCTTCAGCATATCAGTACCAACTAGAGAATGTTGCCGGGCGTTCCCTTCAGCATATCAGTACCAACTAGAGAATGTTGCGGGGCGTTCCCTTCAGCATATCAGTACCAACTAGAGAATGTTGCCGGGCGTTCCCTTCAGCATATCAGTACCAACTAGAGAATGTTGCCGGGCGTTCCCTTCAGCATATCAGTACCAACTAGAGAATGTTGAGGGGCGTTCCCTTCAGGATATGCATCAGATGCATATCAACCTGCAAGGTGTGCAAACATGCTTGATGAATAAGTGCTTTATAAATAGTGCATAAACTATTGTAAATTATTAATTATATGAAGAAATAATGGGAATATAAAGATATAAAAAACTGTCATTTGATGATTTGAATCACACTGTATTGTTCCATAATACCCGTGACTTTGCACATGAATCAGTCAGGTCTTCTGTTTATGCTTCGGGCATCGTTATAACAGTCCCATAACAGCTGGTTATTATTAAAGAGGTGTAGTAAATAAAACAGTCCCATAACAGCTGGTTATTAAAGAGTTATAGTAAATAAAACAGTCCCATAACAGCAAATAGGATGAAGTGTTTTGCTCAAGGACCAAACATATCAATAAGATGTATCTGGGCAGGTTTCTTTACTGATCTTCCTGCCGTGGCCTCCCGTATCATCTCTGGTGAGCCAAGGGAAATACATTTATACAACATTCCATTGGTCACTACTGAAATACTACCACATGCTGTTTGAATATATAGCTTCATTTTCTGGTAGTCCCTCTCACGTGCTGTACTTCACTGCCCGCCAGTCCTGCTCTCTGAGGGCTTGATGCATGCAAGATAGTCTGCTTTCCCTGGAGTATCTCCGGAGTGGATGAATTGGATCCATTTAATACTCCCCCTTTCTCCTCCTCACTCCACGTCCTCTTCTTAGAACCTGGGGACACAATGACAATGTTCCTGAGGCATTTAATAGCTGCTGCTTGACCATGCACTTCCTTTCTGCTGCTACTGGTTCCTTACCGGACTTTACTGAAACAGCCTCCCGTATCACTTCTGGTATCCTATGATGTCTGCATATACAGGATCTATTAAACTGTCTCCTCATATGTCTTACCTGCAGAACCATCTCTGGTATCCTATGATGTCTGCATATACAGGATCTATTAAACTGTCTCCTCATATGTCTTACCTGCAGAACCATCTCTGGTATCCTATGATGTCTGCATATACAGGATCTATTAAACTGTCTCCTCATATGTCTTACCTGCAGAACCATCTCTGGTATCCTATGATGTCTGCATATACAGGATCTATTAAACTGTCTCCTCATATGTCTTACCTGCAGAACCATCTCTGGTATCCTATGATGTCTGCATATACAGGATCTATTAAACTGTCTCCTCATATGTCTGGCCTGCAGAACCATCTCTGGTATTCTATGATGTCTGCATATACAGGATCTATTAAACTGTCTCCTCATATGTCTGGCCTGCAGAACCATCTCTGGTATCCTATGATGTCTGCATATACAGGATCTATTAAACTGTCTCCTCATATGTCTTACCTGCAGAACCATCTCTGGTATCCTATGATGTCTGCACATACAGGATCTATTAAACTGTCTGCTCATATGTCTTACCTGCAGAACCATCTCTGGTATCCTATGATGTCTGCACATACAGGATCTATTAAACTGTCTCCTCATATGTCTTACCTGCAGAACCATCTCTGGTATCCTATGATGTCTGCACATACAGGATCTATTAAACTGTCTGCTCATATGTCTTACCTGCAGAACCATCGTCTGTGTTGTCTGTTGTGTTGTTCTCCTGAAGCCCCTGATACACATGTCCATACATGTTCTGTACATGTGCTTTTGTTGCTAAACTAAAGTCATGTGATTTAACTGGATACTAAAGTATTGAAGGGTGGGACAAATAACAAGATAACCAATGGGAGGGGTTGAATGGAGCTAAAGGGTGGGACTAATAACAACATAACCAATGGGAGGGGTTGAATGGAGCTGAAGGGTGGGACTAATAACAAGATAACCAATGGGAGGGGTTGAATGGAGCTAAAGGGTGGGACTAATAACAACATAACCAATGGGAGGGGTTGAATGGAGCTGAAGGGTGGGACTAATAACAAGATAACAAATGGGAGGGGTTGAATGGAGCTGAAGGGTGGGACAAATAACAAGATAACCAATGTAAAACATACGGGGTCTGTAAAATGTGTATAGGTTCAGAAATGTTGTGGAATAGCACAGTTACAAATAGAAATCAAACTGGATGGACGTCAGAAATAGAGGAAGGACTAAAAACATCAAAATACAACTATTGTAAAATAGATTGTGTCTGTAAAATGTGTATAGTATGTATAAACTGAAGGTAGAAGCCTAAGTGTTATTGTTTATTAGTTTACTCCAGTTGGGGGAGGGGTGGTGGGGTTTGGAGGGAATAATAAAGGTATATTCTAAAGTATGTTTGTCTATATAGGTAGGTGTATGTATATAGGTGTATATAGGTGTATGTATATAGGTGTATGTATATAGGTAGGTGTGTGTGTATATATAGGTAGGTGTGTGTGTATAGGTAGGTGTATGTAGGTGTATGTGTATAGGTGTAAATGTATGCATATGTGTATGTATATGGATATATATATTTACCCCAAAAAATATATATGGGGGATTGGAAATGATGCAGCCAATTACATTGATGGAAGCAACAATCTTTCCGCAATATTAAGCTGATCCACACCATGAAAAAAATGAGAAAAAAAGACATGGTTGAGGTACCTGATTCAACTTGATTTACAGATTCTTACCTGTTGGACTGATGTTGATCTGTTCAAGACCTTTCCCCTTGAATTAGTTTAGCCTTCCCTGTTGGACTGATGTTGATCTGGTCCAGACCTTTCCCCTTGAATTCGTTTAGCCTTCCCTGCTCCATCGCCATGAGGACTTTGGTGATTTCTGCCAGCTGAAGTGTTCCCTCTGGTAACCTGTAATATTTCCTGTGTATCCGTATATCATGTCCCAGGAAATCTGCTAGCTGGTTCATGTCAGTGTCATTTAAGTTGAGTACTGTAGACATTGTGGCAATGTGCTTACGCAACTTGGTGGATGAGAGGGATTCTGATCACTTCGCCCCACATTTCATGGCAAAGAGACGCAGGCAGTCTGATCCGCAGAATGATGTTGGACAGCCTGGAATGGTGAACATGTAGATGTTCTCCTTCAGAACGCTGCAACGTTCACCCATCTCCACAACTAGCTCCATTGATTTGATCACCCATCTCCACAAGCAGCTCCATTGATTTGATCACCCATCTCCACAAGCCGCTCCATTGATTTGATGACCCATCTCCACAAGCAGCTCCATTGATTTGATCACCCATCTCCACAAGCAGCTCCATTGATTTGATCACCCATCTGCACAAGCAGCTCCATTGATTTGATCACCCATCTCCACAAGCAGCTCCATTGATTTGATCACCCATCTCCACAAGCAGCTCCATTGATTTGATCACCCATCCCCACAAGCAGCTCCATTGATTTGATCACCCATCTCCACAAGCAGCTCCATTGATTTGATCACCCATCTCCACAAGCAGCTCCATTGATTTGTTTACCCATCTCCACAAGCAGCTCCACTGATTTGATCACCCATCTCCACAAGCAGCTCCATTGATTTGTTTACCCATCTCCACAAGCAGCTCCATTGATTTGATCACCCATCTGCACAAGCAGCTCCATTGATTTGATCACCCATCTCCACTAGCAGCTCCATTGATTTGATCACCCATCTCCACAAGCAGCTCCATTGATTTGTTTACCCATCTCCACAAGCAGCTCCACTGATTTGATCACCCATCTCCACAAGCAGCTTCATTGATTTGATCACCCATCTCCACAAGCAGCTCCATTGATTTGATCACCCATCTCCACAAGCAGCTCCATTGATTTGATCATTGTAGACGATAGAAGCACTGCAACTTTTCTTGATCGCTTTCCCACGTTTTTCTATGCAATTATATCGGCATTTGAGAGTTCCCAACATCATGGTGTAAATCAGTTTTGTTTCGAGACACGAATGAGGCCACCGTCATCAGGGAGGCTTCACTGTACTCAGGGAGGCTCCATTGTCATCAGGGAGGCTTCACCGTCATCAGGGAGGCTTCACCGTCATCAGGGAGGCTTCACCGTCGTCAGGGAGGCTCCACCGTCGTCAGGGAGGCTTCACTGTACTCAGGGAGGCTCCACTGTACTCAGGGAGGCTCCACTGTACTCAGGGAGGCTCCACTATCATCATGGAGGCTTCCCTTTGTCTTTTAAAGACCATCATTTGTGACATAGGGACTTTATCCAGCTGTGCCCACGTCTTTTTGTTCTGTTCTGTGGAAAGTTGGCTGTAGCTTGTTTCCTGTCTCTGTTGAAGGTGGAGATGCAGTTTCTTGACATCTTCAACAAATGGCCAGATCAGTGGAGCATTGTAATCATTATTTTCCAATGTTTTGTGAGCATGACAGGAGATGTGTTCTCTCCAGCATGTCTTCGTGATATGTCTGAAGTCCTCTAGCTTCTGAGACGTGTTCTTGTTACCGGAGACTCCAGCATCACAATTATGTCTGCGACATTCTGAAGGTTATGTCCAGGTTTTAACGCTAGTGAAGGTGTCTTCAGTGTATTCTTATCACTGTCAAAGCCACAATCAGTTTTCACTGCACTGATTGTGTGGTGGAAGTTGGCTGGATCAGTGTATTCCTCCAATCTCGTAAGACGAGACCTTGAGCCTTCTTGGATGGGCAATTCTAATGTAACTCTATGGCAGCACTCAAGAGGCTTGAATTTTCGAGCTCTACCCTTAGATTTGGCAGTGACATAGTGTCCCCATGAGTGGCAAAAAAGACTGAGCCAATCAAAGCGCAACTAGTGAACATTACCAACCCTTACACTCCATATTGTCCGCTGGCTGGCCCACGACCACAGAAAGCACTGAGCTGAAACACCTGCATTTTGGAGCTGCCTTACTTGAGAAAGCAAAAAAAGAGACCATGTTTGTATGTATTAACTCAATGATGTTTTATTTGTTCGCAAACTTATGTGATAATCCTAAAATAACATACAAAACAGGCAACCCCCCCAAAATTTAAATAAATATGTTTTACTAGAAATGTGGGACTCCACCTGCCCTGAATGAGGGGTCGCCACTGTGTGCAGTTTACACTAATTCTAATTTAAATATGATTTGGTTTTTCTCTACCTCAACAGCAACTGATATTGATGTGGTTTCTCTACCTCACCAGCCACTGATATTGATGTGGTTTTTCTCTACCTCACCAGACACTGATATTGATGTGGTTTTTCTCTACCTCACCAGACACTGATATTGATGTGGTTTTTCTCTACCTCACCAGACACTGATATTGATGTGGTTTTTCTCTACCTCACCAGACACTGATATTGATGTGGTTTTTCCTCTACCTCAACAGACACTGATATTGTCACTATAAATAACAGTTAATATATCCTTAGTAGGGTTGAAAAACTCCAGTAACTTTCAGTACATTACATGGTTTTCCCGGAAATCCTAGTTGGAGGATTCACAAAATCAGGAACGAATTAGCAGGAAATCTGGACTCCTGAAACCAGGATCTCTGTAAAAACAGGGTTTCACAGCCTTTTGCACCCTTTGGTACGTCTCAATGCATTGAAGTATACAGGACACTCCCTAACAGCACATTCCCACCGTTAGTAAGTCTCAATGTATTGAAGTATACAGGACACTCCCTAACAGCACATTCCCACCGTTAGTAAGTCTCAATGCATTGAAGTTTTTCTAGGACACTGTATTTCTTCCTTCTGTCACTATTTCTATTGTTGATCTTTAACTCTGCGTTGTTGGAAAATGACCCATAAGTAAGCATTTCACTATTAGTCTACACCTGTCGTTTATGAAGCATTTGAGAAATAAAAATGTATTTGATTTTGACGCAGTGTCCTCTGTGTCTACCTTCAACTGCCATGTGGTGGCGCCAAACTCTTCCACTGAAGGGGTATTTCTTTTTTATTATTATGACAACAAATAGAAAAAACATTAATATACAAACAAGAGTACATAAACCTAACAGACACGGGTATTACATATCAATATTCATTAAATACTGATGGTGCGTATTGCTTTTACATGTACTGATCATTTGTAAATAATATTGATCTTAAATAATGTGAAGAGGGGGTTGTTCTCTGCCCACTTCATTTTATGGATAAAGAATTTTCCACAAGATAAAGGGGGTTTTAAATTCTACTACAGCAAGAAGCTGCTGGATGCCTGGTTCACATCCACACAAGACAAGAAGGAGAAATTAGCATAGAGGACTTCATTATTGAAACAACTGACAAAGAACAACTGTTGCTGCCTGCCACTACTTCTAGGCCTATCTTCCATCTATATTTGAATTCTACATCGATCTCACCATCCCTAATTGATAGGACAAATTGGAATCCTTTATACCACTCAGGAGGCTGTTCTGTTCTGTTCTCGCTATCTCACCTCCATTATCTCATCTCCTGGCTCTGGAGCCAATGGACAGATCCCTATTTACCATCTCTCCATTATCTCATCTCCTGGCTCTGGAGCCAATGGACAGATCACTATTTACCATCTCTCCATTATCTCATCTCCTGGCTCTGGAGCCAATGGACAGATCACTATTTACCATCTCTCCATTATCTCATCTCCTGGCTCTGGAGCCAATGGACAGATCACTATTTACCATCTCTCCATTATCTCATCTCCTGGCTCTGGAGCCAATGGACAGATCACTGTTTTCCATCTCTCCATTATCTCATCTCCTGGCTCTGGAGCCAATGGACAGATCCCTATTTACCATCTCTCCATTATCTCATCTCCTGGCTCTGGAGCCAATGGACAGATCCCTATTTACCATCTCTCCATTATCTCATCTCCTGGCTCTGGAGCCAATGGACAGATCACTATTTACCATCATCTCATCTCCTGGCTCTGGAGCCAATGGACAGATCACTATTTACCATCTCTCCATTATCTCATCTCCTGGCTCTGGAGCCAATGGACAGATCACTGTTTACCATCTCTCCATTATCTCATCTCCTGGCTCTGGAGCCAATGGACAGATCACTATTTACCATCTCTCCATTATCTCATCTCCTGGCTCTGGAGCCAATGGACAGATCACTATTTACCATCTCTCCATTATCTCATCTCCTGGCTCTGGAGCCAATGGACAGATCACTATTTACCATCATCTCATCTCCTGGCTCTGGAGCCAATGGACAGATCACTATTTACCATCTCTCCATTATCTCATCTCCTGGCTCTGGAGCCAATGGACAGATCACTGTTTACCATCTCTCAATTATCTCATCTCCTGGCTCTGGAGCCAATGGACAGATCCCTATTTACCATCTCTCCATTATCTCATCTCCTGGCTCTGGAGCCAATGGACAGATCCCTATTTACCATCTCTCCATTATCTCATCTCCTGGCTCTGGAGCCAATGGACAGATCACTATTTACCATCTCTCCATTATCTCATCTCCTGGCTCTGGAGCCAATGGACAGATCACTATTTACCATCTCTGCAGTTGGGTTCATCTTTCCTATTACCATGGTTCCTTTAAAACGACTGCCTTTCATTGGAACTGTTTAGTCTTTAGTGTTCCGAATCCCTTTTGCCCCACAGTCTAGGGGGGGATGGAATCGAGACCCGCAACATTTCTCATGCAAATTATAACAGTGAAACGGAACAGTGAGAACTAAAAGACATTCACAGACAATTTAAACCTACCGTGAAACACTTTAGGTTTATTGTCAAACACACGGTAATTGGGTGTGGGGAAAAGGGGCTGAGCTGGACCCAAGGAAGGAAATAATAAATATCTAAACACCCCTAAGCTAGTCTACCTGCTTAAAGAACAGCTAGCTAACTAACCAATTAAATACAGTGGGTGGTCCGCCCAGTTCTAACTAATGTATTTAAACAAAGGGTTTCCTACATGTAATGTATGCCCATGGGTGACTTGTCTGGTTCTCCCCTTTTACCACCAACAAACACAACAACACAGCAATACATACTCACATGACAACAGCTATGTGAGCTCTAGGCGCAAAAACAAAAGCGAGATGGAGCGCGCTAACAGCAACTGACTTTCAGGAAACAGAGCGGTGTAGAGAGCTAGAAAACAAGCGAGACAGAGAAAGACAACTGACTGGGTTTTTAAACCAAGGGAAAGGGGATTTGATTGGGTAAGGGAAAAGGAGCAGGTCTGTCTTCTGATTGGGACTGATTGGGACTGATGACTGCTGATGAGTGACACCTGTGACTAGGGCAGAAGGAGAGAAAATAAATACACACAGGATACCTGTATCCCTAACACAGATAGACAAGTGGTTAGAGTGGTGGGTCAGTAACTGGTATGGTCAGATAGACTAGTGGTTAGAGTGGTGGGACAGTAACTGGTATGGTCAGATAGACTAGTGGTTAGAGTGGTGGGTCAGTAACTGGTATGGTCAGGTAGACTAGTGGTTAGAGTGGTGGGTCAGTAACTGGTATGGTCAGATAGACTAGTGGTTAGAGTGGTGGGTCAGTAACTGGTATGGTATGGTCAGATAGACTAGTGGTTAGAGTGGTGGGTCAGTAACTGGTATGGTATGGTCAGATAGACTAGTGATTAGAGTGGTGGGTCAGTAACTGGTATGGTATGGTCAGATAGACTAGTGGTTAGAGTGATGGGTCAGTAACTGGTATGGTCAGATAGACTAGTGGTTAGAGTGGTGGGTCAGTAACTGGTATGGTCAGGTAGACTAGTGGTTAGAGTGGTGGGTCAGTAACTGGTATGGTCAGATAGACTAGTGGTTAGAGTGGTGGGTCAGTAACTGGTATGGTATGGTCAGATAGACTAGTGGTTAGAGTGGTGGGTCAGTAACTGGTATGGTCAGATAGACTAGCGGTTAGAGTGGTGGGTCAGTAGCTGGTATGGTCAGATAGACTAGTGGTTAGAGTGGTGGGTCAGTAACTGGTATGGTCAGGTAGACTAGTGGTTAGAGTGGTGGGTCAGTAACTGGTATGGTCAGATAGACTAGTGGTTAGAGTGGTGGGTCAGTAACTGGTATGGTCAGGTAGACTAGTGGTTAGAGTGGTGGGTCAGTAACTGGTATGGTCAGATAGACTAGTGGTTAGAGTGGTGGGTCAGTAACTGGTATGGTCAGATAGACTAGTGGTTAGAGTGGTGGGTCAGTAACTGGTATGGTCAGATAGACTAGTGGTTAGAGTGGTGGGTCAGTAACTGGTATGGTATGGTCAGATAGACTAGTGGTTAGAGTGGTGGGTCAGTAACTGGTATGGTCAGATAGACTAGTGGTTAGAGTGGTGGCTCAGTAACTGGTATGGTCAGCTAGACTAGTGGTTAGAGTGGTGGGTCAGTAACTGGTATGGTCAGATAGACTAGTGGTTAGAGTGGTGGGTCAGTAACTGGTATGGTCAGATAGACTAGTGGTTAGAGTGGTGGGTCAGTAACTGGTATGGTCAGATAGACTAGTGGTTAGAGTGGTGGGTCAGTAACTGGTATGGTCAGGTAGACTAGTGGTTAGAGTGGTGGGTCAGTAACTGGTATGGTCAGATAGACTAGTGGTTAGAGTGGTGGGTCAGTAACTGGTATGGTCAGATAGACCAGTGGTTAGAGTGGTGGGTCAGTAACTGGTATGGTCAGATAGACTAGTGGTTAGAGTGGTGGGTCAGTAACTGGTATGGTCAGATAGACTAGTGGTTAGAGTGGTGGGTCAGTAACTGGTATGGTCAGATAGACTAGTGGTCAGAGTGGTGGGTCAGTAACTGGTATGGTATGGTCAGATAGACTAGTGGTTAGAGTGGTGGGTCAGTAACTGGTATGGTCAGATAGACTAGTGGTTAGAGTGGTGGGTCAGTAACTGGTATGGTCAGATAGACTAGTGGTTAGAGTGGTGGGTCAGTAACTGGTATGGTCAGATAGACTAGTGGTTAGAGTGGTGGGTCAGTAACTGGTATGGTATGGTGAGATAGACTAGTGGTTAGAGTGGTGGGTCAGTAACTGGTATGGTCAGATAGACCAGTGGTTAGAGTGGTGGGTCAGTAACTGGTATGGTCAGATAGACTAGTGGTTAGAGTGGTGGGTCAGTAACTGGTATGGTCAGATAGACTAGTGGTTAGAGTGGTGGGTCAGTAACTGGTATGGTCAGATAGACCAGTGGTTAGAGTGGTGGGTCAGTAACTGGTATGGTCAGATAGACCAGTGGTTAGAGTGGTGGGTCAGTAACTGGTATGGTCAGATAGACTAGTGGTTAGAGTGGTGGGTCAGTAACTGGTATGGTCAGATAGACTAGTGGTTAGAGTGGTGGGTCAGTAACTGGTATGTTCTGATAGACTAGTGGTTAGAGTGGTGGGTCAGTAACTGGTATGGTCAGATAGACTAGTGGTTAGAGTGATGGGTCAGTAACTGGTATGGTCAGATAGACCAGTGGTTAGAGTGATGGGTCAGTAACTGGTATGGTCAGATAGACTAGTGGTTAGAGAGGTGGGTCAGTAACTGGTATGGTATGGTCAGGTAGACTAGTGGTTAGAGAGGTGGGTCAGTAACTGGTATGGTATGGTCAGATAGACTAGTGGTTAGAGAGGTGGGTCAGTAACTGGTATGGTATGGTCAGGTAGACTAGTGGTTAGAGAGGTGGGTCAGTAACTGGTATGGTATGGTCAGATAGACTAGTGGTTAGAGAGGTGGGTCAGTAACTGGTATGGTATGGTCAGGTAGACTAGTGGTTAGAGAGGTGGGTCAGTAACTGGTATGGTATGGTCAGATAGACTAGTGGTTAGAGAGGTGGGTCAGTAACTGGTATGGTATGGTCAGATAGACTAGTGGTTAGAGTGGTGGGTCAGTAACTGGTATGGTCAGATAGACTAGTGGTTAGAGTGGTGGGTCAGTAACTGGTATGGTCAGCTAGACTAGTGGTTAGAGTGGTGGGTCAGTAACTGGTATGGTCAGGTAGACTAGTGGTTAGAGTGGTGGGTCAGTAACTGGTATGGTCAGATAGACTAGTGGTTAGAGTGGTGGGTCAGTAACTGGTATGGTCAGATAGACTAGTGGTTAGAGTGATGGGTCAGTAACTGGTATGGTCAGATAGACTAGTGGTTAGAGTGATGGGTCAGTAACTGGTATGGTCAGGTAGACTAGTGGTTAGAGAGGTGGGTCAGTAACTGGTATGGTATGGTCAGATAGACTAGTGGTTAGAGAGGTGGGTCAGTAACTGGTATGGTATGGTCAGATAGACTAGTGGTTAGAGTGGTGGGTCAGTAACTGGTATGGTCAGATAGACTAGTGGTTAGAGTGGTGGGTCAGTAACTGGTATGGTCAGATAGACCAGTGGTTAGAGAGGTGGGTCAGTAACTGGTATGGTCAGATAGAC
Organism: Brachymystax lenok tsinlingensis; assembly: GCA_030435695.1. NCBI lineage: Eukaryota > Metazoa > Chordata > Actinopteri > Salmoniformes > Salmonidae > Brachymystax > Brachymystax lenok. The sequence continues at coordinate 61,575,793 of CM059791.1, forward strand.
TAGTGGTTAGAGTGGTGGGTCAGTAACTGGTATGGTCAGATAGACTAGTGGTTAGAGTGGTGGGTCAGTAACTGGTATGGTCAGATAGACTAGTGGTTAGAGTGGTGGGTCAGTAACTGGTATGGTCAGATAGACTAGTGGTTAGAGTGGTGGGTCAGTAACTGGTATGGTCAGATAGACTAGTGGTTAGAGTGGTGGGTCAGTAACTGGTATGGTCAGATAGACTAGTGGTTAGAGTGGTGGGTCAGTAACTAAAAGGTCTCTGAAAGACGTCAAGGTGAAAATCTGTCGATGTGCCCTTAAGCAAGACACTTACACCTAATTTGCTCTAGGGTCACCATACTACTATGTCTGATCCTGTAAAACAACACATTATACTGCACCTATCATACTACTATGACTGACCCTGTAAAACAACACATTACACTGCACCTATCATACTACTATGACTGACCCTGTAAAACAACACATTATACTGCACCTATCATACTACTATGTCTGACCCTGTAAAACAACACATTACACTGCACCTATCATACTACTATGACTGACCCTGTAAAACAACACATTACACTGCACCTATCATACTACTATGACTGACCCTGTAAAACAACACATTACACTGCACCTATCATACTACTATGACTGACCCTGTAAAACAACACATTATACTGCACCTATCATACTACTATGTCTGACCCTGTAAAACAACACATTATACTGCACCTATCATACTACTATGTCTGACCCTGTACAACAACACATTACACTGCACCTATCATACTACTATGGCTGACCCTGTAAAACAACACATTACACTGCACCTATCATACTACTATGACTGACCCTGTAAAACAACACATTACACTGCACCTATCATACTACTATGTCTGACCCTGTAAAACAACACATTACACTGCACCTATCATACTACTATGTCTGATCCTGTAAAACAACACATTACACTGCACCTATCATACTGCTATGACTGACCCTGTAAAACAACACATTACACTGCACCTATCATACTACTATGTCTGACCCTGTAAAACAACACATTACACTGCACCTATCATACTACTATGACTGACCCTGTAAAACAACACATTACACTGCACCTATCATACTGCTATGTCTGACCCTGTAAAACAACACATCAAACATTTTACAAGCTAACCAACATAAAGAAAATTACAGTATAGATGTTTTTATTACAACAGTTAATTTAACAATGCTGTTTATAAATCTTGTTGACATTCATCCAAGGACACCTTGACTTGCATTACATTCTCACTGCAGAAAAACATCCTGATGAAATCACATGACTTCTAGTTAGAGAAAAGGATTCCTGTAAACACGGCCTGCTACAAGCAGCAAACAAGTTATGGACAAACCAGAAATGTCACATATCTGTTTGACTGTAACCCTGGATGATGAATGTGGGAACTATCTGGTCATCTTTCTGGGTAACCACATTGGAACATTCTAGTCTTTAAGGACATGAACTGGCAGAACAGGTTTCAGCAAAGTATGGAGCCATTGTTTTCAGGAAGGTGTACCCATGACGATAAGAGGGACAGGAGGCAGACTGAGGGCAAGCAACCACTACACAAACAGCCACCTGATCTACTGCCCTACAAAGACAAAGAGCATCTACACAAACAGCCACCTGAACTACTGCCCTACAAAGACAAACAGCATCTACACAAACAGCCACCTGAACTACTGCAATATAAAGACAAAGAGCATCTACACAAACAGCCACCTGATCTACTGCCCTACAAAGACAAACAGCATCTACACAAACAGCCACCTGAACTACTGCCCTACAAAGACAAACAGCATCTACACAAACAGCCACCTGAACTACTGCAATATAAAGACAAAGAGCATCTACACAAACAGCCACCTGATCTACTGCCCTACAAAGACAAACAGCATCTACACAAACAGCCACCTGATCTACTGCCCTACAAAGACAAAGAGCATCTACACAAACAGCCACCTGATCTACTGCCCTACAAAGACAAACAGCATCTACACAAACAGCCACCTGATCTACTGCCCGACAAAGACAGAACATCTATACAAACAGCCACCTGATCTACTGCCCTACAAAGACAAACAGCATCTACACAAACAGCCACCTGATCTACTGCCCTACAAAGACAAAGAGCATCTACACAAACAGCCACCTGATCTACTGCCCTACAAAGACAAAGAGCATCTACACAAACAGCCACCTGATCTACTGCCCTACAAAGACACACAGCATCTACACAAACAGCCACCTGATCTACTGCCCTACAAAGACAGAACATCTACACAAACAGCCACCTGATCTACTGCCCTACAAAGACAAACAGCATCTACACAAACAGCCACCTGATCTACTGCCCTACAAAGACAAAGAGCATCTACACAAACAGCCACCTGAACTACTGCAATATAAAGACAAAGAGCATCTACACAAACAGCCACCTGATCTACTGCCCTACAAAGACAAACAGCTTCTACACAAACAGCCACCTGATCTACTGCCCTACAAAGACAAAGAGCATCTACACAAACAGCCACCTGATCTACTGCCCTACAAACACAGAACATCTACACAAACAGCCACCTGATCTACTGCCCTACAAAGACAAACAGCATCTACACAAACAGCCACCGGATCTACTGCCCTACAAAGACAAAGAGCATCTACACAAACAGCCACCTGAACTACTGCAATATAAAGACAAAGAGCATCTACACAAACAGCCACCTGATCTACTGCCCTACAAAGACAAACAGCTTCTACACAAACAGCCACCTGATCTACTGCCCTACAAAGACAAAGAGCATCTACACAAACAGCCACCTGATCTACTGCCCTACAAACACAGAACATCTACACAAACAGCCACCTGATCTACTGCCCTACAAAGACAAACAGCATCTACACAAACAGCCACCTGAACTACTGCCCTACAAAGACAAACAGCATCTACACAAACAGCCACCTGAACTACTGCAATATAAAGACAAAGAGCATCTACACAAACAGCCACCTGATCTACTGCCCTACAAAGACAAACAGCATCTACACAAACAGCCACCTGATCTACTGCCCTACAAAGACAGAACATCTATACAAACAGCCACCTGATCTACTGCCCTACAAAGACAAACAGTATCTACACAAACAGCCACCTGAACTACTGCAATACAAATACAAACAGCATCTACACAAACAGCCACCTGATCTACTGCCCTACAAAGACAAAGAGCATCTACACAAACAGCCACCTGAACTACTGCAATATAAAGACAAAGAGCATCTACACAAACAGCCACCTTATCTACTGCCCTACAAAGACAAACAGCATCTACACAAACAGCCACCTGATCTACTGCCCTACAAAGACAGAACATCTATACAAACAGCCACCTGATCTACTGCCCTACAAAGACAAACAGTATCTACACAAACAGCCACCTGAACTACTGCAATACAAATACAAACAGCATCTACACAAACAGCCACCTGATCTACTGCAATACAAAGACAAACAGCATCTACACAAACAGCCACCTGAACTACTGCCCTACAAATACAAACAGCATCTACACAAACAGCCACCTGAACTACTGCCCTACAAATACAAACAGCATCTACACAAACAGCCACCTGATCTACTGCAATACAAAGACAAACAGCATCTACACAAACAGCCACCTGAACTACTGCCCTACAAATACAAACAGCATCTACACAAACAGCCACCTGAACTACTGCAATACAAAGACAAACAGCATCTACACAAACAGCCACCTGAACTACTGCCCTACAAAGACAAACAGCATCTACACAAACAGCCACCTGAACTACTGCAATACAAAGACAAAGAGCATCTACACAAACAACCACCTGAACTACTGCCCTACAAATACAAAGAGCATCTACACAAACAGCCACCTGAACTACTGCCCTACAAATACAAAGAGCATCTACACAAACAGCCACCTGAACTACTGTCCTACAAATACAAAGAGCATCTACACAAACAGCCACCTGATCTACTGCCCTACAAAGACAAACAGCATCTACACAAACAGCCACCTGAACTACTGCCCTACAAATACAAAGAGCATCTACACAAACAGTGAATCTGAGAAAAATGGTTTGAAGTTAGTTTTTTAGTCCATGCATGTCAACCATGACCACTGATCTGACCTATGACCCCTAAAACGCAAAAGAAAAGTGCAATATCTAGAAATCTGAATGTGTTTATCCAGCTTTCTTGTTGTTTTTCTGTTTGATGGAACCAGTTGAGAGTTCTGTGTTATTACTTATTTTATGTTTTTATTTCCCCTTTATTTAACCAGGTAGTTCTATATGATGTCATAATACACCTTTATTTAACCAGGTAGTACTATATGATGTCATAATACACCTTTATTTAACCAGGTAGTTCTATATGATGTCATAATACAGGGAGGCCAGTTGAGAACAAGTTCTCATTTACAACTGCGACCTGGCCAAGATGAAGCAAACCAGTGCGACACAAACACAGAGTTACACATGGGATAATCAAACGTACAGTCAATAACACAATAGAAAAGTCTATATACAGTGTGTGCAAATGTAGTAAGATTAGGGAGGTAAGGCAATAAATAGGCCATAGTGGTGAAATAATTACACTTTAGCAATTAAACACTGGAGTGATAGATGGGCAGAAGATGAATGTGCAAGTAGAGATACTGGGGTGCAAAGGACAAGAAAAAATAACAATATGGGGATGAGATAGTTGGGTGGGTTATTTACAGATGGGCTATGTACAGGTGCAATGATCGGTAAGCTGCTCTGACAGCTGATGCTTAAAGTTAGTGAGGGAGATATAAGTCTCCAGCTTCAGTGATTTTTGCAATTCGTTCCAGTCATTGGCAGCAGGTAACTGGAAGGAAAGGTGGCCAAAAGAGGAATTGGTTTTGGGGGTGACCAGTGAAATATACCTGCTGGAGCGCGTGCTACGGGTGGGTGCTGCTATGGTGACCAGTGAGCTGAGATAAGGCGTGGCTTTACCTAGCAAAGACTTATAGATGACCTGGAGCCAGTGGGTTTGGCGAGGGCCAACCAATTTGAAGCGAGGGCCAGCCAACAAGAGCATACAGGTTGCAGTGGTGGGTAGTGTTTGTGGCTTTGGTGACAAAGTGGATGGCACTGTGATAGACTTCATCCAATTTTCTGAGTAGAGTGTTGGAGGCTATTTTGTAAATGGAATCGCTGAAGTCAAGAATCGGTAGGAAAGTCCGTTTTTTTGAGGGTATGTTTGGCAGCATGAGTGAAGGAGGCTTTGTTGCGAAATAGGAAGGTTCTAGATTTATTTTTGTATAGGAGATGCTTAAAGTGAGTCTGGAAGGAGAGTTTACAGTCTAACTAGACACCTAGGTATTTGTAGTTGTCCACATATTCTAGGTCAGAACCGTCCAGAGTAGTGATGCCAGACGGACAGGAGAGTGCGGGCAGTGATTGGTTGAAGAGCATGCATTTAGTTTTACTAGCATTTAAGAGCTGTTGGAGGCCACGGAAGGAGTGCTGTATGGTGTTGAAGGTCATTTGGGGGTTTGTTAGCACAGTGTCCAAAGAAGGGCCAGAAGTATACTGAGTGGTGTCGTCTGCGTAGAGGTAGATCAGAGAATCACCAGCAGCAAGAGCGACATCATTGATATATACAGAGAAAAGAGTCGGCCCGAGAATTGAACCCTGTGGCACCCCCACAGAGACTGCCAGAGGTCCGGACAACAGGCCCTCCGATTTGACACACTGAACTCTATCTGAGAAGTAGTTGGTGAACCAGGCGAGGCAGTCATTTGAGAAACCAAGTCTGTTGAGTCTGCCGATAAGAATGTGGTGATTGACAGAGTCGAAGCCTTGGCCAGGTCGAAAGGAAGACAGCTGCACAGTACTGTCTTTTATCGATGGCGGTTATGATATCGTTAAGGACCTTGAGCGTGGCTGAGGTGCACCCATGACCAGCTCTGAAACCAGATTGCATAGCGGAGAAGGTACAGTGGGATTCTAAAGGGTCGGTGATCTGTTTGTTAACTTGGCTTTCGAAGACTTTAGAAAGCCAGGGTGGGATAGATATAGGTCTTTAACAATTTGGGTCTAGAGTGTCACCCCCTTTGATGAGGTGGATGACCGCGGCAGCTTTCCAGTCTTTAGGGATCTCAGACGATACGAAAGAGAAGTTGAACAGGCTAGTTACAGTGGGGCAAAAAAGTATTTAGTCAGCCACCAATTGTGCAAGTTCTCTCACTTAAAAAGATGAGAGAGGCCTGTAATTTCCATCATAGGTACACTTCAACTATGACAGACAAAATGATGAAAAAAAAAATCCAGAAAATCACATTGTAGGATTTTTAATGAATTTATTTGCATATTATGGTGGAAAATAAGTATTTGGTCACATACAAACAAGCAATATTTCTGGCTCTCACAGACCTGTAACTTCTTCTTTAAGAGTCTCCTCTGTCCTCCACTCGTTACCTGTATTAATGGCACCTGTTTGAACTTGTTATCAGTATAAAAGACACCTGTCCACAACCTCAAACAGTCACACTCCAAACTCCACTATGGCCAAGACCAAAGAGCTGTCAAAGGACACCAGAAACAAAATTGTAGACCTGCACCAGGTTGGGAAGACTGAATCTGCAATAGGTAAGCAGCTTGGTTTGAAGAAATCAACTGTGGGAGCAATTATTAGGAAATGGAAGACATACAAGACCACTGATAATCTTCCTCGATCTGGGGCTCCACGCAAGATCTCACCCGTGGGGTCAAAATGATCACAAGAATGGTGAGCAAAAATCCCAGAACCACACGGGGACCTAGTGAATGACCTGCAGAGAGCTGGGACCAAAGTAACAAAGCCTACCATCAGTAACACACTACGCCGCCAGGGACTCAAATCCTGCAGTGCCAGACGCGTCCCCTGCTTAAGCCAGTACATGTTCAGGCCCGTCTGAAGTTTGCTAGAGAGCATTTGGATGATCCAGATGAGGATTGGGAGAATGTCATATGGTCAGATGAAACCAAAATAGAACTTTTTGGTAAAAACTCAACTAAATCGTGTTTGGAGGACAAAGAATGCTGAGTTGCATCCAAAGAACACCATACCTACTGTGAAGCATGGGGGTGGAAACATCATGCTTTGGGGCTGTTTTTCTGCAAAGGGACCAGGACGACTGATCCGTGTAAAGGAAAGAATGAATGGGGCCATGTATCGTGAGATTTTGAGTGAAAACCTCCTTCCATCAGCAAGGGCATTGAAGATGAAACGTGGCTGGGTCTTTCAGCATGACAATGATCCCAAACACACCGCCCGGGCAACGAAGGAGTGGCTTCGTAAGAAGCATTTCAAGGTCCTGGAGTGGCCTAGCCAGTCTCCAGATCTCAACCCCATGGAAAATCTTTGGAGGGAGTTGAAAGTCCGTGTTGCCCAGCGACAGCCCCAAAGATCACTGCTCTAGAGGAGATCTGCATGGAGGAATGGGCCAAAATACCAGCAACAGTGTGTGAAAACCTTGTGAAGACTTACAGAAAACGTTTGACCTCTGTCATTGCCAACAAAGGGTATATAACAAAGTATTGAGATAAACTTTTGTTATTGACCAAATACTTATTTTCCACCATAATTTGCAAATAAATAAATAAAAAATCCTACAATGTGATTTTCTGGATTTCTTTTTGTCATTTCGTCTGTCATAGTTGAAGTGTACCTATGATGAAAATTACAGGCCTCTCTCATCTTTTTAAGTTGGAGAACTTGCACAATTGGTGGCTGACTAAATACATTTTTGCCCCACTGTATGTAGTTGTGTTTTCATGTTTTGAATGTTGTAGTGTAGTAGGCCTAACCCTCACCTGGGGAGAGAGAAGAGCTGCTACCCCTGGGGAGAGAGGAGCTGCTACCCCTGGGGAGAGAGGAGCTGCTACCCCTGGGGAGAGAGGAGCTGCTACCCCTGGGGAGAGAGGAGCTGCTACCCCTAGGGAGAGAGGAGATGCTACCCCTGGGGAGAGAGGAGCTGCTACCCCTGGGGAGAGAGGAGCTGCTACCCCTTGGGAGAGAGGAGCTGCTATCCCAGGGGAGAGAGGAGATGCTACCCCAGGAGGAAGGAGATGCTACCCCTGGGGAGAGAGGAGCTGCTACCCCTGTGGAGAGAGGAGCTGCTACCCCTGGGGAGAGAGGAGCTGCTATCCCAGGGGAGAGAGGAGCTGCTAACCTTGGGGAGAGAGGAGCTGCTACCCCTGGGGAGAGAGGAGATGCTACCCCTGAGGAGAGAGAAGCTGCTACCAGGAGAGACTGTGACCCTGCTCGGGAAGAGCTTAATGCTTGGTGATTGTTGGGGCACGTTTGGCAGGAGCTTCAGTGATGAAGACTGCTGAACTTGCTGATGTTTCACAATATGCCATGGCCGTCTCAGTCACCAGGTCTCAACACAATTGAACACCACCATCAACAAAACACCAAATGATGGAATGTCTTGTGGAAGAATGGTGTCACATCCCTCCAATAGAGTTCCAGACAGTTGTAGAATGTATGCCAAGGCACATTGTAAGAGCTGTAAAGAGAGAGGGAGTGGGAGAGAGAACAGGCAGAACCTGATATGGAAATGAGCAGAGCAAACGAAAGTAACTTTCGACGACCGAATGATCATTCCAGACTGTGTTTCTACTGAGAGATAAAAGGTAAGACAACGATTGTTATGTGTATTCATATAGTTGATGATATTGTTATGTGTATTCATATAGTTGATGATATTGTTATGTGTATTCATATAGTTGATGATATTGTTATGTGTATTCATGTAGTTGATGATATTGTTATGTGTATTCATATAGTTGATGATATTGTTATGTGCATTCATATAGTTGATGATATTGTTATGTGTATTCATATAGTTGATGATATTGTTATGTGTATTCATATAGTTGATGATATTGTTATGTGTATTCATATAGTTGAGGATATTTTATAAGGTGTTATAATAGTCCTACTCTCCTTAAAATATTCTATATAAATTAGATGTGTGGGGTGAATTCGTTCTGCGCCCATCTGTGTGCCCCAGGGTGATCGCTCCTACACTATCTAGAATCTAAAGGGTTATTTGGCTGTCCCCATAGGAGAACCCTTTGTTGAACTCCTTTGGTATCAGGTAGAACCCTTTTGGGTTTCATGAAGAACCCTTTCGACAGAGGGTTCTACATGGAAGCCAGAAGGGTTCTACCTGGAACCCAAAAAGCGTTCTCCTATGGGGACAGCCGGAGGACCCGTTTGGAATCCTTTATTCTAATAGTGCACTGTATCATAGGTCTATAGATTTGTCTTCTCAAAACAGGCTTAAAACACAACAAGCAACAAGCAAACATTTTCTCTTTCTAATCTTCTGTTAATGCTTTTCACTCAGGAAGGCATGTTGTGTGAAAGAGAGACAAATAAATATTGTGGAAAGCCTAACAACAACTTACACTTCCTCAACAGGTTGTGTGTATTCATTAGAGCCAACTGTAGCAAAACGTTTGGCAACAGAAACTGTTTAGGTCACGTTGTACAGCGTTTGGTGTTAACTGTTTATGCCACATTTTAAAACTGTTGGCTAATGAATACAACCCAGGTTGTAGCCTACGACTCGGCATGTTGATGCCTGCCTGATGCTGAAACCTGAACGTAGCCTGAAGGGTGTACTATGATGCAAGCTAGATATACTGGTTTTCTAAAGTTAGCCAGCTTCAGTTAGCTTCACCTAGCCTACTTTACATAATATAACATCTACATATCACTAACAACCCACTACTATACATTATAACCTAGCCTACTTTACATAATATAACATCTACATATCACTAACAACCCACTACTATACATTATAACCTAGTCTACTTTACATAATATAACATCTACATATCACTAACAACCCACTACTATACATTATAACCTAGTCTACTTTACATAATATAACATCTACATATCACTAACAACCCACTACTATACATTATAACCTAGTCTACTTTGCATAATATAACATCTACATATCACTAACAACCCACTACTATACATTATAACCTAGTCTACTTTACATAATATAACATCTACATATCACTAACAACCCACTACTATACATTATAACCTAGTATACTTTACATAATATAACATCTACATATCACTAACAACCCACTACTATACATTATAACCTAGTCTACTTTACATAATATAACATCTACATATCACTAACAACCCACTACTATACATTATAACCTAGCCTACTTTACATAATATAACATCTACATATCACTAACAAACCTCTACTATACATTATAACCTAGCCTACTTTACATAATATAAAATATCTTACTTGATGCAAATAAACTTTCTGAATGGACCAAAGATTTCCCCTTCAGATCAATCATGTCCGTTTTAGCCCTTCTGTCTACATTCTCAGATACATTTAGAACATAACAGATTGAAAGACAATAAATACACTACTTTTAATTCATACAAATAAGTGTGAGACATGGCCTTGTGTTGCTGTACTGTCTACAACTACCTTAACAAACAGTGACTTATTATTATTATTATTATTATTATTGTTGCTGTACTGTCTATAACTACCTTAACAAACAGTGACTTATTATTATTATTATTATTATTATTATTATTATTATTATTATTATTGTTGTTGTATTGTCTAGAACTACCTTAACAAACAGTGGCTTATTATTATTATTATTATTATTATTATTATTATTATTATTATTGTTGCTGTACTGTCTATAACTACCTTAACAAACAGTGACTTATTATTATTATTATTATTATTATTTGATTGCATTAAATCACCTGACTGTTTCGATTTGTCTGTTAGTAAATGTTTTATCAGAGATAATTAATACCTGATGACAATTGACATTCAAGAATTTCTGTGTTAACCACAACCAACATGCTGGATCTCTGTTTAGGGGTCATTGCTCTAAAATGAGTCTCTCTGGGAGAGAGAGGGGGGCCCTGCCTCTAAAATGAGTCTCTCTGGAGAGAGAGAGGAGGGGGGAACTGCCTCTAAAATGAGTCTCTCTGTGGAGAGAGAGGAGGGGGGACCTGCCTCTAAAATGAGTCTCTCTGGGGAGAGAGAGGAGGGGGGCCCTGCCTCTAAAATGAGACTCTCTGGGGAACATGACACCAAAGCTAAGAGGTGAGATGACCATTTTGTTTCCAAAATGCTATTTCCAAAAAATGTCAGGTTTGTTTTTTAATCAGAAATTGTAAATATTACACCCTAGATGCCTTCAATTGCCCAATTTATAGCCATGTCCAATTTAGGATAATTGTTTTACAATGTGATGTTGCGCTCCACAGGGGAGAACTTGAAATAACATGATGTAGATAATTAAATAATCAAAAGAAAAACGTGTTTATTATACACTCTTAGAAAAGAAGGTTCCTTATAGAACCAAAAAGGCTTTTATCACATCTTTAATATATGGAATCATTAAAAGTGATATATATATATATATATATATATATTTGCGTTCAGTGAAGAATAACCTCTAGAGTTCTGATCAACGAAAGGTGAATGTTTTGAGGATGTGAACCCAGCAGCCCTCCAGTGGTCAGAATCAAGTCCGCCCGGGATTCGAACCAGCTACCTTTCTGCCACTGCTCCAACTCCTTAGCCACTGGGTGAAAGCCTGAGTTAATCTTCAGAAATAAGCATGAGTTAATCTGCCAAAATGAAGACAAAATGCTATGCAGACATACATGGTATCACTTGTTATACATAATTATTATAAATAAATCATTGCCAAAAGCACAAGACATACTGTTGCATGTAGGTCTATATTATTAATGGATTGATCATATAGAAATATAAAACATTATTTTTAACTACTGCAAAGCATTTACATGTGGATCAGGAACCACTGACTCGCTGCGCGCGTGCACCATCGTGCATTTTCCACACGCGATCATGACACGCAGGTTAATAAAATATCAAAACTAACTCTGAACCAATTACATTAATAAGGGTCGAAAAGCATTAAACATTTACGTCAATTTAGCTAGTTGCTTGAGTTGTTATTTTACTTGAAATGCACAAGGTCCTCTACTCCGACAATAATTCCACACATAAAATGGTCAACCGAATCGTTTCTGGTCATCTCTCCTCCTTGCAGGATTTTTCTTCTCTTGACTTTATATTGCGATTGATTACATAAATTAGGTGCACTGACCCAGTTCGTCTTTCAGTCAAAAAACGTACAGAACTGTCCGCGTCCCCGTGCAGAACTGTCCGCGTCCCCGTACAGAACTGTCCGCGTCCCCGTACAGAACTGTCCGCGTCCCCGTACAGAAGTGTCCGCGTCCCCGTACAGAAGTGTCCGCGTCCCCGTACAGAAGTGTCCGCGTCCCCGTACGGTGTGGATATTGTCCGGTTACGCGCAGAGCGGGCTGAGGTGATCTTGGGGAATAACTAAGGAGTTTGTTAAAGTGTTGAGACGCAGAAGTTGATTGTGTCTTGTTCAGTTTCCTTTCTGCTTAATAGTCAGGGACAGTATGAGTGTAGCCAGATCCTTTTCACTCTCTATCCTTGTTTCATTTTGTGGTTGACCGGATTCGTCATCCTCCTCGAGATGAGGGACAGAAACGACCTGCTACCGAGCCAAGCTAGTCGGTACAGCTCGGTAAACTAGCTAGTTACATCATCACCGGCTGTCTCCATTTCTTGTGGACCGATGGAGCTCCCCGGTTGTTTCTTCCAGCTGTTAAATCCTGTGGAGGGCTTCTCCCTCTCTCGTTGACGGATGCTGGCTACCTCTGTCCGGTTCTCCTCTCTTCACTAGATGGACGGTCACTTTAGTGTTGAACCCCTCTGTCCAAGGACCGAACTGTTGAATATTATTTTCGGGGCTCCTCAGTAGGCTGGACATATGACATTTTAACAAGGCTTTTTCTGATGAAAACTAGTCATTGCATCCGCCATGGAGCCCAGTTTCATAATATTACCTTACCAATGAATGTCGATGCTGCTTGATGAATTTGACAATGAATGTACTATGAAACTACGTTTTTCTCCACCAGAGGTGACTGAATTAGTGTTCAGGCTTATTGATAATCGTTATATTAATGAAGTATAATTTAAAACATGAGCATAACAACAGGTAATAATAAAGATGAATCATCATTATATTACTTCACAGTAATGTGTTAAATGCTTTTTCAGTCCTTCCTCTTGCGTTAGCAGTGTGGAAAGGGACAGAAAGAAGCCACACAGGAGTTTTCCTGTGAGGGGGAGTGGTGGTGTATCCAGGGAGAAACTAAATGAATCTATTGACATTTCATTTGTGGTCTTATGCTGTCATCTATTGGAATGATATAGGAACTGCAGTACTGAATGTTTCATTCCTTACTAAAGTAGGAATTACTCAGAATTGCAAAATATAACATTTTCTAGTTCATTTTACCACTTCCCACCATAAAATAACTATTTATGTCATAACAAATAATGAAACTGACTGAAATCAAAAACACCATACATTTAGTTAATTATATATATAAAAAACTATTTATTTAGATGAGTGACATTATCTACCAAAGTAACAGCCCTGTAGATAAAAGAGAGCTCTCCAGTAGTGAGGCAGATATATATTATTACTGTGTAAAACCTAGCAGTACTACTGATTTCTCTGAGAGTGAGGCAGATATATATTATTACTGTGTAAAATCTAGCAGTACTACTGATTTCTCTGAGAGTTAGGCAGATATATATTATTGCTGTGTAAAACCTAGCAGTACTACTGATTTCTCTGAGAGTGAGGCAGATATATGTTATTGCTGTGTAAAACCTAGCAGTACTACTGATTTCTCTGAGAGTGAGGCAGATATATATTATTACTGTGTAAAATCTAGCAGTACTACTGATTTCTCTGAGAGTGAGGCAGATATATATTATTACTGTGTAAAACCTAGCAGTACTACTGATTTCTCTGAGAGTGAGGCAGATATATATTATTACTGTGTAAAACCTAGCAGTACTACTGATTTCTCTGAGAATGAGGCAGATATATATTATTACTGTATAAAACCTAGCAGTACTACTGATTTCTCTGAGAGTGAGGCAGATATATATTATTACTGTGTAAAACCTAGCAGTACTACTGATTTCTCTGAGAGTGAGGCAGATATATATTATTACTGTGTAAAACATGATTATATGTCTCTCTGAAATGAATCATCAAGTGATAGATTTTAAACAAATACATGTCTGTCGTTGAACAACCCCATGCCATGATTATATAGTGAAAAACACACCAATCTCTTTCATCATTTCACTAAACAATAAAAGCTCATTTACGAACATTTCTGAAAATGGATATATAGCGTTTTGGAATGCAACTCTTCTTATGTTTCCCCATCTGAGCTCAGAGTAGATGAGAGATGTATGTTTGTCTCTGTTGTGTTGAAGTCCAATCAAGCCGGAGAGACCAGCCTCCCCTGTTCCCAGCTGTGTGTCCATGAAGAGTGACTGGTCTATGAATCAACCTAAATCCTTTAGAGAGGGAGACTTTTCTACTGAACAAAGGTAAGAGGAACTCATGGGTCATGGTCAGTGAGTTAAACAACACTGTCTCTAGTCATTTCTCCTCTCCCATTTTCCCATTTCTTTTTGTTGTTTCCATAATCCATAGGCTAATACATTACAACATTCCCTCCCTGTGTGTGTGTGTTCGTGCATGTGTGTGTGTTCGTGCATGTGTGTGTGTGTGTGTGTGTGTGTGTGTGTGTTCGTGCATGTGTGTGCACACGCTGGATGAGGAGATGTAATCTCTATAATGCTTGCCTCGTCACTGAGAGTGAGGCAGATATATATTATTACTGTGTAAAACCTAGCAGTACTACTGATTTCTCTGAGAGTGAGGCAGATATATATTATTACTGTATAAAACCTAGCAGTACTACTGATTTCTCTGAGAGTGAGGCAGATATATATTATTACTGTGTAAAACCTAGCAGTACTACTGATTTCTCTGAGAGTGAGGCAGATATATATTATTACTGTGTAAATCCTAGCAGTACTACTGATGTCTCTGAAAGTGAGGCAGATATATATTATTACTGTATAAAACCTAGCAGTACTATTGATTTCTCTGAGAGTGAGGCAGATATATATTATTACTGTGTAAAACCCAGCAGTACTACTGATTTCTCTGAGAGTGTATCAGATATATATTATTACTGTGTAAAACCCAGCAGTACTACTGATTTCTCTGAGAGTGAGGCAGATATATATTATTACTGTGTAAAACCTAGCAGTACTACTGATTTCTCTGAGAGTGAGGCAGATATATATTATTACTGTGTAAAACCTAGCAGTACTACTGATTTCTCTGAGAGTGAGGCAGATATATATTATTACTGTGTAAAACCTAGCAGTACTACTGATTTCTCTGAGAATGAGGCATATATATATTATTACTGTATAAAACCTAGCAGTACTACTGATTTCTCTGAGAGTGAGGCAGATATATATTATTACTGTGTAAAACCTAGCAGTACTACTGATTTCTCTGAGAGTGAGGCAGATATATATTATTACTGTGTAAATCCTAGCAGTACTACTGATGTCTCTGAGAGTGAGGCAGATATATATTATTACTGTATAAAACCTAGCATTACTACTGATTTCTCTGAGAGTGAGGCAGATATATATTATTACTGTGTAAAACCTAGCAGAACTACTGATTTCTCTGAGAGTGTATCAGATATATATTATTACTGTGTAAACCCAGCAGTTCTACTGATTTCTCTGAGAGTGAGGCAGATATATATTATTACTGTGTAAAACCTAGCAGTACTACTGATTTCTCTGAGAGTGAGGCAGATATATATTATTACTGTGTAAAACCTAGCAGTACTACTGATTTCTCTGAGAGTGAGGCAGATATATATTATTACTGTGTAAAACATAGCAGTACTACTGATTTCTCTGAGAGTGAGGCAGATATATATTATTACTGTGTAAAACCTAGCAGTACTACTGATTTCTCTGAGAGTGAGGCAGATATATATTATTACTGTGTAAAATCTAGCAGTACTACTGATTTCTCTGAGAGTTAGGCAGATATATATTATTACTGTGTAAAACCTAGCAGTACTACTGATTTCTCTGAGAGTGAGGCAGATATATATTATTACTGTGTAAAACCTAGCAGTACTACTGATTTCTCTGAGAGTGAGGCAGATATATGTTATTGCTGTGTAAAACCTAGCAGTACTACTGATTTCTCTGAGAGTGAGGCAGATATATATTATTACTGTGTAAAATCTAGCAGTACTACTGATTTCTCTGAGAGTGAGGCAGATATATATTATTACTGTGTAAAACCTAGCAGTACTACTGATTTCTCTGAGAGTGAGGCAGATATATATTATTACTGTGTAAAACCTAGCAGTACTACTGATTTCTCTGAGAGTGAGGCAGATATATATTATTACTGTGTAAATCCTAGCAGTACTACTGATGTCTCTGAGAGTGAGGCAGATATATATTATTACTGTATAAAACCTAGCAGTACTATTGATTTCTCTGAGAGTGAGGCAGATATATATTATTACTGTGTAAAACCTAGCAGTACTACTGATTTCTCTGAGAGTGTATCAGATATATATTATTACTGTGTAAAACCTAGCAGTACTACTGATTTCTCTGAGAGTGAGGCAGATATATATTATTACTGTGTAAAACATTATTATATGTCTCTCTGAAATGAATCATCAAGTGATAGATTTTAAACAAATACATGTCTGTCGTTGAACAACCCCATGCCATGATTATATAGTGAAAAACACACCAATCTCTTTCATCATTTCACTAAACAATAAAAGCTCATTTACGAACATTTCTGAAAATGGATATATAGCGTTTTGGAATGCAACTCTTCTTATGTTTCCCCATCTGAGCTCAGAGTAGATGAGAGATGTATGTTTGTCTCTGTTGTGTTGAAGTCCAATCAAGCCGGAGAGACCAGCCTCCCCTGTTCCCAGCTGTGTGTCCATGAAGAGTGACTGGTCTATGAATCAACCTATATCCTTTAGAGAGGGAGACTTTTCTACTGAACAAAGGTAAGAGGAACTCATGGGTCATGGTCAGTGAGTTAAACAACACTGTCTCTAGTCATTTCTCCTCTCCCATTTTCCCATTTCTTTTTGTTGTTTCCATAATCCATAGGCTAATACATTACAACATTCCCTCCCTGTGTGTGTGTGTGTGTGTGTGTTCGTGCATGTGTGTGTGTTCGTGCATGTGTGTGTGTGTGTGTGTGTGTGTGTGTGTGTGTGTTCGTGCATGTGTGTGCACACGCTGGATGAGGAGATGTAATCTCTATAATGCTTGCCTCACTGAGAGTGAGGCAGATATATATTATTACTGTGTAAAACCTAGCAGTACTACTGATTTCTCTGAGAGTGAGGCAGATATATATTATTACTGTATACAACCTAGCAGTACTACTGATTTCTCTGAGAGTGAGGCAGATATATATTATTACTGTGTAAAACCTAGCAGTACTACTGATTTCTCTGAGAGTGAGGCAGATATATATTATTACTGTGTAAATCCTAGCAGTACTACTGATGTCTCTGAAAGTGAGGCAGATATATATTATTACTGTATAAAACCTAGCAGTACTACTGATTTCTCTGAGAGTGAGGCAGATATATATTATTACTGTGTAAAACCTAGCAGTACTACTGATTTCTCTGAGAGTGTATCAGATATATATTATTACTGTGTAAAACCCAGCAGTACTACTGATTTCTCTGAGAGTGAGGCAGATATATATTATTACTGTGTAAAACCCAGCAGTACTACTGATTTCTCTGAGAGTGAGGCAGATATATATTATTACTGTGTAAAACCTAGCAGTACTACTGATTTCTCTGAGAGTGAGGCAGATATATATTATTACTGTGTAAAACCTAGCAGTACTACTGATTTCTCTGAGAGTGAGGCAGATATATATTATTACTGTGTAAAACCTAGCAGTACTACTGATTTCTCTGAGAATGAGGCATATATATATTATTACTGTATAAAACCTAGCAGTACTACTGATTTCTCTGAGAGTGAGGCAGATATATTATTACTGTGTAAAACCTAGCAGTACTACTGATTTCTCTGAGAGTGAGGCAGATATATATTATTACTGTGTAAATCCTAGCAGTACTACTGATGTCTCTGAGAGTGAGGCAGATATATATTATTACTGTATAAAACCTAGCATTACTACTGATTTCTCTGAGAGTGAGGCAGATATATATTATTACTGTGTAAAACCTAGCAGAACTACTGATTTCTCTGAGAGTGTATCAGATATATATTATTACTGTGTAAACCCAGCAGTTCTACTGATTTCTCTGAGAGTGAGGCAGATATATATTATTACTGTGTAAAACCTAGCAGTACTACTGATTTCTCTGAGAGTGAGGCAGATATATATTATTACTGTGTAAAACCTAGCAGTACTACTGATTTCTCTGAGAGTGAGGCAGATATATATTATTACTGTGTAAAACATAGCAGTACTACTGATTTCTCTGAGAGTGAGGCAGATATATATTATTACTGTGTAAAACCTAGCAGTACTACTGATTTCTCTGAGAGTGAGGCAGATATATATTATTACTGTGTAAAATCTAGCAGTACTACTGATTTCTCTGAGAGTTAGGCAGATATATATTATTACTGTGTAAAACCTAGCAGTACTACTGATTTCTCTGAGAGTGAGGCAGATATATATTATTACTGTGTAAAACCTAGCAGTACTACTGATTTCTCTGAGAGTGAGGCAGATATATGTTATTGCTGTGTAAAACCTAGCAGTACTACTGATTTCTCTGAGAGTGAGGCAGATATATATTATTACTGTGTAAAATCTAGCAGTACTACTGATTTCTCTGAGAGTGAGGCAGATATATATTATTACTGTGTAAAACCTAGCAGTACTACTGATTTCTCTGAGAGTGAGGCAGATATATATTATTACTGTGTAAAACCTAGCAGTACTACTGATTTCTCTGAGAGTGAGGCAGATATATATTATTACTGTGTAAATCCTAGCAGTACTACTGATGTCTCTGAGAGTGAGGCAGATATATATTATTACTGTATAAAACCTAGCAGTACTATTGATTTCTCTGAGAGTGAGGCAGATATATATTATTACTGTGTAAAACCTAGAAGTACTACTGATTTCTCTGAGAGTGTATCAGATATATATTATTACTGTGTAAAACCTAGCAGTACTACTGATTTCTCTGAGAGTGAGGCAGATATATATTATTACTGTGTAAAACATTATTATATGTCTCTCTGAAATGAATCATCAAGTGATAGATTTTAAACAAATACATGTCTGTCGTTGAACAACCCCATGCCATGATTATATAGTGAAAAACACACCAATCTCTTTCATCATTTCACTAAACAATAAAAGCTCATTTACGAACATTTCTGAAAATGGATATATAGCGTTTTGGAATGCAACTCTTCTTATGTTTCCCCATCTGAGCTCAGAGTAGATGAGAGATGTATGTTTGTCTCTGTTGTGTTGAAGTCCAATCAAGAGAGACCAGCCTCCCCTGTTCCCAGCTGTGTGTCCATGAAGAGTGACTGGTCTATGAATCAACCTATATCCTTTAGAGAGGGAGACTTTTCTACTGAACAAAGGTAAGAGGAACTCATGGGTCATGGTCAGTGAGTTAAACAACACTGTCTCTAGTCATTTCTCCTCTCCCATTTTCCCATTTCTTTTTGTTGTTTCCATAATCCATAGGCTAATACATTACAACATTCCCTCCCTGTGTGTGTGTGTGTGTGTGTGTTCGTGCATGTGTGTGTGTTCGTGCATGTGTGTGTGTGTGTGTGTGTGTGTGTGTGTTCGTGCATGTGTGTGCACACGCTGGATGAGGAGATGTAATCTCTATAATGCTTGCCTCGTCACTGAGAGTGAGGCAGATATATATTATTACTGTGTAAAACCTAGCAGTACTACTGATTTCTCTGAGAGTGAGGCAGATATATATTATTACTGTATACAACCTAGCAGTACTACTGATTTCTCTGAGAGTGAGGCAGATATATATTATTACTGTGTAAAACCTAGCAGTACTACTGATTTCTCTGAGAGTGAGGCAGATATATATTATTACTGTGTAAATCCTAGCAGTACTACTGATGTCTCTGAAAGTGAGGCAGATATATATTATTACTGTATAAAACCTAGCAGTACTACTGATTTCTCTGAGAGTGAGGCAGATATATATTATTACTGTGTAAAACCTAGCAGTACTACTGATTTCTCTGAGAGTGTATCAGATATATATTATTACTGTGTAAAACCCAGCAGTACTACTGATTTCTCTGAGAGTGAGGCAGATATATATTATTACTGTGTAAAACCTAGCAGTACTACTGATTTCACTGAGAGTGAGGCAGATATATATTATTACTGTGTAAAACCTAGCAGTACTACTGATTTCTCTGAGAGTGAGGCAGATATATATTATTACTGTGTAAAACCTAGCAGTACTACTGATTTCTCTGAGAATGAGGCATATATATATATTATTACTGTATAAAACCTAGCAGTACTACTGATTTCTCTGAGAGTGAGGCAGATATATATTATTACTGTGTAAAACCTAGCAGTACTACTGATTTCTCTGAGAGTGAGGCAGATATATATTATTACTGTGTAAATCCTAGCAGTACTACTGATGTCTCTGAGAGTGAGGCAGATATATATTATTACTGTATAAAACCTAGCAGTACTACTGATTTCTCTGAGAGTGAGGCAGATATATATTATTACTGTGTAAAACCTAGCAGAACTACTGATTTCTCTGAGAGTGTATCAGATATATATTATTACTGTGTAAACCCAGCAGTTCTACTGATTTCTCTGAGAGTGAGGCAGATATATATTATTACTGTGTAAAACCTAGCAGTACTACTGATTTCTCTGAGAGTGAGGCAGATATATATTATTACTGTGTAAAACCTAACAGTACTACTGATTTCTCTGAGAGTGAGGCAGATATATATTATTACTGTGTAAAACCTAGCAGTACTACTGATTTCTCTGAGAGTTAGGCAGATATATATTATTACTGTGTAAAACCTAGCAGTACTACTGATTTCTCTGAGAGTGAGGCAGATATATATTATTACTGTGTAAAATCTAGCAGTACTACTGATTTCTCTGAGAGTTAGGCAGATATATATTATTACTGTGTAAAACCTAGCAGTACTACTGATTTCTCTGAGAGTGAGGCAGATATATGTTATTGCTGTGTAAAACCTAGCAGTACTACTGATTTCTCTGAGAGTGAGGCAGATATATATTATTACTGTGTAAAATCTAGCAGTACTACTGATTTCTCTGAGAGTGAGGCAGATATATATTATTACTGTGTAAAACCTAGCAGTACTACTGATTTCTCTGAGAGTGAGGCAGATATATATTATTACTGTGTAAAACCTAGCAGTACTACTGATGTCTCTGAGAGTGAGGCAGATATATATTATTACTGTATAAAACCTAGCAGTACTATTGATTTCTCTGAGAGTGAGGCAGATATATATTATTACTGTGTAAAACCTAGCAGTACTATTGATTTCTCTGAGAGTGAGGCAGATATATATTATTACTGTGTAAAACCTAGCAGTACTACTGATTTCTCTGAGAGTGTATCAGATATATATTATTACTGTGTAAAACCTAGCAGTACTACTGATTTCTCTGAGAGTGAGGCAGATATATATTATTACTGTGTAAAACCTAGCAGTACTACTGATTTCTCTGAGAGTGAGGCAGATATATATTATTACTGTGTAAAACCTAGCAGTACTACTGATTTCTCTGAGAGTGAGGCAGATATATATTATTACTGTGTAAAACCTAGCAGTACTACTGATTTCTCTGAGAGTGAGGCAGATATATATTATTACTGTGTAAAACCTAGCAGTACTACTGATTTCTCTGAGAGTGAGGCAGATATATATTATTACTGTGTAAAACCTAGCAGTACTACTGATTTCTCTGAGAGTGAGGCAGATATATATTATTACTGTGTAAAACCTAGCAGTACTACTGATTTCTCTGAGAGTGAGGCAGATATATATTATTACTGTGTAAAACCTAGCAGTACTACTGATTTCTCTGAGAGTGAGGCAGATATATATTATTACTGTGTAAAACCTAGCAGTACTACTGATTTCTCTGAGAGTGAGGCAGATATATATTATTACTGTGTAAAACCTAGAAGTACTACTGATTTCTCTGAGAGTGAGTTAGATATATATTATTACTGTGTAAAACCTAGCAGTACTACTGATTTCTCTGAGAGTGAGGCAGATATATATTATTACTGTGTAAAACCTAGCAGTACTACTGATTTCTCTGAGAGTGAGGCAGATATATATTATTACTGTGTAAAACATGATTATATGTCTTTCTGAAATGAATCATCAAGTGATCGATTTTAAACAAATACATGTCTGTCGTTGAACAACCCCATGACATGATTACATAGTGAAAAACACACCAATCTCTTTCATCATTTCACTAAACAATAAAAGCTAATTTACGAACATTTCTGAAAATGGATATATAGCGTTTTGGAATGCAACTCTTCTTATGTTTCCCCATCTGAGCTCAGAGTAGATGAGAGATGTAATGTTTGTCTCTGTTGTGTTGAAGCCCAATCAATCAGGAGAGACCAGCCTCCCCTGTTCCCAGCTGTGTGTCCATGAAGAGTGACTGGTCTATGAATCAACCTATATCCTTTAGAGAGGGAGACTTTTCTACTGAACAAAGGTAAGAGGAACTCATGGGTCATGGTCAGTGAGTTAAACAACACTGTCTCTAGTCATTTCTCCTCTCCCATTTTCCCATTTATTTTTGTTGTTTCCATAATCCATAGGCTAATACATTACAACATTCCCTCCCTGTGTGTGTGTGTGTGTGTGTCTGTGTGTGTGTGTGTGTGTGTGTGTGTGTGTGTGTGTGTGTGTGTGTTCGTGCATGTGTGTGTGTGTGCACACGCTGGATGAGGAGATGTAATCTCTGTCATGATTGCCTCGTCACTGAGAGTGAGGCAGATATATATTATTACTGTATAAAACCTAGCAGTACTACTGATTTCTCTGAGAGTGAGGCAGATATATATTATTACTGTGTAAAACTTAGCAGTACTACTGATTTTCTGAGAGTGAGGCAGATTTACAGTGGGGCAAAAAAGTATTTAGTCAGCCACCAATTGTGCAAGTTCTCCAACTTAAAAAGATGAGAGAGGCCTGTAATTTTCATCATAGGTACACTTCATCTATGACATACGAAATGAGAAAAAGAAATCCAGAAAATCACATTGTATTATTTTTAATTTATTTATTTGCAAATTATGGTGGAAAATAAGTATTTGGTCAATAACAAAAGTTTATCTCAATACTTTGTTATATACCCTTTGTTGGCGATGACAGAGGTCAAACGTTTTCTGTAAGTCTTCACAAGGTTTTCACACACTGTTGCTGGTATTTTGGCCCATTCCTTCATGCAGATCTCCTCTAGAGCAGTGATGTTTTGGGGCTGTCGCAGGGCAATGGGGTTGAGATCTGGAGACTGGCTAGGCCACTCCATGACCTTGAAATGCTTCTTACGAAGCCACTCCTTCGTTGCCCAGGCAGTGTGTTTGGGATCATTGTCATGCTGAAAGACCCAGCCACGTTTCATATTCAATGCCCTTGCTGATGGAAGGAGGTTTTCACTCAAAATCTCACGATACATGGCCCCATTCATTCTTTCCTTTACACGGATCAGTCGTCCTGGTCCCTTTTCAGAAAAACAGCCCCAAAGCATGATGTTTCCACCCCCATGCTTCACAGTAGGTATGGTGTTCTTTGGATGCAACTCAGCATTCTTTGTCCTCCAAACACGACGAGTTGAGTTTTTACCAAAAAGTTCTATTTTGGTTTCATCTGACCATATGACATTCTCCCAATCCTCATCTGGATCATCTCTAGCAAACTTCAGACGGGCCTGAACATGTACTGGCTTAAGCAGAGGGACACGTCTGGCACTGCAGGATTTGAGTCCCTGGCGGCGTAGTGTGTTACTGATGGTAGGCTTTGTTACTTTGGTCCCAGCTCTCTGCAGGTCATTCACTAGGTCCCCGTGTGGTTCTGGGATTTTTGCTCACCGTTCTTGTGATCATTTTGACCCACGGGTGAGATCTTGCATGGAGCCCCAGATCGAGGAAGATTATCAGTGGTCTTGTATGTCTTCCATTTCCTAATAATTGCTCCCACAGTTGATTTCTTCAAACCAAGCTGCTTACCTATTGCAGATTCAGTCTTCCCAACCTGGTGCAGGTCTACAATTTTGTTTCTGGTGTCCTTTGACAGCTCTTTGGTCTTGGCCATAGTGGAGTTTGGAGTGTGACTGTTTGAGGTTGTGGACAGGTGTCTTTTATACTGATAACAAGTTCAAACAGGTGCCATTAATACAGGTAACGAGTGGAGGACAGAGGAGCCTCTTAAAGAAGAAGTTACAGGTCTGTGAGAGCCAGAAATCTTGCTTGTTTGTATATGACCAAATACTTATTTTCCACCATAATTTGCAAATAAATTCATAAAAAATCCTACAATGTGATTTTCTGGATTTTTTTCCCTCATTTTGTCTGTCATAGTTGAAGTGTACCTATGATGAAAATTACAGGCCTCTCTCATCTTTTTAAGTGAGAGAACTTGCACAATTGGTGGCTGACTAAATACTTTTTTGCCCCACTGTATATTATTACTGTGTAAAACCTAGCAGTACTACTGATTTCTCTGAGAGTGAGGCAGATATATATTATTACTGTGTAAAACCTAGCAGTACTACTGATTTCTCTGAGTGAGGCAGATATATATTATTACTGTGTAAAACCTAGCAGTACTACTGATTTCTCTGAGAGTGAGGCAGATATATATTATTACTGTGTAAAACCTAGCAGTACTACTGATTTCTCTGAGAGTGAGGCAGATATATATTATTACTGTGTAAAACCTAGCAGTACTACTGATTTCTCTGAGAGTGAGGCAGGTATAAAGCATTTAGCAAAAAAACATGATTATATGTCCCTCTGAAATGAAACCATCAAGTGATAGATCTTCAACAAATACATGTCTGTCATTGAACAACCCCATGCCATGATTAGATAGTGAAAAAACACATATATGTTTCTGAAAAGTGATATATAGTGTTTTGGAATGAAACTCTTCTTATGTATCCCCATCTGAGCTCAGAGTAGATGAGAGATGTAATGTTTGTCTCTGTTGTGTTGTAGTCCAATCAAGCAGGAGAGACCAGCCTCCCCTGTTCCCAGCTGTGTGTCCATGAAGAGTGACCGGTCTATGGGTCATCCTGTACAGTTTAGAGAGGGAGACTTTTCTACTGAACAAAGGTAAGAAGAACTCATGGGTCATGGTCAGTGAGTTAAACAACACTGTCTCTAGTCATTTCTCCTCTCCCATTTTCCCATTTCTTTTTGTTGTTTTCATAATCCATAGGCTAATCCTTTTGTCCATTTTCATAGTCCTAAAACAATATTAAACAAACACAACATTCCCTCCCTGTGTGTGTGTGTGAGTGTGTGTGTGTGTGTGTTCGTGCATGTGTGTGTGTTCGTGCATGTGTGTGTGTGTGTGTGTGTGTGTGTGTGTGTGTGTGTGTGTGTGTGTGTGTGTGTGTGTGTGTGTGTGTGTGTGTGTGTGTGTGTGTGTGTGTGGGTGTGGGTGTTTGTGAGTGTGTGTGTCTATGAGTGTTTGTGCACTCCCTGTATGAGGAGATGTAATCTCATGTTTTGTCCACAGAAGCCAACACGAGAGATCGGAGTCAGAGATTCTCAGTGGTCAGTCTTCCCAGAGTCATCAAACAGACCTGGCCTCCATTTTCAGTGTATGTGGTCCTGTTATGTACATTTGTTTTTGTTTACCTCAAGTAAAGTTGATCTGTCAATCATTCATTAATGTGTTAATGAGAAAGCATTTCTTCTCTTGCTTAACTTATTTACTTGATTTATTTCAGTTGCTTGAAGAGAATATTATGACATTTGTGAAGAACGAGCTGAAGATGTTCAAGAGGATTCTTAGTCCAGAACTCCCACAAGGCTTTGAGAGTCAGAAGCAGGATAAGGAAATGGTGGATGCTGAAGATGAGAAGCAGGAGAGCAGTGCCAGAGAGGGGGCTCTGAAGATCACACTGCACGTCCTGAGGAAAATGAACCAGAAGGAGCTTGCTGACACACTGGAGAAATGTAAGATCTGTCTGCCTCATGTTGAATGCTGTTTTATAACATTTAAAAGCTGTAGCTAAAGTACAGCTAAAGTAGCTGTGTAACTCAATGATATTGTAGCAGCCTTAACACAACCCCTAGTGACCTCATCAAGTAGCAGCAGGGATGTGTTGTGGTCATTAATTTAGAGAGAGAGAGAACATTAATAATACCATCAATAATACCAATAATAATATAATCAGTCACACCAGTCTGTAATGCATTATGAAAACATTTACACATTTATACAGTCAGTTAAGAGAATAAATGATTATAATTTAAAACTTTATAACAGTCCTACAATACTGTAGACATTAAATCAGACGTAATATTAATATCCTCTGTGTTATTTCTAGATTCAGATGAGCTTGCTGTGATTTGCCAACGTGAACTCAAATCTAATCTAAAGAAGAAGTTTCAAAATGTATTTGAGGGGATCGCTAAACAAGGAAACCCAACACTTCTCAATAAGATCTACACAGAGCTCTACATCACAGAGGGTGGAACAGGAGAGGTCAATAATGAACATGAACTGAGACAGATTGAGACAACAACCAGGAAACAAGCAAGACCAGAGACTGCAGTCAAATGTAACAACATCTTCAAACCCTTAACTGGACAAGACAAACTTATCAGAACTGTGCTGACAAAGGGAGTCGCTGGCATTGGAAAAACAGTCTCTGTGCAGAAGTTCATTCTAGACTGGGCTGAAGGAAAAGCAAATCAGGATGTCCAATTTGTATTTTCATTCCCTTTTCGGGAGCTGAATTTGATGAAAGAGGACAAACACACTTTCATTGAACTTCTCAATCTCTTCTCAATGGAAACCAAACAATCAGGAATCTCCATCTACAACAAGTACAAAGTTCTGTTCATCTTTGATGGTCTGGATGAGTGCCGACTGCCCCTAGACTTCCAGAAGAACAAGATCTGTTGTGACGTCACAGAGTCAACCTCAGTGGATGTTCTGCTGACAAATCTCATCAGGGGAAATCTGCTTCCCTCTGCTCTCCTCTGGATAACTACCCGACCTGCAGCAGCCAATAAGATCCCTTCATGGTGTGTTGACCAGGTGACAGAGGTCCGAGGGTTCAATGACCCACATAAGGAGGAGTACTTTAGGAAGAGATTCAGTGATGAGGACCTGGCCAGCAGAATCATCTCCCACATAAAGACATCAAGGAGCCTCCACATCATGTGCCACATTCCAGTCTTCTGTTGGATTTCTGCAACAGTCCTTGAAAACATGCTGAAACATAAGAGAGAAGAGATGCCCAAGACTTTGACTGAGATGTACACACACCTTGTGGTGTTTCATACCAAACAGAAGAATGAAAAGTATCTTGGGAAAGAAGAGACAGGTCCAAACTGGAATAAAGAGAGCATTCTGTCACTGGGAAAACTGGCTTTTCAACAGCTTGTGAAGGGGAATCTGATTTTCTATGAAGAAGACCTGAAAGAGTCTGGCATTGATGTCAGTGAAGCCTCAGTGTACTCAGGATTGTGCACACAGCTCTTTAAAGAGGAATGTGGGCTGTACCAGGACAAGGTGTACTGCTTCGTGCATCTGAGCATTCAGGAGTTTCTGGCTGCTGTATATGTGTTCCTCTCATTCATCAACAACAATGAGAATCTAATGGACAAACTGCAAACAAAATACGAGCCTGAAGTTACTTTCTACAAGAGTGCTGTGGATAAAGCCTTACAAAGTGAGACAGGAAACCTGGATCTGTTCCTCCGCTTCCTTCTGGGCCTCTCACTGGAGTCCAATCAGAAGTACTTACGAGGTCTACTGACAAAGACAAGAAGCAGCTCAAAGTGCCTTGAAGGAACAGTCAAGTACATCAAGGAGAAGATCCTTGAGAATCCCTCTCCAGAGAGGAGCATCAATCTGTTCCACTGTCTGAATGAACTGAATGACCATTCTCTAGTGGAGGAGATCCAAAGGTACCTGAGATCAGGAAGTCTCTCTCGAGCCAAACTGTCACCTGCACAGTGGTCAGCTCTGGTCTTTGTGTTGCTGACTTCAGAAAAGGAGCTGGATGTGTTTGACCTGAAGAAATACTCCAGATCAGAGGAAGGTCTTCTGAGGCTGCTGCCAGTGGTCAAAGCCTCCAGAGCTGTTCTGTGAGTACATAAAATGACATATAAGAACTAATCATCAGGGGAAAATATTCAGTTTAGAGAAAAATATGTATTATAATATGTATATAATATTATATTGAAAAACATATTGAATAAATGCATTGATGTTTACATTAGTATAACATTATGACCATACAATTCTAGGAGACAGAAGGTGAGTCTATATGTTGTTTGGGAGAATAAACCAAATGCATCTGCCATTGTCCTTCTACACTACTCGTTAAATCAACAGTGTGTTTGTGAAGTCATGATGATCTCTTTGTCAGGCTGTCAGGCTGTGGAGTCACAGAGGAAGGCTGTGCTTCTCTGGTCTCAGCTCTGGAGTCAAACCCCTCACACCTGAGAGAGCTGGATCTGAGTAACAATGACCTGAAGGATTCAGGAGTGAAGCTGCTCTCTGCTGGACTGGGGAATCCCCACTGTAAACTGGAGACTCTGAGGTCAGAATTCCTGTAGTTGGTCAACGAGTGATAACTGTTCACCAGATCCACATGTGTTTACCAGGCACACATAGTCCACACCATATGTGTTTGGACAGTGAAGCTTACAGTTTTACATTTGGTGCTATGCTCCAGCATTTTGGATTTGAGATAGAATGTTTCATATTAGGCGACAGTACAGAATGTCACCTTTTATTTGAGAGTATTCATATCTGTTTTACCGTTTAGAAATGAAAGCATTTTATGTATGTACAGTGGCTTGCAAAAGTTTTCACCCCCCTTGGCATTTTTGTTGCCTTACAGCCTGGAATTAAAATTGATTTTGGGGGGGGTTTGTATCATTTGATTTACACAACATTCCTACCACTTTGAAGATGCAAAATATTTTTTGGGGGTGAAACAAACAAGAAATAAGAAAAAAAGAGGTCTTGAACGTGCATAACTATTCACCCCCCAAAGTCAATACTTTGTTGAGCCACCTTTTGCAGCAATTACAGCTGCAAGTCTCTTGGGGTATGTCTCTATAAGCTTGGCACATCTAGCCACTGGGATTTTTGCCCATTTTTTAAGGCAAAAATGCTCCAGCTCCTTCAAGTTGGATGGGTTCCGCTGGTATACAGCAATCTGTAAGTTATTCCACAGATTCTCAAGGTCTGTGCTTTGACTTGACCATTACATTTATATTTTTCCCCTTAAACCACTCGAGTGTTGCTTTAGCAGCCTCAAATCTCTGGAAGACAGAAACAGGTTTCCCTCAATATTTTCCCTGTATTTAGCGCCATCCATCATTCCTTCAATTCTGACCAGTTTCCCAGTCCCTGCCCGGTGAATAACAAACCCACAGCATGATGCTGCCACCACCATGCTTCACTGTGGGGATGGGGTTCTCGGGGTGATTAGAGGTGTTGGGTTTGCGCCAGACATAGCGTTTTCCTTGATGGCCAAAAAGCTCAATTTTTGTCTCATCTGACCAGAGTACCTTCTTCCATATTTTTGAGGAGTCTGCCACTTTCCTTTTGGTGAACACCAAACGTGTTTGCTTATTTTTTTCTTCAAGCAATGTCTTTTTTCTGGCCACTCTTCCGTAAAGACCAGCTCTGTGTAGTGTACGGCTTTGGTCTCTTTGTTGCCTTTCTGATTAATGCCCTCCTTGCCTGGTATGTGAGTTTTGGTGGGCGGGCCTCGTTTGGCAGGTTTGTTGTGGTGCCATATTCTTTCACTTTTTTAATATTGGATTTAATGGTGCTCCGTGGGATGTTCAAAGTTTCAGATATTTTTGTATAACCCAACCCTGATCTGTACTTCTCCACAACTTTGTCCATGACCTGTTTCGAGAGCTCCTTGGTTTTCATAGTGACACTTGAATGATGGTGCCCCTTGCTTGGTGGTGCCCCTTGCTTGGTGGTGTTGCAGACTCTGGGGCCTTTCAGAACAGGTGTATATATACTGAGATCATGTGACACTTAGATTGCACACAGGTGGACTTTAACTAATTATGTGACTTCTGAAGGTAATTGGTTGCACCAGATCTCATTTAGGGGCTTCATAGCAAAGGGGGTGAATACATATGCACACACCACTTTTCAGTTTGAGATATTTATTTTTCATTTCACTTCACCAATTTGGACTTTTTTCTGTATGTCCAATACATGAAATCCAAATTAAAATCAATTTAAATTACAGGTTGTAATGAAACAAAATAGGAAAAATGCCAAGGGGGATGAATACTTTTGCAAGTCACTGTAGTTCTCCCATTTGAAGAAGTCTTCATTATTTGGACAAATTCACTTATATTGTATTAAAGTTATAAGTTTAGTATTTGGTCCCATATTCCATGCCTGCAGTGAATACATCAAGCTTGTGATTCTACTAACGTGTTGAATTCATTTGCAGTTTGTCTTGGTTGTGCTTTGGATGATGTTTTTCCTAAAAGAAACTGAATGGTGAATAATGTCCTGTCATTTTGGAGTCACTTCACTTGTATTGTCAGTAAGAACAGAATATGTTTCTGAACACGTCTACATTCATGTGGATTCTACCATGATTATGAATAATAATAAATGAATCATCAATGATGATGAATGAGAAAGTTACAGAGGCACAAAGATCAGACCCCCTCTGTTATTGGTAATGGTGAGAGGTTAGCATGTTTTGTTGTAGTCTCTGTTATTGGTAATGGTGAGAGGTTAGCATGTTTTGTTGTATCCTTGTTATTGGTAATGGTGAGAGGTTAGCATGTTTTGTTTTAGCCTCTGTTATTGGTAATGGTGATAGGTTAGCATGTTTTGTTGTAGCCTCTGTTATTGGTAATGGTGAGAGGTTAGCATGTTTTGTTGTAGCCTCTGTTATTGGTAATGGTGAGAGGTTAGCATGTTTTGTTGTAGCCTCTGTTATTGGTAATGGTGAGAGGTTAGCATGTTTTGTTGTAGCCTCTGTTATTGGTAATGGTGAGAGGTTAGTATGTTTTGTTGTAGCCTCTGTTATTGGTAATGGTGAGAGGTTAGCATGTTTTGTTGTATCCTCTGTTATTGGTAATGGTGAGAGGTTAGCATGTTTTGTTGTAGCCTCTGTTATTGGTAATGGTGAGAGGTTAGCATGTTTTGTTGTAGCCTCTGTTATTGGTAATGGTGAGAGGTTAGCATGTTTTGTTGTAGCCTCTGTTATTGGTAATGGTGAGAGGTTAGCATGTTTTGTTGTATCCTCTGTTATTGGTAATGCTGAGAGGTTAGCATGTTTTGTTGTAGCCTCTGTTATTGGTAATGGTGAGAGGTTAGCATGTTTTGTTGTATCCTCTGTTATTGGTAATGGTGAGAGGTTAGCATGTTTTGTTTTAGCCTCTGTTATTGGTAATGGTGAGAGGTTAGCATGTATTGTTGTATCCTCTGTTATTGGTAATGGTGAGAGGTTAGCATGTTTTGTTTTAGCCTCTGTTATTGGTAATGGTGAGAGGTTAGCATGTTTCGTTGTAGCCTCTGTTATTGGTAGTGGTGAGAGGTTAGCATGTTTTGTTGTAGCCTCTGTTATTGGTAATGGTGAGAGGTTAGCATGTTTCGTTGTAGCCTCTGTTATTGGTAATGGTGAGAGGTTAGCATGTTTCATTGTAGCCTCTGTTATTGGTAATGGTGAGAGGTTAGCATGTTTTGTTGTAGCCTCTGTTATTGGTAATGGTGAGAGGTTAGCATGTTTTGTTGTAGCCTCTGTTATTGGTAATGGTGAGAGGTTAGCATGTTTTGTTGTAGCCTCTGTTATTGGTAATGGTGAGAGGTTAGCATGTTTTGTTGTAGCCTCTGTTATTGGTAATGGTGAGAGGTTAGTATGTTTTGTTGTATTCTCTGTTATTGGTAATGGTGAGAGGTTAGCATGTTTTGTTGTAGTCTCTGTTATTGGTAATGGTGAGAGGTTAGCATGTTTTGTTGTAGCCTCTGTTATTGGTAATGGTGAGAGGTTAGCATGTTTTGTTGTAGCCTCTGTTATTGGTAATGGTGAGAGGTTAGTATGTTTTGTTGTAGCCTCTGTTATTGGTAATGGTGAGAGGTTAGCATGTTTTGTTGTATCCTCTGTTATTGGTAATGGTGAGAGGTTAGTATGTTTTGTTGTAGCCTCTGTTATTGGTAATGGTGAGAGGATAGCATGTTTTGTTGTAGCCTCTGTTATTGGTAATGGTGAGAGGATAGCATGTTTTGTTGTAGCCTCTGTTATTGGTAATGGTGAGAGGTTAGTATGTTTTGTTGTAGCCTCTGTTATTGGTAATGGTGAGAGTTTAGCATGTTTTGTTGTAGTCTCTGTTATTGGTAATGGTGAGAGGTTAGCATGTTTTGTTGTAGCCTCTGTTATTGGTAATGGTGAGAGGTTAGCATGTTTTGTTGTAGCCTCTGTTATTGGTAATGGTGAGAGGTTAGCATGTTTTGTTGTAGCCTCTGTTATTGGTAATGGAGAGAGGTTAGCATGTTTTGTTGCAGCCTCTGTTATTGGTAATGGTGAGAGGTTAGTATGTTTTGTTGTAGCCTCTGTTTTTGGTAATGGTGAGAGGTTAGCATGTTTTGTTGTGGCCTCTAATTTTCTCACCCATTATTATGCATGATTGATTCATGATTTGTATTAATTTTGGCATCATCAGGATTAATTTAGTCGTGTTTAAAAACATGTTATCTAATCACTTGGACAGAATATTACTCCAGTCATCATCCACCATTCATTTACTATTGGGCAAAACAACCCAAAACACAACCAAAACCAACAGCAAATGCAACTAATGAGTTTGGGACCAAATACTAAACTTTTGACTACTTTAATACACTGTAATTGAATTGGTCAGAATACCTATGACTTCTTCAAATGAGGGGACTAGATACATAAAGTGCTTTTATTTCTAAACGGTGAAACAGAAATGTATGAAAATACCCTCAAATAAAAGGTGACATTATATACTGTCACCTCATATGAAACATTTGATCTGAAGTCCAAAATGTTGGAGTATAGAGACACATTTAAAATGGTAGCTAATGTATCTGAATATGTTTAAAAATATATACTGCCACTATTTTCACCACCAAAGAATAGCAGTGTGATTTTAATATGATTTGACTCTTTGCAGGCTGTCAGGCTGTCTAGTCACAGAGGAAGGCTGTGCTTCTCTGGTCTCAGCTCTGAGGTCAAACCCCTCACACCTGAGAGAGCTGGACCTGAGTAACAATGACCTGAAGGATTCAGGAGTGAAGCTGCTCTCTGCTGGACTGGGGAATCCCCACTGTAAACTGGAGACTCTGAGGTCAGTATTCCTGTAGTTGGTCAACAAGTGATAACTGTTCACCAGATCCACATGTGTTTACCAGACACACATAGTCCACACCATATGTGTTTGGACACTGAAGCTTACAGTTTTAAATGTGGTGCTATGCTCCAGTATTCTGGATTTTTTGTATTAGCTGACAGTACAGAATGTCACCTTTTATTTAAAGGTATTTATACATATATATTTTACCTTTTAGAAATGAAAGAACATTATGTATCTAGTTCTCCCATTTGAAGAAGTCGTAATTATTTGGACAAATTCACCTATATTGTATTAAAGTATTCATATGTGTTCTTACTGACAATACAAGTGAAGTGACTCCAAAATGACAGGACATTATTCACCATTCAGTTTCTATTAGGAAAAACATCATCCAAAACACAACCAAGACAAACTGCAAATGAATTCAACAAGTTTGGGAACAAATACCAAATGTTTGACTACTTTAATACAATTGGTCAGAATACTTTTGACTTCTTCAAATGGGGGGACTGGATACACAAAGTGCTTTCATTTACAATATTAGCTTCACTGTCAAAATAGATATTGTTTGGACTGTGTGTTAAGTTCATGTTTTAAGTATCCCTATATTTCTGTTACTACGGTGATATCACTCTGTTATTAGTACGCCTGGGAGTCTCACTGTTGATGGACCTGGCCTGAGTGCCATGGTAACCATGTATTGTGGAAATACGGTTTAGTAAACGTTGTTCAACTGGAACATAGTCGTTGTGTCATTTTGAGTGAACACTGTATACTCAATACAATCTAAATCTGGTACCTCACTGTCTGTCTTTTGACTGATACTGCTTTTTAAACTGGTCTGGTCTGTCTACTCAAATATTTGTACAATAAACAAGCAATACTTAATTACTTAATAATTTGTCATTTCTAATAATGAGACATTCATTTATTAATAGATATGTCAGGTTTCCGATATATATATATATTTAGTATTGTTTCATTACCTTTATTTAACTAGGCAAGTCAGTTAAGAACAAATTCTTATTTTCAATGACGGCCTAGCAACAGGGGGTTAACTGCCTTTTTCAGGGGCAGAATGATACAGATTTGTACCTTGTCCGCTCGGGGATTTGAATTTGCAACCTCTCGGTTACAAGTCCAACGCTCTAACCACTAGGCTACCCTAAATATGTTGAAATAATATACCTCAACTCTATTCTCACCACCAAAGAATAACAGTGTGATTTTAATATGATTTGACTCTTTGCAGGCTGTCAGGCTGTCTAGTCACAGAGGAAGGCTGTGCTTCTCTGGTCTCAGCTCTGAGGTCAAACCCCTCACACCTGAGAGAGCTGGACCTGAGTAACAATGACCTGAAGGATTCAGGAGTGAAGCTGCTCTCTGCTGGACTGGAGAATCCCCACTGTAAACTGGAGACTCTGAGGTCAGTATTCCTGTAGTTGGTCAACAAGTGATAACTGTTCACCAGATCCACATGTGTTTACCAGGCACACATAGTCCACACCATATGTGTTTGGACAGTGAAGCTTACAGTTTTACATTTGGGGCTATGCTCCAGCATTTTGGATTTGAGATAGAATGTTTCATATTAGGTGACAGTACAGAATGTCACCTTTTATTTGAGGTTAATGGTGAGAGGTTAGTATGTTTTGTTGTAGCCTCTGTTATTGGTAATGGTGAGAGGTTAGCATGTTTTGTTGTAGCCTCTGTTATTGGTAATGGTGAGAGGTTAGTATGTTTTGTTGTAGCCTCTGTTATTGGTAATGGTGAGAGGTTAGCATGTTTTGTTGTATCCTCTGTTATTGGTAATGGTGAGAGGTTAGCATGTTTTGTTGTAGCCTCTGTTATTGGTAATGGTGAGAGGTTAGCATGTTTTGTTGTAGTCTCTGTTATTGGTAATGGTGAGAGGTTAGCATGTTTTGTTGTAGCCTCTGTTATTGGTAATGGTGAGAGGTTAGCATGTTTTGTTGTAGCCTCTGTTATTGGTAATGGTGAGAGGTTAGCATGTTTTGTTGTAGACTCTGTTATTGGTAATGGTGAGAGGTTAGCATGTTTTGTTGTAGTCTCTGTTATTGGTAATGCTGAGAGGTTAGCATGTTTTGTTGTAGCCTCTGTAACTCTCTCACTCATTATTATTCATGATTCAGTCATGATATTTCTCCATCATGGCAGTCACAGGCTTGATGTAGTCATTGGGTTCAAAGAATATGGGACCAAATACTAAACTTTTGACTACTTTAATACACTATAAGTGAATTGGTCAGAATACTTATGACTTCTTCAAATTGGGGGACTAGATAGATAAAGTGCTTTTATTTTTCTAAATGGTGAAACAGATATGTATGAAAATACCCTCAAATAAAAGGTGGCATTATATACTGTCACCTCATATGAAACATTTGATCTCAAATCCAAAATGTTGGAGTATGGAGACACATTTAAAATGTTAGATTCACTGTCAAAATAGATATGGTGTGGACTGTATACTCAATACAATCTAAATCTGATTCCTCACTGTCTGTCTTTTGACTGATACTGATTTTTAAACTGGTCTGGTCAGTCTACTCAAATATTTGTACTATACATGTTTCTCTCTACAAGTAAAATTATGATAATTAGTCATTTCTAATAATGATACATTAATTTATGAATAGATATGTCAGGTTTCAGGACACTGATGTATCTGAAAATTTTGAATAAATATACTGCCACTATTTTCACCACCAAAGAATAGCAGTGTGATTTTAATGTGATTTGACTCTTTGCAGGCTGTCAGGCTGTCTAGTCACAGAGGAAGGCTGTGCTTCTCTGGTCTCAGCTCTGAGGTCAAACCCCTCACACCTGAGAGAGCTGGACCTGAGCTACAATCACCCAGGAGACTCAGGAGTCAGACTGCTCTCTGCTGGACTGGAGGATCCACACTGCAGACTGGAGAAACTCAAGTATGTAGAGGGTTTATGTCAATGTTCATATCAGACATGTTGGACTTATCAGGCTAGTTAAGACAAACATTCTGACCACCACTTGGACAAAGTTATATGCTGACTGTGTGTCCAGTGTGTGTGTCCAGTGTGTGTGTCTGTCCTCTGTGTGTGTGTGTTTGTCCTCTGAGTGTGTGTTTGTCCATCCAGTGTGTCCATCCAGTGTGTCCATCCAGTGTGTTTGTCCTCTGTGTGTGTGTGTTTGTCCTCTGTGTGTGTGTGTGTCCTAAGTGTGTGGGCAACGTTATATGATGACTGTGTGTCCAGTGTGTGTGTGTCCTCTCAAACACAGACTGGAAAAACTGGACACACACAATATACACACACACACACACTGGACACGCTAGACACACACAGGACACACACACACACAGGACACACACACACACAGGACACACACACACACAGGACACGCTAGACACACTGGACACACTAGACACACTAGACACACTGGACACACTAGACACACTAGACACGCTAGACACACTGGACACGCTGGACACGCTGGACACGCTGGACACACTGGACACACTGGACACACAGGACACGCTGGACACACTGGACACACTGGACACACTAGACACACTGGACACACTGGACACACTAGACACACTAGACACACTGGACACACTGGACACACTGGACACACTGGACACGCAGGACACGCTGGACACACTGGACACGCTGGACACACTGGACACACTGGAGACGCTAGACACACTGGACACACTGGACACACACACACACACAGGACACACAAACTTTCTTACCAATGTACAGTGTGTGTGTGTGTTTGTTGTGTGTGTGTGTGTGTGTGTGTGTGTGTGTTTGTGTGAGTTCAGGTGTATCCCTCAATGACTGTCTGTTCTTCTGCTTACCGCTACAGTGTGGAACATGGTGGAGAGTACACAATGAAACCTGGGCTTAGAAAATGTGAGTGTTGACTGCTGTGAAGAATATGACTAAGAATAAGTCTTAATTCAAGTTAAGTCAAAGTCAAAGACCTCCATCATTACTTACTTGGTCATATTAAATATCAGCTGTAGTTCTACAGAAGCACAAATCAGGGACACCAACGTTTACAAAGAGTTGCTTTGACAGTGTGTGTGTGTCTGTGTGTGTGTGTGTGTGTGTGTAATTAATGGGAATAAGTGTGTTTTATATTACCATACAGTATAACATATGATCATTCAACAAGTCTCCAGTTACCTTAACTTCTCCTTTTGATACCTAGAAACATCTACATTAAATGAATTAGTGAAAAGTGAGTTAACATTCTAATGTGAATGATGATGATTTCTAATATTGTGTCTGGTTTCATCCATCAGATGTCTGTGATCTCACACTGGACCTAAACACAGTAAACAGACACCTCTCTCTGTCTGAGGAGAACAGAAAGGTGACATGTAGGAGAGAGAAGCAGCCGTATCCTGATCACCCAGAGAGATTTGAGGACTGGGGACAGGTGCTGTGTAGAGAGGGACTGACTGGGCGCTGTTACTGGGAGGTAGAGTGGAGTGGGAGAGAGGCTGATATAGGAGTGACATATAAAGGAATCAGCAGGAGAGGAAAGGTTAATGACTGTTGTCTTGGATACAATGACAAGTCCTGGAGTCTGTTCTGCTCTGACAACAGTTACTCTGCCTGTCACAATAATAATCCCACTACCATAGACGTCCCCTCCTCCAGCTCCCACAGAGTAGGAGTGTATCTGGACTGGCCAGCCGGCACTCTGTCCTTCTATAGAGCCTCCTCTGACACACTGACCCACCTGATCACATTCACCTCCACATTCACTGAGCCCCTCTATCCAGGGTTTGGGGTTTGGATTGGCTCTTCAGTGTCCCTGAAATAATAACCTGACACACACACACACACACTGGACACACACACATACACACACACACACTGGACACACACACACACACACACTGGACACACACATAAACACACAGGACACACACATACACACACACTGGACACACACACATACACACATACTGGACACACACACTGGACACACACACATACACACACACTGGACACACACACATACACACATACTGGACACACACACTGGACACACACACCCAGAACAACATCAGTCTTTCCACCAGACTCCCATGAAGTTATAGTGTGACGTTATGAGTTGACGTTAAAGTAACATTCTCAGAACATACTGCACTTGTTTTATACTGTTTTAGATGGATCCTCTGTTTAAACATTTAAACTCTTACAATAACACCGTTAAAATACCAATGTGATCATTTGTTGTGTGTCTTTTATGTTGAATAACAAATTGTACAATTATATCTGGACATACGCTCCATAGTTGTACAAGGATACAAGGATATATTGTACTTTTCATAATAAAACATACTGAAACAAGAAAAAACATGTTCATTGTGAAATGTCGTTATTGATTTTACATTTCCTCTGTCAGGTTGACGTTTGTCATGAATCTTGACATTGGTTGCACTAATTTGTCTGGAGCGATTTCCAGCTGCAAAATGTGACCAATTAACTCATTATTACACCCCTCTCTCTCTGCTCTCTCTGTCCTCTCTACTCTCTCCCTCTCTGCTCTCTGCTTCTCTCTCTCTGTTCTCTGCTCTCTGCTGTCTCTCTCTCTGTTCTCTGCTCTCTGCTGTCTCTCTCTCAACTCTCTGCTCTCTCTCTCTGCTTCTCTGTCTCTCTGCTTCTCTGTCTACTCTCTGCTCTCTCTGTCCTCTCTGCTCTCTCTTTTCTCTCTCTCTCTTGCTCTAGCTCTTCTTTGTCTCTCTCTGTTCTCTCTGCTCTCTGCTTCTCTCTCTCCCCCTCTCTCTCTCTGCTCTCTGTCTCTGCTCTCTGTCTGCTCTCTGCTCTCTCTTTTCTCTCTCTCTTTTCTCTCTCTTTGCTCTAGATCTTTGCACCTTCTCTCTGCTCTCTCTCTGTTCTCTGCTCTCTCCCCCCTCTCTGCTCTCTCTCTTCTTTGCGCTTTCTCTCTGCTCTCTCTCTCTGCTCTCTCTCTCTCTGCTCACACTCTGCTCTCTGCTCTGCTCTCTCTCTCTTTGCTCTCTGCTCTCTCTCTCCCCTCTCCGCTCTCTCTCTCTGCGCTCTCTCTCTCCTATCTGCTCTCTGCTTTTTTGTCTCTCTGTTCTCTCTGCTCTCTGCTTCTCTCCCTGTTCTCTGCTCTCTCTCTGCTCTCTGCTCTCTCTCTCCCCTCTCCGCTCTCTCTCTCTCTGCTCTCTCTCTCCTATCTGCTCTCTGCTTTTTTGTCTCTCTGTTCTCTCTGCTCTCTGCTTCTCTCCCTGTTCTCTGCTCTCTCTCTCTGCGCTCTCTCTGCTCTGTCTGCTCTCTGCTCTCTCTCTCTACTCTCTCTCTCTCCCTCTCTGCTCTCTCTCTCTGTTCTCTGCTCTCTCTCTCTACTCTCTCTCTGATCTCTCTCTCTCTCTCTGCTCTCTGCTCTCTGTCTCTTTCTCTGCTCTCTGCTGTCTCTCTCTCTGCTTCTCTGTCTGTTCTCTGTCTGTTCTCTCTCTGCTCTCTCTGCTCTCTCTGTCCTCTCTGCTCTCTTTGTCCTCTCTGCTCTCTCTCTCTGCTCTCTCTCTTTTTTTGCGCTTTCTCTCTGCTCTCTCTCTGCTCTCTGCTCTCTCTCATATCTATGCTCTCTGCTCTCTCTCTCTGCTTTCTTTCTCTCTCTGCTCTCTCTTCTCTCTGCTCTCTGCTTTCTTTCTCTCTCTACTCTCTGCTCTCTGCTCTCTTTCTCTCTCACTCCGCTCTATGCTCTCTGCTCGCTTTCTCTCTGATCTCTCTCTGCTTTCTCTCTCTTCTTTGCTCTTTCTCTCTGCTCTCTCTCTGCTCTCTCTCCTATCTATGCTCTCTGCTCTCTCTGCTCTTCTCTCTCTGCTCTCTGCTTTCTTTCTCTCTCTCTACTCTCTGCTCTCTTTCTCTCTCACTCCGCTCTATGCTCTCTGCTCTCTCCCTGCTCTCTCTCTCTCTCTCTGCTCTCTCTCTGGTCTCTGCTCGCTTTCTCTGGTCTCTCTCCTCTCTCTGGTCTCTCTCTCCCCACAATCTCTCTCTCTGCACACTGCTCTCTCTACTCTCTCTGCTCTCTCTGCTCTCTCTCTCTGCTCTCTCTCTGCTTTCTGCTCTGTCTCGCCTCGGCTCTCTGCTTCTCTCTCTCTGCTCTCTAATCTCTGCTCTCTCTCTGTTCTCTCTCTCTCTGCTCTCTCTCTGGTCTTTCTCTCTTTCCCCCCAATATCTCTCTGCTCTCTCTCTCCCTGCTCTCTACTCTCTCTACTCTCTCTGCTCTCTCTGCTCTCTCTGCTCTCTCTCTCTGCTTTCTGCTCTGTCTCGCTCTGCTCTCTGCTTCTCTCTCTCTGCTCTCTAATCTCTGCTCTCTCTCTGTTCTCTCTCTCTGCTCTCTCTCTAATCTCTGCTCTCTCTCTGTTCTCTCTCTCTGCTCTCTCTCTGGTCTCTGCTCTCTGTCTCTGTTCTCTCTGCTCTCTGCTTTCTCTCTTTCGCCCAATATATCTCTCTCTGCTTCTCTCTCTGCTTCTCTCTCTCTCTCTCTCTCTGCTCTCTCTCTCTCTGTCTTGCTCTCTCTGCTCTCTCTCTGCTCTCTCTGCTCTCTCTCTCTGCTCTCTCTCTGCTCTCTCTCTGCTCTTTCTCTCTCTCTGCTCTCTCTCTCTCTCTCTGCTCTCTCTCTCTCTCTCTGCTCTCTCTCTGCTCTCTCTGCTCTCTCTCTCTGCTCTCTGCTCTCTCTGCCTCTCTTTCTTTCTCTGCTCTCTCTCTCTCTCTCTCTCTGCTCTCTCTCTGTTTCTCTCTCTCTGCTCTCTTCTTTGTTGATCAGATGGTTGAGCATGGTGTACTTCTTAAAGAAGAGCATCTTGTTGATCAGATGGTTGAGCATGGTGTACTTCTTATAGAAGAGCATCTTGTTGATCAGATGGTTGAGCATGGTGTACTTCTTAAAGAAGAGCATCTTGTTGATCAGATGGTTGAGCATGGCGTACTTCTTAAAGAAGAGCATCTTGTTGATCAGATGGTTGAGCATGGCGTACTTCTTAAAGAAGAGCATCTTGTTGATCAGATGGTTGAGCATGGCGTACTTCTTAAAGAAGAGCATCTTGTTGATCAGATGGTTGAGCATGGCGTACTTCTTAAAGAAGAGCGTCTTGTTGATCAGATGGTTGAGCATGGCGTACTTCTTAAAGAAGAGCGTCTTGTTGATCAGATGGTTGAGCATGGCGTGCATTTCTTAAAGAAGAGCGTCTTGTTGATCAGATGGTTGAGCATGGCGTACTTCTTAAAGAAGAGCGTCTTGTTGATCAGATGGTTGAGCATGGCGTACTTCTTAAAGAAGAGCGTCTTGTTGATCAGATGGTTGAGCATGGCGTACTTCTTAAAGAAGAGCATCTTGTTGATCAGATGGTTGAGCATGGTGTACTTCTTAAAGAAGAGCATCTTGTTGATCAGATGGTTGAGCATGGTGTACTTCTTAAAGAAGAGCATCTTGTTGATCAGATGGTTGAGCATGGTGTACTTCTTAAAGAAGAGCATCTTGTTGATCAGATGGTTGAGCATGGCGTACTTCTTAAAGAAGAGCATCTTGTTGATCGTATAGGTTGAGCATGGTGTACTTCTTAAAGAAGAGCATCTTGTTGACCAGATGGTTGAGCATGGTGTACTTCTTAAAGAAGAGCATCTTGTTGATCAGATGGTTGAGCATGGTGTACTTCTTAAAGAAGAGCGTCTTGTTGATCAGATGGTTGAGCATGGTGTACTTCTTAAAGAAGAGCATCTTGTTGATCAGATGGTTGAGCATGGTGTACTTCTTAAAGAAGAGCATCTTGTTGATCAGATGGTTGAGCATGGCGTACTTCTTAAAGAAGAGCATCTTGTTGATCAGATGGTTGAGCATGGTGTACTTCTTAAAGAAGAGCATCTTGTTGATCAGATGGTTGAGCATGGTGTACTTCTTAAAGAAGAGCATCTTGTTGATCAGATGGTTGAGCATGGCGTACTTCTTAAAGAAGAGCATCTTGTTGATCAGATGGTTGAGCATGGTGTACTTCTTAAAGAAGAGCATCTTGTTGATCAGATGGTTGAGCATGGCGTACTTCTTAAAGAAGAGCATCTTGTTGATCAGATGGTTGAGCATGGTGTACTTCTTAAAGAAGAGCATCTTGTTGATCAGATGGTTGAGCATGGCGTACTTCTTAAAGAAGAGCATCTTGTTGATCAGATGGTTGAGCATGGCGTACTTCTTAAAGATGAGCGTCTTGTTGATCAGATGGTTGAGCATGGTGTACTTCTTAAAGGAAAGTTTATTCAAGTCACGCCGCTTTTTTCTCCGTCAACAAGGGTAACGATTTCAAATGTACCGCCGTTTATTCCCAATGAGCTATTGGAGCGCGAGTTATTGAGGTTTGGGAAGTTTGCAGTTCTATTAAGATTGTCCCGTTGGGTTGCAAACACCCGGCGTTGAAACAGGTTATGTCGTTTGGGCGACAGGTGTTTATGTTTTTGGATTCTCCGGAGCAGACTTTGGAGTTATCGTTTAAAGTCAAGTATGACAACAGACTGTATATGGCTTATGCTAGTACGGGTAGTCAACGGTGTTTTGAGTGTGACCGAAGTAAAGACAGTTTCAGGTTGGATATTCGACGGATATTCTCCTGTAGTTTTCCTTACCTCCACCAACAGCAGTTAGGGACCGTCAACATAGTGACAAATGATAATGTTCAAATTAAATAGCTATTTAACCATTAGACACACATTGCACAAAATGTTTTTTTGTCAATTTACATCTCTCACTATTTTAAATTATTTATTTACATTTTTTAATTTCAATAGCTCATTGGTCATATGACCTACTGGACTCAAACAAGGTTCAAAATGTCCATTGGCAGAATGGAATTCTGGTTAGTTCTAGGCCAATGAATACACAGGCCTTGGTCTGGCGTTATTTTGGGGTTCCGTTCAACACTGCCCATCATAGAATATCACAGAGTGGTATTATTAATGAATGAATACACAGGCCTTGGTCTGGCGTTATCTTGGGGTTCCGTTCAACACTGCCCATCGTAGAATATCACAGAGTGGTATTATTAATGAATGAATACACAGGCCTTGGTCTGGCGTTATCTTGGGGTTCCGTTCAACACTGCCCATCATAGAATATCACAGAGTGGTATTATTAATGAATGAATACACAGGCCTTGGTCTGGCGTTATCTTGGGGTTCCGTTCAACACTGCCCGTCATAGAATATCACAGAGTGGTATTATTAATGAATGAATACACAGGCCTTGGTCTGGCATTATCTTGGGGTTCCGTCAAACACTGCCCATCATAGAATATCACAGAGTGGTATTATTAATGAATGAATACACAGGCCTTGGTCTGGCGTTATCTTGGGGTTCCGTTCAACACTGCCCATCATAGAATATCACAGAGTGGTATTATTAATGAATG
Organism: Brachymystax lenok tsinlingensis; assembly: GCA_030435695.1. Taxonomy (NCBI): domain Eukaryota; kingdom Metazoa; phylum Chordata; class Actinopteri; order Salmoniformes; family Salmonidae; genus Brachymystax; species Brachymystax lenok. The sequence continues at coordinate 61,620,001 of CM059791.1, forward strand.
AATACACAGGCCTTGGTCTGGCGTTATCTTGGGGTTCCGTTCAACACTGCCCATCATAGAATATCACAGAGTGGTATTATTAATGAATGAATACACAGGCCTTGGTCTGGCGTTATCTTGGGGTTCCGTTCAACACTGCCCATCATAGAATATCACAGAGTGGTATTATTAATGAATGAATACACAGGCCTTGGTCTGGCGTTATCTTGGGGTTCCGTTCAACACTGCCCATCATAGAATATCACAGAGTGGTATTATTAATGAATGAATACACAGGCCTTGGTCTGGCGTTATCTTGGGGTTCCGTTCAACACTGCCCGTCATAGAATATCACAGAGTGGTATTATTAATGAATGAATACACAGGCCTTGGTCTGGCGTTATCTTGGGGTTCCGTTCAACACTGCCCGTCATAGAATATCACAGAGTGGTATTATTAATGAATGAATACACAGGCCTTGGTCTGGCGTTATCTTGGGGTTCCGTTCAACACTGCCCGTCATAGAATATCACAGAGTGGTATTATTAATGAATGAATACACAGGCCTTGGTCTGGCGTTATCTTGGGGTTCCGTTCAACACTGCCCGTCATAGAATATCACAGAGTGATATTATTAATGAATGAATACACAGGCCTTGGTCTGGCGTTATCTTGGGGTTCCGTTCAACACTGCCCATCATAGAATATCACAGAGTGGTATTATTAATGAATGAATACACAGGCCTTGGTCTGGCGTTATCTTGGGGTTCCGTTCAACACTGCCCATCATAGAATATCACAGAGTGGTATTATTAATGAATGAATACACAGGCCTTGGTCTGGCGTTATCTTGGGGTTCCGTTCAACACTGCCCATCATAGAATATCACAGAGTGGTATTATTAATGAATGAATACACAGGCCTTGGTCTGGCGTTATCTTGGGGTTCCGTTCAACACTGCCCATCATAGAATATCACAGAGTGGTATTATTAATGAATGAATACACAGGCCTTGGTCTGGCGTTATCTTGGGGTTCCGTTCAACACTGCCCGTCATAGAATATCACAGAGTGGTATTATTAATGAATGAATACACAGGCCTTGGTCTGGCGTTATCTTGGGGTTCCGTTCAACACTGCCCGTCATAGAATATCACAGAGTGGTATTATTAATGAATGAATACACAGGCCTTGGTCTGGCGTTATCTTGGGGTTCCGTTCAACACTGCCCGTCATAGAATATCACAGAGTGATATTATTAATGAATGAATACACAGGCCTTGGTCTGGCGTTATCTTGGGGTTCCGTTCAACACTGCCCATCATAGAATATCACAGAGTGGTATTATTAATGAATGAATGAATACACAGGCCTTGGTCTGGCGTTATCTTGGGGTTCCTTTCAACACTGCCCGTCATAGAATATCACAGAGTGGTATTATTAATGAATGAATACACAGGCCTTGGTCTGGCGTTATCTTGGGGTTCCGTTCAACACTGCCCGTCATAGAATATCACAGAGTGGTATTATTAATGAATGAATACACAGGCCTTGGTCTGGCGTTATCTTGGGGTTCCGTTCAACACTGCCCGTCATAGAATATCACAGAGTGATATTATTAATGAATGAATACACAGGCCTTGGTCTGGCGTTATCTTGGGGTTCCGTTCAACACTGCCCATCATAGAATATCACAGAGTGGTATTATTAATGAATGAATGAATACACAGGCCTTGGTCTGGCGTTATCTTGGGGTTCCGTTCAACACTGCCCATCATAGAATATCACAGAGTGGTATTATTAAGTGATAGATGTTATTCTATCATTTCTGGAATACTAGAGAACCGTTGAGAATTATTCCCGTAGGGCAGCGTCCGAGAAACTAACGTGTTTGGGTTCCGCTGGGAGTGAATGGATGAGGAGTCGTTGGAAACGGAGTGATTCCTTAATGTGAGGACCTAAGATTTCCTACCTTATTTATATATTGATTCTGTGAAGACATGGGAAAATAAAAAGAATGATACATGTTATGTGTGTATAATTGATTACTAGAGATTTGATAAAGTAAATACTGGGAAAACAATAAGGTGCAACTTAAACAACCCATCCGTAGACGGACGTAGGGTCTTTATGGATCATTTGATAGAGAAAAGGTTAAAAGCATTATATGAAAGTCTAAACGCTTATGTGATGTTTTCCGTCAGGGTAATACATTTAGAGAAAACTGCCCCTAAGGCCTGAAAATGTGTTTTTCACAGTAGGAGATGAGATGCTATATTTACTGAATAAATCCTTTCCCCATGAAGTTAGCAACTTATAACGTAGTACAACGCGTAATGTAGGGTTTTTCATCAATATATTGTAACGACCCTGGCTTTATAAACGGCGGATATCGACTTTTGGGGCAGAAAAAGCATGCTGGACTTCGGGCTAGAAGGTCGAGGGTTCGAGACCCGCTCCCTGCCTGTTTCATTCCAATATTAAAACGGCGAGGAGAGAGGAGTGGAAATCAATTCCTAGAGGTGCTGAAGCAAAGCCATAGAGAAGATAGGGAACATTCTGGGATGTTGGGACTTGGCACGATGATATACAATATGAATCATTAGCGCAATGCACCAGCGTATTGATGTTAGAGTTCAATCAGCGTTATCGCACTAACCAGACTATTTGTGGAGTCATTTCACTATGTAGTATGCTTATTGGTCTGAAGATATATACACGATTTGTTTTAACTCAGTATGACAAAATGTGTTGCTTGCGCTATCTTGATGTACTTCATAGTATATCATTGCATCGAGTTAGTATATTAACTATATGCTATTCCAGCCCAACCTCACATTCAATTCGCATATATGTACATAATGCGTTTCAGCTGATTTCGTATGCTTTTGTACATTTTTGTGTGGTTCAATTCGTGTGAAAAGACACTTTTCTTTTATTTAACCAGTAGGCGACACACAAGCCTTTGCAACAACCATAGACGCGATAGCCTGTTTCATTTATAATGTTTTTACGTTATGAATATATAGATATTTTATCTTTATTTAATGCATATTAAAACATTGTAGTTGTATGCCTATATGTACTGTTTGGGATTTTTCTGAACAGACTTTTCATTATAGAATGAATGTAAGCAATGCATGATGGATAATGGGGTTTTATTCGGTTGTAGTTCCATGTATTTCTTACAAAAAAACAAACGTGTAAAGCATTTTTATTGACCAGAATGTAACTGAAAATACAATAGCAGCCTTGCTATTGTCCATCAATAGCAAAAGGTTTTTTTGTTGGTAAAACATTTGGGGAAATGTATGCAGTCCTTGTAGTGTTAAATTGTATTGGCCAAGCTAAATGGCCAAAGCGTTAACCCGTAATAAGGCTCGGCTGGAGTTGTACTATGAGCTGAGTGGAAATACATGGCTCTGACTGGAACCACCTTTTCACTACAAACCTTCTGCTGTTAAAGTCACCGTCAATGCGGAATAGATAGAAAGCTTTTGGATTTCCACTTGGCTGCATCTACGGTTATGAGAGCGAGAAATCAAGTGCAATACCGGCGTGGACGAGCAGCAACACACCGGAAAGCTTCTAGTCTACCGGAAAGTTACAAGAAGAACAAGAACGGTTACCTCATCCGGTCAAGTGACATTTGTTGTTTGTAGATTTTTCGCCCCCACCAGATGTCTGGACCCGGGACAGATAACAGCTAGGTCGTGTTAGGTTTGAGAATATGTTTCTTTACTACACAGGAATATGTTTGAGCTAAGGCTGATAAATTGTGGAACAATACAGAGAATTGTGCAAACACCTGGTGTCCGGCTAAGGGGCTATGGTTAACCTTGGGAGATATATGTTGACCTAGGAACACATGAATAGAAAAATGTTGCAAACAAGCAGTTTCTAGGTTGAGACACAAAAAAGGAGCTGAACTTTTGGCCTCAGTATCTAGGGGTGAGCGCATAGATAATCTGCACAGCAACAACGCCTGAAAGCTGAAGCGCCTGGGGGCTGGGACCAGCCTGTGTGCCTACGATAGACTGGGCAAGTCTAAACCAGGCCCAGTCTCTACTCTGACAGGCCAGCTCAGAAGTGGGAACTACTTCTGTCAGAGTATTAAAAGAAGAAATTGTAAGGTGTTGGCCAGTTCTCTGTTAACCCTGCGTGGTATTAGATTGAACACGTATATACGAAAATTGCATTTACCATTTATTGCTTGAGTGAATAAAAAGAATTAGAACTTACTTGGTGACTCTGTGTCACCTTTTGTCCTGATACCAGATTTGATTTTCGCAACTCTAAAAAAACCATTAAGGAAGGTTACGTAACTAAGGTGAATAAAGAAAGTTGCATACACAACAGAATGTGTGGATATTGTTGTTGCATTACTTGCATATATTTGGATATCATTCTCACTTATTATTTCAGCCACCTATACATTAGGCTATATATTCCCATGTCTGCATCTATGTGAAGGAATGTGTTAGGATTGGAAGTTGTCTCTTTATGTTTCTTTTGAGATGGTATGGCCTCTGAGGACCTCCAAGCCCAACTGGATGAGGCTATTAAAAAGGCAGAACAGCTTGCTGAGGAGCTCAACCAGGAGAAGAACCCACAAGCACAACTGGATGAGGCTATTAAAAAGGCAGAACAGCTTGCTGAGGAGCTCAACCTAGAGAAGAACCCACAAGCCCAACTGGATGAGGCCATTAACGAGGCAAAAAGGCTGGCTGAGGAGCTCAACCCAGAACGGGTAATGTAACAAGTCGTACATTACCGGTAATGTAACCCCTATAGCCCCCATACGTGCACTAATATAACCCCAGCACCACAGCATTATGATTCAGCATTGCTTTTTGTTTGTCAAAGTAGACCCCACATGGCACAAATGTGAATTTAAACGTAGACTCCGTGATATGACCTGTGGTTCATATGTGCACAAGCAAGCCATGCTTGTGGGAGACTTTTATTAGTGGGCCAGCCATGATAATTGAAATGCACTTTTTAGGAAAATAAGAAGAAACAGACAAACAAGCCTCCAGGGATTAGGTTCAGATGGAGACAAAGGGATGAGAGAGGACAGATTGTTCCTCAACCCAGGAAGGAAACTACATCCACTTCTCTTGGTAAGTTTCATACCGTCTAGGTGTTTCATTTTATTGGTCCCTGATCTGACTTTTCCCTTTCAAACATACTGTTTCATGGCATATCAAACGTTTGTTGCCATGCCATAGGCCGGTCTAGTACCATCTACCCACAGCACATAATACATTACATGGTCTGATCCCACCTTTCCCTGTCTCTAACTGTTGTCTGTCTGATGAAAATACATATTTAACGAAAGGAGAGTCAGAACTCCAGCAAATCTTTAGAATTAAAAAACGTTCATCTCCAAGGGCCAGTACATCAAGAGCCAGACTAGTGCAACATTTTGGGCCAGTCACTGAGGAGGAAGAATCAGGTATTGATGAGCGATTGAATAGATTTGTCTATACAATTCCTTGTTATTCAGTGGCCTTGTAATTAATTTATTTTACTTTTATTAAAGCTGTAATCGGTAGTTGAAACAATAACAGAGCACACTCCCCTTCCCTGTTTTGGTTACAAGCTGAGTGATGGGGTTGGGGAAATGTAACTACTTTCAATGTATAGACAGCTATGGATGCAATAACTTACCATCAATGTTATTAAAATAATAGTTTTAACCATGTTTTAAGGCTATACAGTGTTTTTTACATTTACTTTGTTTGCAAACATTGACTAAAACAAGCTTCTAGTTTGGGTTCTGATGGGTTACGACAGTTGAATTAAACTCATTAGACATTTATAATCTTTATAAAGTTATAATCTTCTAGAATCAATGGGTATATATCATTAATATAAGTCCAAAAATGGCTTTATCAACTTCTGAATGCCCCTTTAAGTCTAATCCTTTGTGCATATCTTATTTTAGAGACAAGGACCAGTGGATTGGAATCCACTCCAGTTTTCAACATTGATGAAGAAATAGGTATGTTTAAATTGTTTTACTTTCAAAAACTGAATTATACTGCACTACATCTTTATTTTGACAGTGATGCATTTAAAAAAAAATGTGTCTCCAGTCTCCAGAATTTCGAATTTGAGATCAAATGTTTGATACGAGGTTACAGTACAGAATGTCACCTTTTATTTCAGGGTATTTTCAGACTTTTCTGTTTTAATGTTTTGAAATGACAGCACTTTATATGTCTAGTTGCAAGTTGTATTAGTCTTATGTACAGGATACGGAGGGTAACACCATCCAACAAAATTCTTATTTGCCAGTAGCTTCTCGACAATGCAATTCAAAATGCTGGAGTATAGAGACAAATTCAACATTTTAGCATCACTGTCCAAATACTTCTGTAGGGGAGTGCAATAACAAACTCCTGGCAGTGCTTTTCCCTGCACATTTCCTTTAATATGAAGCAATCTGCCGCTCCACATTATGGAATTAGTCTTTGCTGAATTCATTCAAATCCACTATTGGAATGTTTACACTGTGTCTTTCCTTTTGTAACCCCTGTTTGGAATTGTCAAAGCTGGAAGCATTTGCCTTTGAGGAGAGTTTAATCTGTAGTCAAAATACACTGAGTACAAAATATTCCTAATATTGCGTTACACTCCCTTTTTGCCCTCAGAACAGCCTCAATTCGTCAGGGCATGAACCTTACAAGGTGTTGAAAGCGTTCCACAGGGATGCTGGCCCACGTTGACTCAAATGCTTCCCACAGTTGTGTCAAGTTGGCTGGATGTCCTTTTGGTTGTGGACCATTCATGATATACACGGGAAACTGTTGATCGTGAAAAACCCAGCAGCGTTGCAGTTCTTGACACAAACCATTGGACCTGGCACCTACTACCATACCCCATTCAAAATCACTTAAATATTTTGTCTTGCCCAGTCACCCTCTGAATTGCACACATACACAACCCATGTCTCAATTGTCTCAAGGCTCAAACATCCTCCTTTAACCTGGTTCCTCCCCTTCATCTACACTGAAGTGGATTTAACAGGTGACATCAATAAGGGATCATAGCTTTCACCTGGTCAGTCTGCCAGGGAAAGAGAATGTTTTGTACACTCAGTGTGTTTCTGCTGGTTTAAGAACATTCAGAATGTCTATTCAACGACGGGATCAAGTTCTATTGTGTGATATTCCAATTCAGACTTTCCTCAATATGTTGGGCTGCCCTGTAGTTGAATTTACTGTAGAATCAAAGCTGACGTTTTTGGCTTGTCACACCATAGATTGTGCAGAGTGTGTTTAATTATTTTTTTGGCGGCTGAATGTATTATATCAAAGTTCAAATGTATTCTTGTTTATTGTTGTATGTAAATATTGTCCCTAGATTGTTTCTTACCATTGGACGTACCAGAGGTGATATGTGGCTGCCTGACAAGCACCATCCATGTTGGCCCTGGGAAACATAATCCTGGTAGGAATACATGTTATGTGCAATATCTACAAGAACCAAACAGTGATGTAGCAATGCAATGGAAAACAACATTCATTCAGACTACATGTTTTTCCTCCAGGTCGCTACAATGTCACAGTGCCTGTGCTGACCTGCACAACCTGTCTTAGCACCTGGACAGCAAACTGATCTGATGAAGGATGGGTACTGGGCTGCCACTGTCAACTGTGACACCATATACCAGCTAGATCTGTTCAGCTCTTTTGAGGAGCTGAAAGTGTCAGCCCCAGGAATGTCCCGTCTGGCATTTATGCAGATTTTGGAGCAGCGAACTGACTTCTTTGGCAGGGTAACAATAAATGATACTCAGCTTTACCAATGTAGGACTTCAGGTTAACAATATGTTCAAGTTATGTTACACAGAGCGTTGTAACAAAATGTATTTCCAGTACTACAACTAGGTTAACTGCAGGTCTCTTGCTACAGTATGTGTTGGCCTCCTGCACCAGTGTCCTGCCATGCCCCTTATCTGTGCCCCTCTTGTATCCAATATTTCCTGCTCTTTACAACATAAGTACTGGTCCTACTGTTGCCTTGGCTTTCACCTGCTTTGCTGTCAACACTGTGCACTGGCCCTGCTTTAACTCTAATCCAGTCAGCCATAGTGAATTATAATACCTTTTGTTTATAGTGTTGTTGTAAGTTATTTCATATATTTTCTATATGTATTTTTCCCTTACCAGAAGGGAATGATCTGTGGAGACACTTTTCAGAAAGCTTCTTTGAGTGGACGTACTGCCACTCTGAAATTGATCAGGTCTGTGATATACAGTACTTTGACTGCCCAGCCTGTTCCCCCGGCATGCTTGCAGTGTCAGTGGACGGGAACAAGAAGCTGTATCGATTCAAAAAAGGGTATGTCAAACTATTGTTCAAATAACACCATACTTTATATCATTTAAACAATCCAAACAAGTTTGCCTTTTCTTTGTCCAGTGTGAACGTTTTCAAATGAAGTTGAGTTCATTTTTAGCTTAAGGAGAGTCAGCAGCCTCGGAAGACACCAGAACTCTGTCAAACTGATATACAGCAAAGCTGTGGGCCAAGACTCCTCCCTCCTAGAAAATAACTTTATAGAGGACCTCCTGGAGGAGGACCTAGATGACCTCTATGACAGCATCCACTACAGCTCTGATGACCAGGAATCTATCACACTGAAGGTGTTCATTTGGGTGGGTGCAGTTTGCACTGGGTGAAAAGTCATTCCATTTGTTTGGCATATGTGCTTTATCTGCCTTCCTAAGGAAAAATAGTTTGAAACATTTTATGGAAAATCAACTTTTATGTTTCTGCCTTGTTGACAATGTGATGATGTGGCCTAGATTTGAGAAGGGCGCTCGTCTGTTCCTGCTTTTGCCCGGTTACATGACCAGGTCCGATGCACCCCTTTAAATGGCCCATCTGCAGATTCTATGTCCACTTTGGGATTCTTGTAGAATATAATTTATAAATGCCTCATGAATATAGTTCAACAGCCGTACCCCATCAGATCCCAATATGTACGTTTTTTTTCTACTCCAGTGTTTGTAAACAAAGTAAATGTAAACATACACTAGCATGTGTCAAACTCATTCCACGGGTGAGCCGAGTGTCTGTGGGTTTTCGCTCTTCCCATGATTGATGAATGAAGGTCACTAATTAATAAGGAACTCCCCTCACCTGGTTGTCTAGGTCTTAATTGAAAGGAAAATACTAAAACCAGCAGACACTAGGCTCTCCATGGAATGAGATTGACACCACTGGACTATAGCCTGGAAACATGGTTTAAACTATGGTTACTTTTCTCCAGCCCCATCCCTCTGCTTTTTACAGAACCATTGGCAGGGAGAAGGATTTATTGTTTCACCTGGTGATTTCTGATTTAAACATTGTTAAACTGTAATGTGCTGTGCTTGTGTGTGCTTATTAGTTTAGTTAATAAATAAACAAAAAGGTTATCCTTGTCTTCAAGTAATCATTTGCATCCTGATGGAGCTACATCAGCACATTAGTCATGGGCTTTTAAGTCAACAATTCCTTACGTATGTGTGAGATGTACAAATGCTTAACTAGTACTGAGTACTTTGACCAGTTACTTCTTTACTCTCAAGTAGTTTTCCAGAGGGCTACTTTACTTGTACTTGAGTACAAGAACTGACTCTCCCATTTGCTGCAGATGAAACAGGTTAGTTGAAATAAAATGTTGCCTAGAATCTACAGGCACTTGCAATTAATCATCAAAAGTATGAACACAGAATGATTGAAGTGATTATTGTAGTATTTTATTATGCTGACCCAATTATGACCCATGCCATCTTTTGGGAAGAATAATGCATAGCCCTTGTGTGTTAAGCTGCAAACTTGGAAATGCTCCTATTGACATAGGGGTTGTCCCATCCTGAACAGGCCAGTTGCAAGTGGCATCCTCTTAACGCTACTATTAGCAACACCTTATTATTATTACAATTAGATTAAAAAAATTCACTTATGCAGGCAGGTCTGACAGTGGGAGAATTGTGAACATGCACGTACATGATGGCACAGCGTTTGGCCACGTCTTTGGTTTGGTCGTTCGGTCAGAGTTTGTTTTGCTTATGTGCGTCGCAATGCCCGTGACGTAATAGACTATGTTTCTGAATTTTCTGATTACATTTTTAAACTATTCATAAATTATTCTTGCGCAATGTTACTTTCATTTAAATGTCGTAAACATTGTCGGATTCTATTAAATAATTGATGTAACAGATCAATTCTTATGTTACAGAAACCGGAAAAGTTGTGAACTACAAATGTGGCGCCAGTTTGTAGTTCTTTCCTAACCCTAACCAGTTTGTTCTTTATAAATATCTTCTCCAATTTCATTCTAATTGATGTGTAGAATGATATGTACATTCATTCGGACATACATAACGCTGTACTGCATCAGCACATGCCAATTCAATGTCTGAAGTAGTGCACTTTTTGAAATGTCGTCATAACTATTTAAGCTTGACATGTGGGATTATTTTGATTCAATAAGGTCCCCTTACTAAACCTTCATGTCAAATAACATTCGGATATGTTAATCTATTCTTGATAAAAAAATCATCAAAGTTTGGGAGAAAGTCAACTGTTGGTGGCGCTAGTGAGCACTCCATGGCCACCAGGGGAATGGGATTGCATAATTCTGTCTAATTCATGCATAGGATTATTTTTACCAAGCCATAAAACTGATCTACAAAAAACAACCAAAACATATTTGGGGGACTCTATGACCAGAGTTGACAAAGGTTTCCTAGGGGTGTATAAAGGTTCATGGCAGAAAACAAGTGTATGTATAGAAATGCTTATATAAACGTTGTTACATGGATATTGACGCTTCTAGAAGTTCAGAAATAGACATTCAACAGTCTATATGTGGCCTTTCAGCCCCTATACCCATTACCCACATGGCCTTCTAACCACGCCTCTACTGCCATGGTCCTCGGCACATCATATTCCTGATAAGCAACAATGATGAACATTCATTCTCACTGCCTATTCAAAAAAAGCAGTTGTGGAATGATCTGGCTTTCACCTTCAATAAATATTTTCCATGGACAACTAGCCTAGAGACCAAGCAGATAGACGGTCTGACCATATCGAATCCCACCGTACCTTCTCCGCTGTGCAATCTGGTTTCTGAGCTGGTCACGGGTGCACCTCAGCCACGCTCAAGGTACTAAACGATATCATAACCGCCACCGATAAAAGACAGTACTGCACAATTCATCGACCTGGCCATCGACTCTGTCAATGATCGTATTCTTATCGGCAGACTCAACAGCCTTGGTTTTTCAAATGACTGCCTTGCCTGGTTCATCAACTACTTCTCAGATAGAGTTCAGTGTGTTAAATTGGAGGGCATGTTGTCTGGACCTCTGGCAGTCTCTATAGGGGTGCCACAGGGTTCAATTTTCGCGCCGACTCTTTTCTCTGTACATATCAATGATGTCGCTCTTGCTGCTGGTGATTCTCTGATCCACCTCTACACAGACGACACCATTCTGTATACTTCTAGCCCTTCTTTGGACACTGTGTTAACAAACCTCCAAATGAGCTTCAATGCCATACAACACTCCTTCTGTGGCCTCCAACTGCTCTTAAACGTTAGTAAAAGTAAGATTGTAAACTCTCCTTCCAGACTCATATTAAGCATCTCCAATCCTAAATTAAATCTAGAATCGGCTTCCTATTTCGCAACAAAGCCTCCTTCACTCCCATCCAACTACCTGCCTCATCCATATTGTTTTGATTCACTTTTTGGGCTCTTTTGCACCCCAGTATTTCTACTGGCACATCATCATCTGCCTCATCTATCACTCCAATTGATCAATTGTAATTACTTTGCTACTATTGGCTTATTTATTGCCTTACCTCCTTACTCCATTTGAACACACTGTATATATATGTTTCTATTGTGTTATTGACTGTACGTTTGTTTACTCCATGTGTAACTGTGTTGTTGTTTATTGTCCCACTGCTTTGCTTTATCTTGGCAGTCGCAGTTGTAAATGAGAACTTGTTCTCAACTAGCCTCCCTGTATTATGACATCATATAGAACTACCTGGTTAAATAAAGGTGTATTATGACATCATATAGAACTACCTGGTTAAATAAAGGTGTATTATGACATCATATAGAACTACCTGGTTAAATAAAGGAGAAATAAAAATATATGACTCAGGGGTAGGCCTATATCCAACAGAAGAAATGCAGGTAAAGTAATATATGTAATAGAATTATATATACTGTATATATAATCCATATATATGTAAACTATGTTGATATACACGTAGGCCTATGTATTGTAATATATGGCCAAGCTGCGCCTAGCCTATGGGCTAGTGTTAATTTCGTCAGACGAGACGAGACAAAATATGTTCGTCAACGACCTTTTTTTCCATGACTAAAACGAGACGATGACGAGACTGCACCACTGTTCAAAAACGCTGACTAAGACTAAATTAACATGCATTATTGTTGACGAAAAAAGACGAGACGAAAATGTTTTGCATAAAATAAAAAACTAAGATAGCATGATGCTGCCAGCCTGTTGCTGCAACACGAAACTGCAGAACACAGCGAACACGAGTGATGAGCGACGACGACATGCTAGATGGAAGGAAGAGGCTCGATATTTGGTCGCATTTTAAGTACAATGATACTGACAAAAAGTCACAATGTGTCATCATAACTGACGGGAAACACTGGGAAATATCAGGGAAAAACACCACCAACCTTAAACGACATCTAAAGGCTAACCACGCACACATTCAGGTAAGTTAACCTAAATTAACGTCTCATAAGTTAATGCTGATTTTAGGCATCTACGCTGTAAATCAACAAGTTAGCTATGGTGTTTTGGCACATAAAATATATATAACCTGTATAATGTATGTTATTTTGCCACATGCATGTGTGGGTCTTCACATCACACGGGCGCCGGAAAGTGCTGTAAATGCATGTTTGTTCATTAACATTTATTCATTTATTTGTAATAAACACTTTGAGTTGGCTATTTCAAAAGTTGTATTTTTATGTTAAATTATGTAAGGGATAATGTAGAGCGAGGCGGTTGTTGTAGCGAATACAACCCCGACAGGCTGATTAGGACCCCGACGCGAAGCGGATCCCGCTTATTACATGGCTACCTCCCAAATAAATCCGGTTAGAATCCTGTGTGTCCATGGCAACGCTCTGTGTGTCCATGGCAACGCTCTGTTTTCCATGGCAACGCTCTGTTTTCCATGGCAACGGTGTGTTATCAAGAAATACAAATCCACCAGACTATGAATAACTTGATATGCATTGTAACATATCCACTACATTTCTATCATGAAATGTTGGTAAGAAATCAGACCTGTCGGAGTTGTACTGTACTCACCAGCATATGTTGCTAGGAATGCTTATATATATATATATATATCAAGAAATAACAGACCACCGCATTCTACATTAGAATTTAACCAAGCCATGTAGTAATTTTAATAAAAAACATACGCACTGAGTGTTACATAAAATGGTGTGTGCGTAGAAAGAATTCGTCCACACGCCGCTAAAAAGGAAAAAATCCTGAGCGCATGTCCACCGTCTAGCACAAGGCAGGCTTTTGGTGTTAAATTCTCTTTCCTGTCCCTGCGCAGGCTCTTTTGTGTACATGACAGCCTAATAACCCTTTTCTTTAAAGGCTTCATTTATGTCCCGTTGACCGGTCCGTTGCATTACGATTAAAAGCAGTATCAATAAAGTCAAAAATGTGATGTGCAGTCAAGTTCGAGTGTATGCGCTGTTTAAACGACTGTTCTCACTGATACACTTGTTGTGATTCGCGGAGTTTTGACAAGTTTTATAGTCTTGATATTGTTTCTTATTCAAAAGTGGTGACTGAAAAAACTCAGCACTCCCAACCTGAAACCTCTGTCACAATCACATCATAATCAAAATGAACGTAATTAGGCATAAAAGCAAATTTATATGTAAGGGAATCAAGTTGAACAATTACATGTAATATTGCTCCAAATATCATCAATAATGGTGTGTGCAATACCATGTATAACTTGCATTCAGTTGGTCATTTACATAATATATAAAAAAATATATATCCACCTACAGTTTTGATCTTAGGTTTTTCATTAAGTTATTTATTTCCACTATAACACTTGTGTTCCTGATATTATTGCATTTAATGAGGCCTCATTGTATTTATTCTTACCATAGATTCCAGATGTGGTCAAGCAACCAGCCAGGAAAGAGGAGAGGCCATCTATGTCAGGTGCACTCTTTTCTCACATCAAGTACAAGCCAGACTCCCAGGAACAACGCATTAAAGAGGAGGCTATAGCTAAATGGGTAGCCCGGACAGCCCACCCTCCACGGACAGTAGAAGATGAGGAATTCATCAACATGATGGAGAAAATAGATAAAAGACTGACTGTGCCAAAAAATACCCAAATTACAAATCTAGTGGACCAAATGTACCTAGCTGAAAAGGTCAAATTCAAAAACAGACTGGCTATGGCCCTAAAGTAACCATTGGCATTGACATATGGACTAAAAGTGGCTCACAGCCTCCTTCCTGGCTGTCAGTGCTTGCTATTTCAATGTTCAGGACAGTAAAGCTGAACACACTACTAAACCTAAAGCAAATGGTTCACCCACACACTGCTAATTCTATTGTCACTCTCGTGGAGGAGTGCACAGAAGAATGGGGGATCCCAAACGAAAACATTATCATGATAATAACTGATAATGGAAGCAACATGGTTTCTGCATTTCACGTCGAAGAAGAGGACACCAGTTCTGATGAGAACGATTCCAAGGATAGTGATGAAGAGGAAGAGGCAGACGAAAGGTCAGTCTGTGAATGATGTTTGTTATTATAGAGAGCTTATTCACTGTAATAGATATTTGATATTGAATCTAAAAAGAATCTGAAATAAATATGTTTAATTAATTTCATGTAGTGATAAAGTGCTATTGTATATGTAACGCCCAGTCCCGAGTTTCAGGCTGGAGCGTTTTGGTTTTGTCTTTGTGTAGGGTTTGTTCTTTCTAGGTGTCGTATTTCTATGTTGGGTAATGGTTCCCAATTAGAGGCAGCTGTGTGTCGTTGTCTCTAATTGGGAACCATATTTAGGCTAGTAGGTTTCACTCTGGGTTCGTGGGTTATTGTATGTTCATAGCTGTGTTTGTTTGTTCAGTTATGTTCATCGTTACGTTCTCCGTTCTTTGTTTTGTTCCGTCTTGTTCCCGTGGATTTATTAAATCATGTATTCTGGCTACATCGCTGCGTCTTGGTCTGTCCCCTCAGAAGTGAAACGTGACAGTATAGATTAATAGTTATTGTAGGATTAATTAAAATAATTGTTGTTTTGTGTTAAACTTTCTATCAGATATGGAACCTTGGAGAGGACCCCAGGTGTGGTCCATACCCTTCAGCTTGTCGTCAACATGGTCAAGAAGGAACAAGCAATCAAACGTCTACTGGACAAGGTCCGGCATCTGGTGAGACAGTTTCGCAAATAATCTGTTGCCACAGAACGGTTGCTGGAACAATGTGGACTCATTCTCATCAAAGACTGTGAAACCAGATGGTCCAGTTCTTTTTTTGATGTTGTCTCGTTTACTTGAAGTAAAGGACCATGTGACATCAGTGGCTGACACCATGGGCTGGGACTGCCTTCTGCCCAGTGAATGGCAGAAGGTGGCCATCCTCAAAGATTTGCTCCTTCCGTTTGCAGAACACACAAAGGTGCTTGAAAGTGACACGTGTTGTTTCTCCCTGGTTGTCCCTGCACTACTGGACTTGAGGAGCCACCTTTCAGACTTCTCCCTTGCTCATGCCAGGAGCTACAGGGATGTAGCTACACTGGCACAGAAGATGTCTGCAAACATGGATTTACGCTTCAGCTGTTTTCTGGATGTGTCGGCAAGCAAGTTCTCTCCTCTTGCTGCAGCTGCTTGTTTTGTTGACGCTAGTGTGTCAGCAGAGACCCTGATTGACAATGATAATGACGACATACAGAATCTCCACCGTAAAGCTGAAGAGTACATCACTCGCAGTGTACCATACCAGGAAGAGGTGACAGATGATGAGGACATTGGAAATGCAGAGGTCTCAGAGGCGCCTCTGCAAAAGCGACCTAGATTCAGGTTTTTAGTGCCCATCGGCCATTATCAAAGCCAAAGACCTCCAAGGCCTCCATCAGACAAGAGGTCCAAAAATTCAAAGAAGCCCTGTCCCATGCAAACCCAGAAGAATCCGGCATGGATTTCTGGTCTTCTCAAAGCTCCACCATGTATCCACTGCTGAAACCTCTGGCATTAGACCTTCTGGCAATGCCAGCTTCCGAAGCTTTTGCAGAGCGGGTCTTTAGTTTAACTGGAGACCTTTCAAGTGGCCGCCGCAACAGAGCATTAGAAAGAAGTGCTTTTCTAAAACTTAACAAAGTCTAGAGTGATAACTGCATACTGCTCTGGTTAAAGTTTGGTTATAGTTTTTTTTTTAACTTTAAATAACCCTCAATTAAACAGCACACAATTTTTATTTTCTAGCACTCTACCTTGTAATGGATTTACTGTTGCAAATATTGCCTTTGAACTTGATTGTTTAATTCATTCCTAAAGTTGAAGTTTCAGCAGCTGTAGTAAGCTTTAGTATCAGCAGCTGTAGTAACAGCAGAACTGTTAATTGTTGAGCCTTGTTAAAGCCTTGTTAAATCTTATTTGTTATTTCTCAAGATCAACCTAGACTGTAAATAGGTTGTATTTTAGACCCACAGTAAAGTAGGCCTATTCTTTTCAGTTTTTCTGGGTATATTTATTTGCTTTGAACAGAAACATGAGACTTGTCAGACATGAGACTTGTCAGTCGGAGTCTGTTGGGCCCCAGCCTTTGAATTGTGTTGGTTAAAATAAAATACTCTTCAGAACAGGTTCATCATTTGTAAATGTGTCGCCTAAATCAGAAATTGAAAACCAGACACATTTAACAGTTGCATTCAACAAAAATCATTCAACAAGTGTATTTTGTCAGGTAATTATGACATTTAACCAATATTTGAGATATGTGAAACACTTTTTTACTGAAATGTTTATCAGAAATAATCTCAGTAATAATGTGTTATTTAAAAAAAAAAGACTAACATTTTTTTACTAAAACTTGACTAAAATATATTGAGTTCTTTTTTGACTAAAACTAGACTAAAATTACGAGACTTTTAGTCGACTAAAACTTGACTAAGATACCTTGAGTTCTCTTTTGACTAAAACTAGACTAAAATTACGAGACTTTTAGTCGACTAAAACTTGACTAACAAAAAAAGATATGTGAATGACTAAATATGACTAAAACTAACAAGGACATTTGGCACAAGACTAAGACTAAGACTAAATTAAAAATAGGTGACAAAATTAACACTAGATTGTTGTTATTCTCCAATATGTTTTTCTTCAGTGTTGCACTCTGGGTTCTCCAAGGGGAAAACTCCCCCTATTCTCCTCTTGACAGTTGGAGCCCCATGCTTTTGCTGGGAATTGTCCACTGTTGGTATCAATTTATTTGGTCCCAAAAAGACAAAAAGAAAAGTGTATTTGTCTAGTTTTAGCTGAGTACCCAGTTAGAATCCATGTGGTTCATTTAAACGTTTCTAAAAGGATTAAATAAACATCACTAGTCGGCTACCAGCCGGTTACTCAACCCTTCACCTTAGAGGCTGCTGCCCTATGTACATAGACATGGAATCACTGGCCACTTTAATAATGGAAGACTAGTCACTTTAATTAAATCTCTGTCTCTGTCTGTCTCCCCGATCTGTTCATCTCTCTCTCTATCTACACAAGAGACATTGGTCCGTTGGGGTGTGTATGTGTGTGTTTGATGTGTCATTGAAACAACTGTTTTAAACCTGTTTAACCTTTAACCTTTTAAAAAGAGTTCTCAGCCATCCATATTTCTATGTTCAACAGGTTGCTCATCTAGGGGGGTCTGTTACACACAAGGGAACTATATGTACACAAGGGGGTGTCCCTAGTGTCTTTGAAACAACTGTTTTAAACCTGTCTAACCTTTAACCTTTTAAAAAGAGTCCTCAGGGGGGGTCATCCTGGGATGTCCGAGGATGGAAAGTCCAGTGTATGTCTCAGTCCAACACAGTCTCACATTCAATTTGTGCATATATGTACATAATGCATTTCAGAAAATGTTGTGCGTTTTTGTGTGGCTTAATTGGTGAGAAAAGACACATTTAACCAGTAGGCTACACACAAGCCTTTACAACAACCATATAGACACGATAGTCTATATTTCATTTGTGTTCTTCTTCATGGCTAATTCAACGTTATGAATATACAGAAATGTTGTCTTTGTTTAACCATGTTTTAAAATGTGTGGTTGTATGCCTATATGTACTGTTTTAGACTTGCTGAACAGAATTTGAGAAAAGACACACATTTACGTGTGACAGTACACGATTTTCTTCATAACCCATTTCATATTTCCTGGAGCCTAAATGACACTATTTTCTTCCTAATGCATTTATTACATGTTAAACAGGTTAATGTAAAATAATGAATTACGGTCATGTCTATCATGTTATATGCTTAGGATACTGTAACGCGTTCAACCAGTCAGCCAGTCAATGATGTGAGTTTCCTAGTACCGACTAGCACTTGAATGCAGTATTATGCTGGCTTCACATTCACGTGGGAAACAGGGGAAAATGGGAAGTTGTAACTCCGACATGATTGTGTTCAAGTGCTTTTGAAGTCGGAACAATTCTTAAACCAATAAGATTGGAAACATCATTTTCTAATTCCCACTTGTAATTCCTATTTGGAGGGTCATTCAAGTGAAACTTCCTAGTCGGAACTGGGAATTTCCGAGAACTCCGATAGCACCTGAACGAGGCGTTAGTATGTGTAATAGACAACAGTAGGGTCAAGGGTTGCGGCGTGTCCAGCCCTCATACCCATTCACGACCACCGTGGAGTGAGTGTCAGTATCCTCCTATGTGTCCGTTCAGTCAACTAGTAGAATTATTGTCTGTGATGTAAGTATGGGGATTATTATTAAGGGTCTGGTCTGAGATACAGGCTATACAACAAACAATATAACTATAGAATTAAAATAATAATGTAAGTATGGGGATTATTATTAAGGGTCTGGTCTGAGATACAGGCTATACAACAAACAATATAACTATAGAATTAAAATAATAATGTAAGTATGGGGATTATTATTAAGGGTCTGGTCTGAGATACAGGCTACACAACAAACAATATAACTATAGAATTAAAATAATAATGTAAGTATGGGGATTATTATTAAGGGTCTGGTCTGAGATACAGGCTATACAACAAACAATATAACTATAGAATTAAAATAATAATGTAAGTATGGGGATTATTATTAAGGGTCTGGTCTGAGATACAGGCTACACAACAAACAATATAACTATAGAATTAAAATAATAATGTAAGTATGGGGATTATTATTAAGGGTCTGGTCTGAGATACAGGCTATACAACAAACAATATAACTATAGAATTAAAATAATAATGTAAGTATGGGGATTATTATTAAGGGTCTGGTCTGAGATACAGGCTATACAACAAACAATATAACTATAGAATTAAAATAATAATGTAAGTATGGGGATTATTATTAAGGGTCTGGTCTGAGATACAGGCTACACAACAAACAATATAACTATAGAATTAAAATAATAATGTAAGTATGGGGATTATTATTAAGGGTCTGGTCTGAGATACAGGCTATACAACAAACAATATAACTATAGAATTAAAATAATAATGTAAGTATGGGGATTATTATTAAGGGTCTGGTTTGAGATACAGGCTACACAACAAACAATATAACTATAGAATTAAGAAACTAAAGTAAATAAAGTAACAAGGAAATAAATGCATAAAATAGAATATAACATGACCAAATGTTTGGTTGCTTTCATACTAATAAGTCATGTCTACACAATAATATTGGAGCGGTTCCAATGTTTAGCCTACATCTGTCTTCACATTTATTTTCTGGGGGATTTTTCCATTAAATACATTTCTTTCCATTTTCCACTCCACTCTCCAGATACATGTATTTGCTGCAGACAAGAGGATATTCAACAGGTAGGCATTTTGAACCCGTTCAGAGATTACTCCAAGTAATGCCAGTCTTTTGGTTCTTTGCCAGTGTAACCTGTTCTGCACCGGTATCTCTCTGCGTTGTGTTCTGGTGAGATGTAGGTGGAAGAGAAGGCTCTGGACACAATTCTGCCGGTTGTCTCTTTGAATGGCTGCATGGAATGGGTATAAATACAGGGCAGAGTTCCTGCTGCAGTCTGGACTCCATACAATATATTTGCCTGCTCTCCTCATCACGCTCTGAGCAAACTCAGCAGTAAACGCATCAACAACAAAAAGGTTGTATTCTTAAAAGACTCATTACATTTTACAAATATTCTACACCAATCATTTACTAATAAGTGCAAAATAATTTCTTAAAGAATGTACAATTGTACCATTTATACCTGAAGAATACTAACAAAGCAACAACATTGTTGACATGCCCGGGCAAGTAACACAATGAACGCCAGCTAACTCAGCACATTAAAGAGCAACACTGCCCCCTACTGAGCATCCACTTCCTTCTCCTTCCTCCTCTTCCTCTACATCCACATCTGTTTACTTCTTCTCCTTCCTCCTCTTCCTCTCCATCCACATCTGTTTACTTCTTCTCCTTCCTCCTCTTCCTCTACATCCACATCTGTTTACTTCTTCTCCTTCCTCCTCTTCCTCTACATCCACATCTGTTCACTTCTTCTTCCTCATCTTCCTCTCCCTTCAACTTCAGACAACAGACCTGATTTAACTAGTCACCGAATCATCAACCACTATACTAGTTGAATCAGGTTGTATAGGTCTATCTGTCCTTTAACAAGACAGCACATCTAGTGATTCAACTAGTCATCTAGTTACTATACTAGTTGAATCAGGTTGTATAGGTCTATCTGTCCTTTAACAAGACAGCACATCTAGTGATTCAACTAGTCAACTAGTTACTATACTAGTTGAATCAGGTTGTATAGGGTCTATCTGTCCTTTAACAAGACAGCACATCTAGTGATTCAACTAGTCATCTAGTTACTATACTAGTTGAATCAGGTTGTATAGGGTCTATCTGTCCTTTAACAAGACAGCACATCTAGTGATTCAACTAGTCAACTAGTTACTATACTAGTTGAATCAGGTTGTATAGGGTCTATCTGTCCTTTAACAAGACAGCACATCTAGTGATTCAACTAGTCAACTAGTCATCTAGTTACTATACTAGTTGAATCCAGGTTGTATAGGGTCTATCTGTCCTTTAACAAGACAGCACATCTAGTGATTCAACTAGTCATCTAGTTACTATACTAGTTGAATCAGGTTGTATAGGGTCTATCTGTCCTTTAACAAGACAGCACATCTAGTGATTCAACTAGTCATCTAGTTACTATACTAGTTGAATCAGGTTGTATAGGGTCTATCTGTCCTTTAACAAGACAGCACATCTAGTGATTCAACCAGTCAACTAGTCAACTAGTTACTATACTAGTTGTATCAGGTTGTATAGGGTCTATCTGTCCTTTAACAAGACAGCACATCTAGTGATTCAACTAGTCAACTAGTTACTATACTAGTTGAATCAGGTTGTATAGGGTCTATCTGTCCTTTAACAAGACAGCACATCTAGTGATTCAACTAGTCAACTAGTCAACTAGTTACTATACTAGTTGAATCAGGTTGTATAGGGTCTATCTGTCCTTTAACAAGACAGCACATCTAGTGATTCAACTAGTCAACTAGTTACTATACTAGTTGAATCAGGTTGTATAGGGTCTATCTGTCCTTTAACAAGACAGCACATCTAGTGATTCAACTAGTCATCTAGTTACTATACTAGTTGAATCAGGTTGTATAGGGTCTATCTGTCCTTTAACAAGACAGCACATCTAGTGATTCAACTAGTCAACTAGTAATCTAGTTACTATACTAGTTGAATCAGGTTGTATAGGGTCTATCTGTCTAAAATGTTAATTGGTATTCCTCATTGTTTGTGATAATAGGAATATTTAATCAAGTGAAGGATTAGGCTACCTATAACTGTGAAGGGACATGGTGTATAAAAGCTGCATCAGACACACTATAACCTGAAACAAATGACTGTTTGACTGTCTGATATTATAGACTATTACACCAGCCAATGTCCAATCCCAAGAGTCAAAGAGTATGGGGACTCTTAATTTGAAGGACATTTTGCACAATGGTGCTACTCGTGCTGCCAAGAGAACAAAGATGAACCAGTCGAGTAGCTCCAAAGCTAAGCTAACAAACATGTTGGGAGAATAAAAGTTTAGGACAAGTAGTGAGTAAAAATATAAAGTAACCTGTTCAGCCCCCCCCGCACCTTCCCCAGGCGGACACACCGCAAACAACACAGAGACAGTCAGCCAATGAAATTACAAGATCAATCTGTCAATTAGCAAGGCAGACGTATGCATGATAAGCAGTGGAGGCTCACTGTCACACTTGTGACACATGCTTTAAGATACAAATGTCAAATATCTGTCAACAATCCTTCCTCCGAACAAGCATTCCATGGATAAATTCCATGAAAATACCAAAAGTATTTATTCCCCTCGTTTCGTGAGGAATCACTCTAATAGAAAATGCACCATGAGAATGGAAACCTTTAGTCCTACCTGAACCTCTCGTTGAGTCTTCAAAAGGAAGTTCAAATCCAAGGACATAGGAAGAATCCAATGGAAAACAGTAATCCCATAGAGAATGATAGAGGCCTCTAGTGGCCAAAAGGCCACATCAGCATGAGCAGGGCCATTAATGTCTTCCACCATTTGAATTGATGTAGTCAACGTCATTGGCTGGCCACGCCTCCAACCACACCCGTTCCTGCAGCCTTACAGACATACTGCCTAATAGGGAACTAGAATCACAACACATTGTGTTAACATAGGCTTGGCCAACTATCACCACAACACATTGTGTTAACATAGGCTTGGCCAACTATCACCACAATACATTGTGTTAACATAGGCTTGGCCAACTCTCATCCCAACACATTGTGTTAACATAGGCTTGGCCAACTATCATCACAATACATTGTGTTAACATAGGCTTGGCCAACTATCATCACAACACAATGTGTTAACATAGGCTTGGCCAACTATCATCACAACACATTGTGTTAACATAGGCTTGGCCAACTCTCATCCCAACACATTGTGTTAACATAGGCTTGGCCAACTATCATCACAACACATTGTGTTAACATAGGCTTGGCCAACTCTCATCACAATACATTGTGTTAACATAGGCTTGGCCAACTATCATCACAACACATTGTGTTAACATAGGCTTGGCCGACTATCATCACAATACATTGTGTTAACAATGAGAGACAGATAGCAGAGAGAGAGAGTGCAGTGAAAGAGAGAGAGCAGAGAGAAGAGAGCAGAGAGCAGAGAGAGCAGAGAGAGAGAGAGAAGAGAGCAGAGAGAGCAGAGAGAGCAGAGAGAGAGAGAGCTAGAGAGAGAGAGAGAGCAGAAAGATGAGAGCAGAGAGAGAGAGAGCAGAGAGCAGAGAGAGAGAGCAGAGAGAAAAAGAGAGAAGAGAGCAGAGAGAAGAGAGAGCAGAGAGAAGAGAGAGAGAGAGTAGTGAGAGAGAGAGCAGAGAGATTAGAGAGCAGAGAGAGAGAGCAGAGAGAGAAGAGAGAGAGAGAGCAGAGAGAGAGAGCAGAGAGAGAAAGAGAGCAGAGAAAGAGCAGAGAGATTAGAGCAGAGAGAGAGCAGAGAGAGAGAGAGCAGAGAGATTAGAGAGCAGAAAGAGAGAGAGCAGAGAGAGAAGAGAGAGAGAAGAGAGATTAGAGCAGAGAGAGCAGAGAACAGAGAGCAGAGAGAGAGGGGTGTAATATAGTGTCATAATGATTAAGTTAATTAGAATGAATTAGTGAAACTGTTAAAACAATAGTTTATGGCATATTGAATATATTAGGCTATTGTTATCATATAGAAACATAACTGATTATTGTACATCATATTAGCATCAACATACATTATTGTTTAATTCAATTTCACATATTTCATTAATTTGTATTTCATTTCATATTTGTTTCATGCAACCAGTCGCAGGTTGACGTCAACCTGACAGAGGAAATGTAAAATCAATAACGACATTTCACAATTAACATGTTTTTTCTTGTTTCAGTATGTTTTATTATGAAAAGTACAATATATCCTTGTATCCTTGTACAACTATGGAGCGTATGTCCAGATATAATTGTACAATTTGTTATTCAACATAAAATACATACAACAAATGATCACATTGGTATTTTAACGGTGTTATTGTAAGAGTTTAAATGTTTAAACAGAGGATCCATCTAAAACAGTATAAAACAAGTGCAGTATGTTCTGAGAATGTTACTTTAACGTCAACTCATAACGTCACACTATAACTTCATGGGAGTCTGGTGGAAAGACTGATGTTGTTCTGGGTGTGTGTGTCCAGTGTGTGTGTGTGTGTGTGTGTCAGTGTGTGTGTGTGTGTCAGTGTGTGTGTGTGTCAAATATGTGTCTGTGTGTGTGTGTGTGTGTCCAGTGTTTGAGTGATCTGTGTGTGTGTGTGTGTGTGTGTGTCCAGTGTTTGTGTGTGTGTCAGTGTGTGTGTGTGTCCAGTGTGTGTGTGTGTCCAGTGTGTGTGTGTCAAATATATGTCTGTGTATGTGTCCAGTGTGTGTGTGTGTGTGTGTCCAGTGTGTGTGTGTGTGTGTGTCCAGTGTTTGTGTATGTGTCCAGTGTGTGTGTGTGTGTGTGTGTGTCCAGTGTGTGTGTCCAGTGTGTGTGTCCAGTGTGTGTGTGTGTGTCCAGTGTGTGTGTGTCCAGTGTGTGTGTGTCCAGTGTGTGTGTGTGTGTGTGTGCAGTGTGTGTGTCCATTGTGTGTGTGTGTGTGTGTGTGTCAGTGTGTGTGTGTGTCCAGTGTGTGTGTGTGTGTGTGTGTGTGTGTCAGGTTATTATTTTCAGGGACACTGAGGAGTCATAATAAACCCTAAACCCTGGATAGAGGGGCTCAGTGAATGTGGAGGTGAATGTGATCAGGTGGGTCAGTGTGTCAGAGGAGGCTCTATAGAAGGACAGAGTGCCGGCTGGCCAGTCCAGATACACTCCTACTCTGTGGGAGCTGGAGGGGGGGACGTCTATGGTAGTGGGATTATTATTGTGCCTGGCAGAGTAACTGTTGTCAGAGCAGACCAGACACCAGGACTTGTCATTGTATCCAAGACAACAGTCATTAACCCCTCCTCTCCTGCTGATTCCTTTATATGTCACTCCTATAACAGCCCCTCTCCCACTCCACTCTACCTCCCAGTAACAGCGCCCAGTCAGACCCTCTCTACACAGCACCTGTCTACAGCCCTCAAATCTCTCTGGGTGATCAGGATACGGCTGCTTCTCTCTCCTCCATGTCACCTTTCTGTTCTCCTCAGACAGAGAGAGGAGTCTGTTTACTGTGTTTAGGTCCAGTGTGAGATCACAGACATCTGATGGATGAAACCAGACACAATATTAGAAATCATCATCATTCACATTAGAATGTTAACTCACTTTTCACTAATTCATTTAATGTAGATGTTTCTAGGTATCAAAAGGAGAAGTTAAGGTAACTGGAGACTTGTTGAATGATCATATGTTATACTGTATGGTAATATAAAACACACTTATTCCATTAATTACACACACACACACACACACACACACACACACACACACACACACACACACACACACAGTCAAAGCAACTCTTAGTAAACGTTGGTGTCCCTGATTTGTGCTTCTGTAGAACTACAGCTGATATTTAATATGACCAAGTAAGTAATGATGGAGGTCTTTGACTTTGACTTAACTTGAATTAAGACTTATTCTTAGTCATATTCTTCACAGCAGTCAACACTCACATTTTCTAAGCCCAGGTTTCATTGTGTACTCTCCACCATGTTCCACACTGTAGCGGTAAGCAGAAGAACAGACAGTCATTGAGGGATACACCTGAACACACACACACACACACACACACACACACACACACACACACACACACACACACACACACACACACACACACACACACACACACTGGACACACACACACACTGGACACACACACACACACACTGACCACACACACACACACACAGGACACACACACACACTGACCACAAACACACACACTGACCACAAACACACACACAGGACACACACACACACACACACACAGGACACACACACACACTGGACACACACACACACACACACAGGACACACACACACACACACACACACTGGACACTCACACACTGGACACTCACACACACACACACACACACAAACTGGCCACACACACACACTGGACACACACACACACACACTGACCACACACACACACACACAGGACACACACACACACTGACCACAAACACACACACTGACCACAAACACACACACAGGACACACACACACACAGGACACACACACACACTGGACACACACACACACACACACACACACAGGACACACACACACACACACACACTGGACACTCACACACTGGACACACACACACACACACACACACGACACTCACACACTGGACACACACACACACACACTGACCACACACACACACACACAGGACACACACACAAACTGGCCACACACACACACACACACTGACCACAAACACACACACAGGACACACACACACACACACAGGACACACAGGACACACACACACACACTGGACACACACACACAC